>CM018050.1:20632843-21013861 GCA_008638375.1 Nyssa sinensis
GAAAAACATTTGTTAAAGCCGCCATGTTTTTAAATGCCCGTAAAAGCATTTCTTGAAGTAGCTATGTTTTTAAATGCTCATAAAAAACATTTCTTGAAGTAACCATGTTTTTAAATGCTCATAAAAAGCATTTCTTGAACCGGTAATGAAAGATAATGATGCATAAATATCAAAATTATTGAGCTCCCTTCGAGTTCTCAATCCAGTAGATGCCCTGTAGTAGGATCTGATCCCCTAGGCATGAGATCTCTCAAAAGTAAAACTAGGGTCTGGTTCAAAACGGATCCTCCTGTTAAAAAGTAAAAATATGACACGTGAAGAAATGGTAGCAGGATTTATCCTCCATTTCCTAAACGTGATTAATTTGTTCAGTTTTCATGTTTTATGGTAATAGGTTTTTAAACCCCCTTTTACATGAATTGGGGTTCTATATAACCCCCTATTTATAAGAAAAAGAAATTTGCATCCTTCTATTTTTATGGAAAGGATTTCAATTATTTCCATGGCTTTCAAATGGCCATCCTGCAAATGTTTATAAATTTTGTTACATATTAAATGCTTTATTGAATGTTTTAAAATGCATCATGTTACGTGTTTTGAAGATTCTCGTATCTTATAATTTTTGGAATATGTGCCAGCATGAATGCCTTGTATGCTTCACGCTTTTTGTTTTAAAGAATTCTGTATTCTATATCTGAAGTATATTGTACAATTGGTAGTGTATGTTTATATTAACTCTCTCTTAACTAACCCACTACTAGTTGAAAACCCATGACAAGGTACTGGAATTACTCATTGGGCTTGTTGAAGCTCACCCTATTATCTTAACATTTTTTAGATGATGATGATGGATGGGAGTCTTGCCTAATTTGAGGATTGGTGATTGGTGTAAATACCCTGACCCGGGTTAACACATATACCGAGGTAAGCTGGGTCGGGTAGCGTACTATCAGTTGTAACTCGAGATGTTTAAACTTTATATTTTGATGAATACCGATTTCACTGCACGATCTTAAAATGCGAACCCTGTCAGTTATGTGACTAGTGCCGGGCCATGTCTAGTGACCTGGAACCCAGCCTCGTAATGCGTGCACACATGCAGTTCCATGCATGCATGCATGCATACGTATACACATGTAATATATCTAAAATAAGGTGCATGTGTGCAATTACGAATTGAGAAAATATATGTAAATAATATATACGTATAATTACATACATACGTACGTATAAAAATGGTATAGTATATATATATGTATATATGTAAGTGTTTATATGTACATGCAAAATTATAAAGAAATAAAAGGGAAAATATGATAAAAAGAAAAGGGCTGCCAAGGCAGCCGTGTGTGTGTGAGTTAGGTGAGGGAATATATATGTATATTATTATGAATATGCATATATATATATATATATTCATAAAGTAATATGACTCCAACAACCCTAACCTAATAGGTATGGTGGAGTAAGGTGCAAATAGAAGAGGTATGGGAGGAGGTATGGCTATGACAAGATCAGTGGAGTGAGATTTGGGGTAAGAAATATATCTATATATTATATAAAAGTGTATATACACATCCTTGTGTGGGAGTGAGGAAATCAGAGAGAGAAAAGCCCCAAGGAAATTCGAGTGAGTCAAGAAAGAACTCAGGAGCAGAAACAGAAGGGTTTGAAGGGTCACAATGAGCAAAAACTAAAAACCCAGGTTAGTGTTTTGAGTTCTGTTTTTGTGATTTAAAGCATGATAGCTTGATCTAAAGCTAGGGTTCTCATAAGCATGAGTTTAGATTTTAAATGCAAAAAGAATGATAGAAAAAGGTGCTAAAATGAGTAAGAAATATCGAGTTGCAGGTCCACTGAATAAATCGGGTTTCATGCATTTGATGTTTTAAACTTGGTTAAATGTTAAGGAAATAATCTTCATGTATATAGGAATGAATTAGGAAGAAATTGGGGTTAAAACAGTCATGAAATCTGCATGAAAATTTGAGAAATCCAGTCGCCGGAAACTGGGAAAGAACAGTGATGGAAACCATAGTTTTCTTAGGTTTAAAACTACCTAAATGAAAGCTTAAGGTTGGGGGATTCATTTGGCATGAAAAGATCGAAAAAGCAACAAAAATAAACGTTAAACAGTGAAGATTTGTAACTAGGGTTTACTGTTCCGGCGACTGTGGCCGAAAAAATAGTCGGGGAAGATGACAGGAATGTCGAGGTGGCATTTCAGGTTAAGACAAATTGGGTCCAGGCCGGGCCGGGCCGGGCCGGGTTGAGATCCGACCGACCGCAACAACGGAGCCAACACTGTGTCGTTTTGTATATAAAATTAAAATGGATTGGGCTTGTTTGGTTACATGGATAGGAAATGTGGAAATTGGGTTTGGGCTTATCCAAACCGTGGATAGGATAGGAGAATTGGATTATTTTAATCCGGTTCTCTGAAATTGACTGAACCGGTTGGTTCAGTAACAGGTCAGGCCGGTTTAGGGTTACTGGTTGTGAACCAACTGGTTCAGACCATAACTTTGAAGAATTATGAACCGACCCCAGAAGTTTTAGGAAATTCCATTATGGCCCAAACAGAAAAATTAATAAAATATTAATTTTTACAAAAATACCCCTAATTCAAATAAGGGTCAAACGAGGTAAATGAATAGTCAAAATTTATTATCTCAGACATTCTGAGTCCAATGGTGAGGTCCGTTTCACGAGATGGGGTCCTAAAGGATAAAATACCGTAAAAGTGCAAAATGACCATTTTACCTTTTTTAGTACAAAAGTCCAAATGGAATTCCGCGAAAGCCTAAATCGACTTTCTTCGGCATTCTGGACTCAATGGTAAGGTCTAAATTAGTATTAGAAATACTTATGATAACAAGGCATAAAATTTGTTGAATAGCATTTATTCTAAGACGGATTTACTAATATAGAGGGAATTCCAAAGGCAAGGCAAACTCACGGATTTCCTGATATAAGACTACATTAGAGGTAAGTGGATCACTCTCTCTTACATGTGGTGTTTCCACAAGCCAAGTTTACTCTTTTACTGCCAAACTCGTACTTTTGAATGTATTGATATCCTTGTGTTCCATAATTCAATATTTTCTATCTTGTGGACATTTGATTGACTGATGTATCATTGTTATCATGTTACACTGTGCCTTGAAAGGCCTACTATTGTATCCTTATTGAATGAATGATATTCCATTTTTTATATTCTATGGAATTACTTATGATCATGATATGTTTATGAACACGGGAGTTGTGCTCAGTCACAACACCCATCTGATGTTATCTAATTGACTGGGACCTACGGGTCAAGTCCATGAACGGACAAATGAAAATTCACTGGAATTCACTGGGGGGTATGCCGGGCCCCAAAAGATCGAGGGTCTGTCGAACCCTAACACAGAATAACGTCTCTTATAAGTGATAGAACTTGATTATTGAATGACATCATCCCTTATGATTCTTCGAGTCTCGAGGGACTTGTATTATTGATTTGATTGTGATCGGTTCATTGTGGCAGTACTTCACTGTTGTTACATTATCATTGAAACTCTTCATATTGATATTACACCCAATACTTCTGATTGTGTACTGTGATTATTGTTTCATTGGCCCTCGTGGAAATTGTTTCCATTAGCCCTCATGGCAATTGTTTTCATTGGCTATCATAGCATCTTATTCTTATGATTGGCTATCATAATCTTATTCATGGATTTATTGATCATCGATACCAGTGTTGGAGATCTGCATTTACTTACTGAGCTTTGTAGCTCATTCCACCCCACTTACCCCCATTTCAGGTGATGACGCTGCAAGACCCCAGTAGGAGTCTACTAGCGTAGGGGGACATTTTGAAGTACTGTATCAGTCTATGTTAGTTCTCCCATGTATTCGCCACCCCCGGGTGCTGGTTACGTTTAGTTCTCATTTTGTCTTATGTAGAACTATGTCATGTATTTAATAGACTTCTGTTGTTTAAATTATTAAAAGACTTCTGCTGGATTACTGTAATTGATAAAGACTTCTGCTGTTCATTGTTTAAAATTTTTAGTACATTGCATATTAGTACTATGATACAGGAATGGAAAAAGTAGGGACGGCCTTCGGGTCGGCCCTGGGACACGAGATCTGCATAGGGTGGGTTTCGGGTCGTGACAATTGGCAGCTCCATTGTGATCAAGGGATTTTTGGAAGTATTAGGACCTATAATTGATCAAATTTTGTTGTAGTAATTTCGGACAATTATGTACTTAAGCCCCGAGGGGCAAACGAATATGTAATATATATAACTTTAAAAGTTTTTAGTATGCTCTGAATGTATGATATTTGTTTACCGCTCCAAAGAAGAAGAAGCGACAGTACAAGGCGGGTGTGTGAATAGTAAAAGAAAAATTTCACGCTTTTGTAATTGCCAATCATGGCCCATCGCACCACTGTTTGGTGCCACCACTCTCGAGTCCGCGTGCCGGCCCACGGGCCGAGGGGCGGGCAGTTGCGAATCCCTTAATTTACACGGGGCGGGTTTCGAGGTCATGACAATATATATAATTATAAGTATATATTTAATATATCACAAGTGCATAATTAAATTGTGTGTGAGAGTTTAAGTTACATAGATAATATACATATATATATATATATATATAACTTAAAAAATAAAAACAACATAAATAGAGGGAGAGGGGTTACAAATCTAGAAAATCAAATAAAAAAGGAAAAATCAAAGAGAGAGAGAGAGAGAGATAAAGAGAGGAGAGACGGGCAGTTATAGAATGTGTTATATATGTACTGTGAGTGCGTTTTGGAAAGAAAACAGAAGGGGCTGAAAGGTTAAAGGTTCAGAAAAGAGAAAAACAAAAGAGAAAGGAGGAGAAACCGCAAAGAAAAAGGTAAGTCAATTCTTTGTAATTTCAATTTTTTGAGTTTTTTATAAACTTACATGAAGCTTAGAAATATTTGGATAATTAGATTCTATAGTGAAAATGGAGCACGTAGGACGAAACCACGAGTGAAACGATGAAGAAATGAGGGGAAAAATGAATTTATTGGAAAGTTGCTGTTTTAGAAAAATTGGATTTTGAATGTGTTTATAGGTTTAAATTGCTATCTAGAGTCTCTAAATTATGTTTTAGGATGTTTAGAAGTGAAATTACCCTTTAAAATGATGAAGAAAATAATGATACAGTGTAGTCCGGTCATCGGTGCTGGAGATGGTGACCGGAGCTGCCACTGTTGGTTGCCGGAAAGACGGGGAAGGGGAAGGGACTGTCGGGCCACGTGGGCCTGGTTGGGCCTCTTGTCGGGTCGAAACTCGCCCAGGTGCAGTGGCGACCCGACATTGTTGAAAGGGGCTGATGGATCAACAGAGGGCTAATGGGTTTTGTTCTGTTTAAAAAGAGTGAATAGTGGGAAGTAAGGGGCTGGGGGAATCAAACCCCAGACGTATAGGTGTGAAGGCCTTATGGCCCTGAGTCTACCACTGTGCCACTGAGGCACATATGGTAGAATACTAAATTAATATATATATATATATGTATATAATAGTATTAGCTAATAAATTTAATTAATTAAATTATTTATTAATTTAAATTTCGATGTCTAAATTAGTCAAGTGAATAGTATAAATTTACTATTTTGAACCTTCTGGACCCAATGGTGAGGTCTATTTCACGAGATGGAGTCCCAAAAAATAAAATACCCATAGAAATTCCAAATAACCAAAATGCCCCTAGTAAAATGCGAATCAAATAGACTCCGATTAAAATAAATGAATAGTGAATCTTTATTATTTCAAGCATTCCAGACTCAACAGTGAAGTCCAATTTGCGAGAATATGTCCCAAAAAATAGAGACACATAAAAGTACATAATGATCATTTTGTCATTTTTAGTTTAGAAGTCCAAATTGGAAACCGTGAAAGCCTAAACTGACTTTTTTTGACATTCCGGACTCAATAGTAGAGTCTAAATTGGTAAAAGAGATACTTATAGTAATGAAGTATAAATTTGATAAATAACATTAGAACTGAGACATGTTTACTAAATTATAGGAAACTCAAAAGGAAAAGGAAAAGTTACGAAATACTGAACTAGGATACACTGATAAGGCAAGTAAACCCCAATCTCTTACATGTGATTTTCCAAGCCACGTTCATTCTATTACTGCCAATTTTGTACTCTTGTATGTACCAAATGTTTATTGTTCCACAATGTGATATTGTTCTATCTTGTGGATGTTTGTTGACTATTATATCGTGATCGTTATATTGTATTGTGCCTTGAAAGGCCTAATGTTATGTGTTTATTGCATGATATTCCATTCTTATACACTTCTTATGGAATCACAAATAATCATGATTTATTATGAATGCTGAATTTGTGTTAAGTCACAATATCCATCCGATGCTTTTTTAGTTGACAGGACCTACGGGTCGAGTCCGTGAATGGACATATGGCAATGAGGGCATTTTTATGCACTGAGTTATAATGGCATTTTATATGCACTTATTGAAGGGGTATGTTGGGCCCTAAAAGACTGAAGGTTTGCCGAGCCCTGAACAGAGAAATTGCATCACTTATGTTTGACTGATATGATACGTTTATTGGATTCATGGCATTTTATATGCACTTATTGAGGGGGGTATAAAGACCGAGGGTCTGCCAAGCCCTGAATAGAGTAAATGCATCACTTATGCTTGACTGAT
Source organism: Nyssa sinensis (assembly GCA_008638375.1). NCBI lineage: Eukaryota > Viridiplantae > Streptophyta > Magnoliopsida > Cornales > Nyssaceae > Nyssa > Nyssa sinensis. The sequence goes on from CM018050.1 coordinate 20,639,556, forward strand.
ATGCTTACATTTGTTGAATTTATAGGATGCTGTCATTCCCTATGAATAATCTTATGTTGAAAGTTCACTCATTGATTGTTACCGATTTATTGTGGCAGTACTTTTATGTTGACTAATTCTATTGAGCTTTTCCATGTTCATGTTACGTCCATTGCTCATGATTGTTTATTGTGACCCTATTATTCATTAGTTATTGTGGCATTTGATCTTTATTGGCTATGACTGCATTGTATCCCATGATTGGCTATCATGTCCATATTTATGAATTCATGTTCTTTTTACGTTAACCCTAACTTGTGTCGGGATGGGAATTTACTTACTGAGCTTTGTTAGCTCACCCCGATTTACTTTTTTTTTAGGTAAGGATGTTGCAGAACTACAGTAGGAGTCCAAGAGCATAGGGGGACAGTTTGAGGATTATATTAGAAGTGATGTAGTTCTCCTATGTATTCACCACCTAAGGGTGAGGTTATGTCGATTCTTGTTTTGGCATTGTAGAACCATCTGATGTATTTAAGATTTCTGCTGATTTATTGTTTAAGTTTTATATTATACATTGTTGTTATTGATACAAGGAAAGAAAAGGTAGGGATAGCCACAGGGTCAGCCCTGCAATATGAGATCTGCATAGGGTGGGTTTCGGGTCATGACAGCTTGGTATCAGAGCGAAACCTTAGGTTCTAGTGAGTCATGGGAGACAGGACTAGAGAATTAAGACTGTAAGTCTAAGAGTCAGTCAATAGATAACACCGACATTACTAAGTTCGACTTTTATGTGAACACTGACTATTAAATTACGTATACCTTAACTGATTATCTTTTACAGAAATGGTTAACACCAGGAATATGCTGATATCTAGAAATTATCCGACTGAGATGGATCGGTTAAACAGATTAGAACGGCTTATGAAAAGAGTCATCAAGGCTTTACTCAGAATCAGGCCCCAACGGTTAACCACTTACAATAAAGTAGTGGCACCCACAAAGATCATAAAACAGGGCGGGAAGGAATTTGCCAAAAGAAGGGTCAATTATGACGATAGAGGCATAATTAAATGCCCCAACTGCCTAAAAGTCCACCAAGGACAACGTCTCAAAAACACCACAGAAAGATGATCCAGCTACTGTACTAGTAGTCACGGGTATTTTTTAGTTGTTTACAACCTGCCCACATATTGTTTAAATATTGACTATGTATTGATTTATAGTTCCCGCAGTTTCTTCTAAGTTGAACTTAGAAACAAAACCCCTAGGTTACATGTTAACTGCTTCAATACCATCGAGAGATTATTATTGATGAATACTATATATCGGGAAAAAGACTATATGATATGATGAAATCGGTGATTCTTGAACAACTGAGATGATTAAGTAAATAGTGACCTTTAGGGAATAATAGTATGTTTAAAGATAAATGATGAGGATTCTTGAGAAATGACACTAAAAATACTAGAGGAGATTTTGATAAATGTTATAGATAAATAAACGAGGCTTGAATGAGAAATAATCTGAAGGAAACTTAATGGATAATTAGAGGAGAAGTTGATACTCTAAATAAATTCATGATGTATTAGAAATATGAAAATTCTTAAGTAAGTCATAAATAGACGCTGATAGGGTAAAGATGAATAGAGTCTTGGAGACGATTACTAAATAAGCGAGATTGTCAAAATTGACCTTATGAAATGTAATGATTTTGAAAAGAGACTAACACATGATAAATAAATACTAGGAAGACATTCAATGAATCTTGTGATCTAAGATGATGTGTGACCCGATTTTAGTCAATACTCTATCAAGTTAGATGAAGATAAATGATAAATGATTCTGAATAATTGTTAGAGGTCAATGTGATCTAAATGATTGTAAAGACTGAACTGATAGTAAATCATTAGAGGAACCGTGAAATTGAGATGCTATATGATTTTTGAGGTACTACAAGGAAATCATTATTCCTGAATGATATACATAGGGCATATGAGGTATAGATCATAAGTACACAGTTATTAACCGATTAGATACCTTTAAAGGAACTAAGAATCCGATGATTTAAATAGTTAAATGATCGGTGACTTTTGAAGGACGATAGTTTGTTTAAATACTAAGGTTAATGGTCTTTGAAAAAGACTATGCTATGACTAACTTTGATGTTTCTTGGATAATTGAAATGATCAAATGAATAGTGACTTTTGGGAAAAGGTAGTATGCTTAAGAGCAAAGGTTAAGGATTCTTGGGGAAAATCATACTAGTATCAAGGTTGATGGCTCTTAAGTCATTAAACTATGAATTGATCAATGAATTGGGGGAAACTATCATTTAAACAAGGGCAACTATTAATGCTCTTTTGGAAGATATAAGGTGACATAGAATTGGGATTGTGAAATCTTGGAAAATCAGTAGATTTAACAACAAATATATATGAGAGATGGTCTAAGGAATACTTAATGAATAGTGACATGAGGAGTTGAGACTCTAGATGGATTGATGACATATTGAAAGATGAGGATTCTTGAGTGAGTCAAATAGGGCAAAAACAAACGGATCATTGGGAGGCAAATACTGATTGAACGAAACTATCAAGTGAACGTTATGAAATGTGATGGTTCTAAAAGGAGATTGACACGTGATGAATGATTGTTGGAAAAAATTCAATGGATTTTGTTGATCTAGGTGACAATATGACCCTATTATGTATTGGCCATTGTGGCATTTTATCCTTATTAGCTATGACCGAATTGTATCCCATGATTGGCTATCATGTCCATATTTATGAATTCATGTTCTTTCTATGTTAACCCTAACCCCGTGTCAGAGATGGGAATTTACTTACTGAGCTTTGTTAGCTCACCCCGACTTACTTATTTTTCAGGTAAGGATGTTGCAAGACTGCAGTAAGAGTCTAGTAGCATAGGGGGACAATTTGAAGAATATGTTAGAAGTGATGTAGTTTCTCCCATGTATTCACCACCTAAGGGTGAGATTATGTTGGTTCTTGTTTGACATTGTAGAACTATTTTATGTATTTAAGAATTCCGCTGATTTACTGTTTAAGTTTTATATTATACATTGTTGTCATTGATACAAAGAAAGGAAAAAGTAAGGATGACCACAGGGTCGGCCTCGCGATACGAGATCCGCATGGGGAGGTTTCGGGTCGTGACATTTCTAGTCTCCTAAAGAGGAATTAAGGCAGATCCCTCATAGATTAGAGCTCTAATTGAACTAAAATCGCCTAAAACTAAGAAAGATATCCAAGGCTTGAATGGAAGGATAACAGCACTGAATAGGTTTATCTGTAAATCTTCGGATCGGTGCCTCCCATTTTTTAAAGCCTTGAGGGGCAGTAAGGCCCTAGAATGGACCCCTGAATGCAAAGAGGCTTTCTAACAACTCAAGTGATACTTAGCTTCCCTCGAACTCTTTTCAAAATCAATACCAGGAGAAAAACTACTCCTATGGTTAGCTGTATCAGAAAATGTCATCTACTCAACTTTAGTCAGAGAGGACAAGAGAACTCAAAGGCCTATCTTTTACGTCAGCAAGGCACTTCTGAACACCGAGACAAGGTACTCCGAAATTGAAAAACTGTTCTTAGCCTTGGTAATATCCTTTTGGAAGCTTAGACCATACTTTCAAGCCCGTCCTATCTTAATCCCTACATCTTATCCTTTAAAGTCAGTCTTACACAAGCCCAAAGTTTCAGGACAACTAATCAAATGGCCAATAAAATTGGGAGAATTTGACATATCCTATGTACTGTAGACTGCTACCAACCGCATTATTTTCGAGGCAATTAAGAGACGGTTGGAGAAGGCCAAGGGAAGATGGGTCAAGGAAATCCTCGGAGTACTCTGGGCCTACCGATCTACTAAAAGAACCCCAACTACGGAAACACCATTCTCACTCGCCTATGGCACCGAGGCAATCATTCCTATCGAAATTGGCACGCTAACCCTTAAAACGGGCTGCTTTGGCGAAAGGACCAATTACCAATAGCTTGTAGAGAATCTGGACTTACTGAAAGAAAGATGTGCGCAAGTTCAGATTAGGACCGAAGCCTACCAACAAAGAATGGCTAAATGTTTCAACCAAGGGTTAAAACCTATCAACTTCCAGCTCGAAGATGTCATCCTAAGAAGGGCGTTTCCAAATACTGAAGATCTCACCATGGGAAAGCTCCCCCATAATTGGTAAGGACCTTACAAAATAACCAAGATTATTAGACCTACAACTTTTTGGTTAGAAGATTCAACTGGGAAGCCTGTACCCAGACATTGGAATATAAAATATTTACGTAAGTATTATCAATAAAAAATCTACTTTTGATTCACTTGAGAGTTTTTTATCAATGCATAAACTCTTAAAAGCCTTGTATCCATTACAAGAGCTACAAGTCTGGTCCATTTCACTCAGTGCACAGACCCTTAAAAGCCTTATATCCATTACAAGTGCTACAGGTCTCGTCCATTTCACTCAATGGACGGGCCCTTAAAAGCCTTGTATCAATTACAAGTGCTACAACTCTGATCCATTTCACTCAATGCACAGACACTTAAAAGCCTTATATCCATTACAAGTGCTATAGGATTGGTCCATTTCACTCAATAAACGGACTTTTAAAAGCCTTGTATCCATTACAAGTGCTACAAGTCTGTCCATTTCACTCAATGCACAGACCCTTGAAAGCCTTGTATCTGTTACAAGTGCTACAGGTCTGGTCTATTTCACTCAAATGTACAGACCCCTAAAAAACCTTGTATCCATCATAAGTTTCACAGGTCTGGTCCATTAAATTAATGTACAGATCCCTAAAGGTCTTGTGTTTAATATAAGTACTATAGGCTTGGTCCATTTTATTAATGTACGGATCCCCCAAGAACTTCTATTCATTATGAATGTTATGGGTCTAATCCATTTTTCTCACTCTACAGATCTTTAGAAAAGGCTTTTTTTTAAGTACAAGTATTGAAGTCGGTATATTATGACTTATTAGTATGTAGACACCTGAGAAACCTTATTGTTATTTATAAGTATGGCAGTTCTGTATATTCTGTTATTTCGGCTTCTGAAATATCTCATGAGTGCTTTGGAATTTCTAATGGCCTGGATATTGAAGAAATTATCTTAACACTTATATATAATGCAAAGATGTCCAATTAGACACAAGATCTGATGCAACAAAAGTTTCATAAATTAAAAATCCCAAAAAGGGGAGGGCTACAAGATCGGAAGAACAAAAGATCAAAAAAAAAAACAGGAATTTTTTTTTTTTACAAAAATCTTAACTAACGGTCCTCGATAGGGGGGCTTTTCCTTCGGGATCTGCAGATTCAACTGGGGTGACCTCAAGAGGACTCGACATATCTTCATCCACTAAAACCTCGTCTACACCTGAGATGTCGAGACCAGGATACAACTTCTGAGTATTTCTCTAGAAAGTTTCATATCTATGGTCTGCGAACTCTCCACCCAGCCTCTATACCTCTTCCCTAAGGGCTTTTTCTGTCTCTTCTCTCTCCACCTACATATTGGTGGCAAGCCTCAGAGAAGCAGCAACATCAACCTCTTTTTTATCTTTCTTTAGAACCTCTACCTCTAAAGCTAGAGCGTTCTTCTGTGACTTTAGGATAACTATGGTGGTGAGAGATTCCTTCAACTTCTCTTCAAAGGAAAGAAATATAGAGCAGTTTGCCCTGAGTTGGAGCCTAGTTTCGTCCAACTTAACCTGGAGTTTGTCTTTCTGTTTTGATTCCTTGAGACAGTCCATGATGGCAGCCATAGCATGAACCGCCTATGAACAAATAAAAATTAGACAAGTCAGTAAGGAAAAAGGCTAATCACATATATGAAATCGACTAAAGCACATGACAAAATAATCTTACCCTCATATAAGAAACCAGAAGGTCCTGGGCTATCTTCCGAGGCTTGTCACCCTTGAAGCAACCTGCAGTAGAGCTCCAAGCCTCCTCGTAAGCCCTCTTTATGGCCACCTCCCCGATTTCAACCATGGCCACCCCGGGAGGGGCTACACCCATTTTTCCTTTACTGTGGGATCTAGAGCGCGTTGTGAAGCCTGGAGGTGGTGGCAGCTCATGCTGTATAGTAGGCATAGCCAGCTTCTCAGAGACCGTACGTTCAAGAGAACTGGATCCCCCTACCTCGATCCTCCTCTTTTTTGGGAAGGAACTTGTACAGCGGAGGTGTACATTCCAGCCTTCTTGGTTCTAGGCGTCTAGCTCGTTAGAACGATTTTTTTCAGAACCTCCAATTTATCCTTCACCAAACCAACGTCCATGAAGTTCTAAAGGGTAAGACCTTTGTCATGAGGGCGGTCTTGAGGGTGAAAAAGTCTCTTATACTTCTCTTGTAGGTCGGGAGCAAATATTGACCTTCTCTAAGCCTTCTTATTTGTGGCAGTAGAAATTCAAAAAAAAGCGTCAGTTAAGTCGGAATAAGGTTAAAGTATTAAGGTCAGAATCCAAGGTTTTGTAGGCTTATGCTTAAAATTGGTGTGTCGAGGAAAGAAGTTGTTCCAGCTTTTGAAATCTTCATATTCCTAGCCACCATTAACAAAAAAGTACCACTTCTTCCATGTTTTGTTGGAAGTAGGTATCGAGGTCAATGGTTTAAACCTTTTGTCAAATGACATATAGAACCTCCCTTCTGACTTCACGTACTTCATGTCCATGTTACTTCTAATAAGGTTCAGATTTATTTCGACGTTGTTTTGATGATATAGGACTAAAAAGGCCATTAATTGCCTCCAACTGTTGATATTCAGTTAGGCATGACAGATCTTGAACCAGCTAAAAAACTCGTTTACTAAAGGATGAAGAAGAAAACACACACTAACCTCAAACCATTCAAAATAAGCATAAATCTCTCCTCTCTCAATATGCGATAGTTGATCTACATTCCTCGGAATCCTATAGGACACATTCAGAGGAAAATCAAAATTAATTCTGAGGGCATCTAGCATACCCTCAGTCATGGCACTCTCGTCTTGCTCTTTCTTATGAGGCTTGCCCGATGAGCCGACCTCTCTATCCCTAGACTCGAGATGTGCCTCAATTAGAAGAACTCCCGAGCTATCACTTGAAACACTCCCAATTTCATCGCCCGAAATGGGGCCTAGTGCCCCCTGATCTCCTATTTCTACCACTTCACTCTTTTCCTCTCCCGTGCTTGAATAAGTGTCAGAAGTAGACATCCTCATGAATAAAATAGGAAAGAAGAACAAAAACAAAATAAAAAAGAAAAGATGAAGAGATATTATCACAACTGACCGAAAGTTTGGAGAATAAACATCAGAGTAACCTTCTAACACACAAGAAATTGCCTAGGAGTCTTCTTTTGCTTAGAATTGAACTTGATATGTTAAAGAGTTTATAAAAGACTCTTTTTGGAGAGGCTTTTTCTATTTATAAGACAACCCAAGGAAGATCAACATTTATAGCCCCAAAATCCCAATCGACGGTTGGCTAATAGTGGCCTCGATTACTCAATCAATGACTAGCATAATGATAAGGCTCTAACTGTCCCACCAACGACTATTTTATCAGAATACAAAATGGCGCATTAATGAAAATACGCGTGACTCTTCAGAAACCCTAACCTCAGCTCTGCACGGTTCCCACAGAACTGCAGCTCTGGAAGAGTAGCTGATATACCATAAAGTGACAAATATGTTCAAAGCATGACACGTGTATGTACAGAGCTCTTCAAGCTACAAATCAAGAAGGATTATTTTATCCAAATCAAACAGGCACGGGAGGTTCAAAGGTACATGGTTGACAACATAGCATCGCCTTCCATATCCTACCGACCTTAGAATAAGAAAACAGAGTTCAATATGGCAACTATTATCTTCGGATATCTTCAAATCCCTACTTTTATGACGTCTAATCCTATTCAACTTAGGAAATCTATAACCTGTAAATAAGACCATAAGGTACGCTTTCAATTTGTGTTCAATTATTCTTTTCCATTACAGCTTCTTTCTATTTATTGACTTTATCATCGAAGTGGCTACCACCAAACCCTTTCCGGTAACCCTCTGATCCCGAATTCTTAACAGGTAGCGAAGGACGGGAGGCCTTTCTGGTCAAAAAGAGCAATATCACCTATTAACCATGTCCAAAACATAATTAAGGCACCGGGGTTACTCCCACAATCAAATAAAAAAAAAAATTAGAACTTTCTTTGGTGAGTTGATAAAGCGAAAAAAGTAATTTCTAAGTAGGAGTCTATCTTTGAGTCCTTATTAAACTCCAAGTCTTTGAGATCGGTAGAGAAACTTTCCTCCTTATGCTAATCTTAAAATCTCAAAAATAATCCTACTATGATGTCGATTTGTTCATTTGGAATTAATGTTTTAAAACTCAAACCGTTTAACGAACTAGAAAAAAGACTGGGTCACAGGTCACAAGTTCAACCTTGGGTCAATCGGAATTGAATCGTGATGTCATAATTACATCATAAATATATTTATTATTAATGTTAAAAATATATAAAATTATGTAACTAATGAAAATAATTTTAAATAATATCTAATAAATTATGTATGAATAAGGAAATTTTTTTTTTTGGGATTACAAATTTTATATCAAAATTAAAAAAAAAAACCATAAAAATTATTATCAAACTTCAAAGTTATTAATTGAAATAATTTCACAAAAAAAATTAAAGAAGTGTAAAAAATAAATTTAACACGTGAATATTTAACAGGATCCAAGGTTTAAAAAAGAAAATGCATGCACATTTAACATGAAAGGGAGTTAAGAAAAATCTAAATTAGAGAGCAGGAAGAAAAATAATCGATGTAAAATAATTAAAACTTATTTTTTAATTTTGATTTATCGGTCTGAATCAAACCATTTTTTTTAACCAGTTGAATCGGCTGATCCAGTTTGATTTTTAAAACATTGTATGGAATGCACTCTGATTCCGATATATCTCTTTATTATGATCTGGTAGATACCACACTAGGGAGTCATAAAAGTAAACTAGTTTGTCTTGTTGATGTCGTCCTACACGTGTCACATCTAATTTAGTAGTATTATCTGACATGTGTCACAATTTGGGATTCTACTACTTTTTAGTCATATCAATGGTGATTTGACTAAAATGATTCTTCTAATCACAACAATCTCTTTCTTGCTCTATTAAAAAATAAATATTAAGTGATATTAAATCATATAAGGAAAAAAATTTATTTATTTATATTGATATCATAATGTTATGGATTATTGATCTTAAGTTGAATAAGTTTAATTTTAGGTTCAATTTTAAACATACAGCTAATCACACAAATTAAAGGATAAGTCATTCACACAAGACACAATTAAAGATCTTATGTGGGAAACCCTCCTACGGAATAAAATTCACCAGTTACAAAAGATTTACTAATCAATCATGAATATAGTATAACACCCTGACCCGACTAAGAATCATTAAAATCACTAAATATTAATTAATGACCGAGACCTTAAATAACAAGGTCGATTTCAAACCGCAATATGTGAACTTTCAGTAAAAGTCCCAAAAATTCAGGATGACTGTACATCACTTTCGTTGTAATCATCAACTTGTCCGGTTGATTTCAGGTGAATTTATATATATATATATATATGATTTAATATGATTAAATTAGTGGGAAATGAAAATCTATTAAGATAAATATATATATATATATATATATATATATACACAAATACACATGGGTAAGTATATATGTATACATACGGCTGATATATATATATATACATGTACAAAAAAAATAAAAGAAATAGAAATTAGAAGAAGACAATAGAAGCAAGAAGAAAGTTGTAGAACAAATGAGGGATTAAGAGAGAGAATCAGTGGATATGCAGCTGTTCTCCATAAAATAATGAAGAAACCTAATGGTAGCCATGTGTACTGTTCTTCATGTAGAAACATGAAACAACCAACAACTGGCAACCCACCGACCTCAAAGGCAATGTAGAAGAGAGATTAGAAGTCGTTAGAGAGAGAGTTAGTGGCTGCAATTAGCTATACAGCTGTTCTCTATATGAAAATAAAGAGAAAACAGTAGCCATATGATGCAAACCGGAAAGGTGTTCTCCATGCAAAATTGCTGCCAACAGGTGGCAAAGCCATGCTTCCAAAATGCTGCATGCAATATACGTGTTGCTCAGACCACCAAGATATAAATACTTAAAGGTTCTTTGAACATCAGAAATAGAGTGAGAGAGAGAAAGAGAATTAGAGTAGCAAAGCAAGAACTGAAGAATGAGGGTTTTGGGGAAACTCAGTTGAACAGGTATCATTTAGGTTTAGTTCTGTAACACGCCGACCCGATTAAATGGAAATTAAGTCATTAATTATTAATTAGTGACCTTAAAAAGAATGATTAAGAAATTTAAATGGGAAATAGATGACGACTTTAAATAATTCTGAGACCTTAAAATCAATGTCAACTCTGGGGAAAATAAAATATGATTACGATTTATAAAATTGGTACGTGAAAGAGTAAATAATTAATTTAAAATCACAAAGTAAAAATAATGTAAAATTTAAATAATAAATAAATAATAATAAATTAATAGCCAAACAGGGCATAAGCCCAAATGGGGGAGAAAATGCCCAAAATGAGGCTAAAGGGACTTGAACCCTTGACCAAGTGGGCAAGACCTTATGCATCTAAAAAATTACCAAGTGGGCTGATAGCATTTTTGTGTATGAAAATACAACAAATTGTATTTAAAGCCAATTCAGCCAAGGCCACCTCCCAAATTGGCCAATGACCATCCATGCAACACCTCACCCTTATCTCAGCCTATGCACCCTAGCCCCATCATCACCCTACTTCAGCACTTGATCACCTCTCCCCCAACCAATTTACATGCAACCAAATGATTATGTATTTTAAAATCAAACAAACAAATGCATGTGTGATATATTGTTGTGGTGAGACGTGGGAGGAGAAAAATCAAAAAGTGTACGTGCAAAGTTTGAAATATATATATATATATAGAGAGAGAGAGAGAGAGAGTGTGTGTGTGTGTGTGTGCGTGTGCGTGTGTGTGTGTGTATGGGTTAGAGAGAGAGTGGGAGAAAGGCAAGTGTGTGCATGCTTGTATGTGGCCATTAAAGGAGCAAAAGAGGGAGAACTGAGGACTGCACGACTGGGACAAAACCAACCTACTGAGGTCTCTTCTTGAGCCACGAATAGAGAGGAAAGTTGCTATACAAGGTAAAAACCTTCAAACTGCAAATTATTCGGTTTGAGTTTTTGGTGCTGTTTTGATATGATTAAGCCCCATAACTGCATGCATGATAGTTAGACTGAAGAATCTGGCTTAATGCATGAGTGTTAGACCACTGAAACAGCCTAGAACATCAAACAAAACCCAAAACTTCCATTGATGACCTCTATTAGAGCAGGTCTGAAATGACCTTTAAGAAAGCCATTCTTGATAACCCGAGCTTTAAATAGACCTCAAGGGGGTCCTAACAACTGTAGGCCGCGACCCCAACACTCAAGTTAAGGCCATTGAAAACAAGGTTGCAGGTCACGGGTTAGAATCCCAACTCTTAAAATAGACCATTATCCCATGTTTTTGGAATGAGGATCAAATCTCCTTGATATTACGGTCGTAATTGTAGAGACATGAAAAATTGAGGATAAATTTTTCGTTTTGACAATAGGGCTATGATGCCCTGACTCGAGAGATGACACGTAGATCGAGGTAGACCGGCTGAGTTGTGTAGTACCCAGGTAACCCGAGCTGTTAGGGCTCTATGTCGGGATATTTTATAGACTGAACAATTTGGGGTGTGAACGATTTGTTTTGAGTAGTCAGTACGGGCAACATTCGAGCGACCCAGAACCATGCCTCGTGATACGTGCATGCATGCATTTTCATGCATACATACGTACGTGTATTAGTATAGGTCGTGAAATATGAGTGTATGTGTACGTGCCCAGAATTTAATATATACATACGTATATGAAAATATGTACATATGTAATATATGTATTATATATGTATATGTATAACGCATAATATATGTATATGTATACATTCAGTAAAGTATAAAAATATATGTGTGGATATCATTAATTAGAAAAATAAAGAATTAAAAGAAAGTGGGAATCACATGCAAGTGTGTTGTGTGGGTGCTGCGGGCAGACTGTGTGTGTGTACCATAGTGTGTGCAACATGTGTGTTGGAGTGTGTTTTGTATATTATATGCATATATATATATATATATATAGGTTGAGTGTACATCACACAAAAGGGGCATGGGGGCTGTTGTGTGTACAGACAAGTGGGTGCATGTGTGGCTGTGCATGGCTGTGTGTGTATAGTTGTGTGGCAGTAAGTGTGTTTAAATATAATGTATGTATATATATATATATATATATATATAGATTGCATGTGGCAGTGTGTGTGGCATGACTTATGCATGCAAGTGGCTCTGTGTGTGTGTGTCAGGGTGTTGGGTGTGTGCAAACCCAACCGTGTAGAGAGAGAGTGTGTGATATGTGTATATGCATGTGTGTGCGGTTTGAGTTGGAAGAGAAAGCAGAGGGAGAGACCAAGTGAGGGAACTGTGAGAACGAGGAGAAAGCTCTAAAGGTGAGCCAAGGAGGAGGAAGGAGAAGAGGGAGACAGCAACGAGAGAAAATCCAGAAAATAGGTAAGTTAGGTTCAGATTCTGTTTTAAAGTTTTTAAGCATGACATTTAGATCTGATCTTAGGGCCATGTAGCTTATTCAAAAAGAAAATGAATGAAAAAGAAATCAGGTAAAATGGTTGAAAAACAAAGTAGAAATATCGAGTTGTAGGTGGGGGGTGATAATCGGGTGTTTGGAAAATTTTGTTTAAAACTTGGTTTGAATGATGAGGAATTGTTCCTCTGTGATGCAGAAATCCATTAGAAATGAATAGGGGTTAAAACAGTTAAAAATCAAGCTTGAAATCATGAAAACATGGTTGGCCGGAGCTACGGTCGTCCTTAGATTCGTGGAGATTTGATGAACAAAATTAAAAACAAACCTTGGAAATGGAATCTACATGTAAAACAGAAGAGAACCACATTTTCAAAATGTTGAAAAGTGATTGGAAAAAGTTCGCCGTCACTAGGAGATGGCGACGGAACCCTAAGGCAACCCTACTGGAAAAACGAAAAAGAAGAAGCACTGTGCGGTTCGGGTCTCGAGTCGGGTTCGGGTTCAGGTCGGGTTAAGACCGACCTACCCCTGCCACGTGTCAACCCTGTGTTTTAAATTAAAAAGTGAATTGGGAGTGTTTGGCTACGGGTTTATAAAATTGAAATTGGAATTAAATTATGAACAGTGATATCCTATCCCTGTTTTGAGACATTAGCCATTGTTTGGCTATCCATGGTAGGAATAAGAAATTTAGAAATTAAAATTTGACCCCTGTACTTTTTGAAACTAAATTTAAACCCCAAAACTTTTGGAAATCCAACTCTAACCCCCTTGAATAAAATATTAATAAAATATTAAACTTAATTTAATTATTTAAATATCACAAAATAGTCCAGAGTCCAAATAGGACAATTCATTAGTGTATTTTGACTATCTCGACTATTCTGAGACCAATGGTGAGGTTTATTTTATGAGACGGGGTCCCAAAAATAAAAGACCCGTGATGACATTAAAAATTACCAAAATGCCCTAAGTTGAAACGTAGTCAAACGAACTCCGAATTAAGTAAACAAATAGTGTAATTTTATTATCTCGACCATTTCGGACTCAACCGTGGAGTCCAATTTGAAAAAAGAGGTCTCGGGATGTAAGGACCCGTAAAAAGTGCAAAATGACCGTTTTGCCCCTTTTAGCTCGGATGTCCGAATTAAATTCCACGAAAGCCTAAACCTATTTTCTTCGACGTTCCAAACTAAATAGTAGATTTTAATTTGACAAAATAGAAACGCATAAAATAAAGACATAAAATTTGATGAATAACATAATTCAAGTAGAAAAAGAACTGAGTTACATTTTATGATTTTAGGGACACGGAAAGGCAAGGAGAAGGTGGTCTAACCTTCTGCATTCCACTACTAGTTCCGCTACACACCGAGTACATTTTCCTGAGTTGAGACTGACCCATCAGGTACGATATATTGTGCTAAGTAAGAAATAGAATTAAGTTTAGGAGTAATTACCATGTTGACCTGATGATTCACATATTTGTTTGATTGCTTATATGCTTATGTGTTTCTTGTTATCTTTTGAAAGTTTGGTGATGAATGCAGCTCATGACTATGTGTATATCATATGTGTTAGCATAGTGTGTGGATTATATTCTTCGAGAATTGTTGAGATTATGAAAGATGTAATTTAAAGCATGTGTTAAATAGATTAAGTGTGGCATGTACACTGGATGAAAGGGTTTTGTGATCAGCATGTTATTGTGCAATATATTATTTAAAGCATGCTTCATGTATGGATAAGATGATTTATCGGGATTACATTATGGCATGGTAGAATCAGAGTATATTGGCACAGTGTGATTCTTTGGAAACATGGTGTGAGTTGAGTACTTGGTGTTGTGCATACGTGGTTACTCAGGCCGTTAGGGAAGGTCCATAAAGTGAGTCATGGGTGTAACATGGAGTTTGCATGGGTGCGTCATGCACACTGTTCATATACTGCATTGATGATATTGAATGATATGTAGATATAATTGTACACTCGCACATGTCACACTTTAATTTTGTTTCTTGCATTAGCATTATATTGTACCAGCAGTTGAGCTAACCCATTCGTAGGACACCATTTCAGATGACGTTCTCAACACTTGAAACTTGAGGAAGTCTTGCAGAGTAGAGGAGATATGAGCTTAGGAGGATATTTGGCTCGTGGGGGCATACTTTGTGATGTAGGGCTTAAGCCCAAATGACATGTGAACGATGTATTTATGGGATGTATTTTATATTTTATTACGTATTGATGAAAATGGATGCATGTTAGTTAAATTCGTTTAGATTGCCCTTTTATTTTACTTTCTTTCGGTGTTGTTACTCGTGCCCCAGGTTCGCGAAAATTCGGGGTGTGACAATAACAAACCAAATCCCATGGACTTTGGGTAAAAAATGAGCATTTAAGAACCAGTTGCAGGTTCGGCTATTCTTCTTGGACAGAACCATTTGAGCTCGAATTGATGCCACAAATGAATGATAAAATGTTGGTTAGGCTTCTAGAAATGCATTAGAGTGGATAGCAGTGGGAAACCATGGCCAAAAACCTATGAAAATAAAAAAGGAAATTTTTTGCAACTAGGGTTACAGTAACCCTAAACGATGGGGACGATGAACAGTAAGGGTTGGGTCATGGACTGGGTTTCAGGTCGGGCCCCGACCCAATCGAGAGACAGTTAAAACCATTGCACTGAAACTACGACATTTTGAGTTAATGATTTTTAAATTTTAAACCTTAGGGCTGACGTCATCATGATGTCAGCATTACGCCTTGGACCTGATCAAAACCGATTGGTCCAGTCCAATTCACTTAAGGGTGAACTAAACCCTTTGGTTTAGTTTGAGATTCTTGAAAAATTATAGTTTGACCCCGATAGTTCTAGGGAATTCTGTTCTGGCCTAGCTTCTAGAAAACTAGTACATTTAAGCCCCTGGAAATTAAATAATTACTAAAAGAAATTATTTTATTATTTTATTAATTAAGTAAAATGACTAATTTACCCTTAGGTCATAAATAAGTCAAATGAAGTCCAAATAAAATAAATAAATAGTGTATTTTGACTATTTTGGATGCTCTGGACCTAATGGTGGGGTCTGTTTCCCTAGACAGGACTTTGAAAAATTAAGACGTGTTAAAGCATAAATTACCAAGTCGCCCCTAATATGCCCAATGTTCAAATAAGACAAGTTATTAGTGTATTCTTATTATCTTGGACCTTCTGAGACCAACGGTGAGGTCCGCGTTGTGAGACGGGGCCCTGAAAATAAAGACACGTAAAAATATAAAATGACCAAATTACCCCAAGTGCCCCTAAAGCTAAATAAAAATTCAAGAAAGTCAAAATTGACTTTCTTTGACGTTCCGAATCCAACGGTAAGGTCCAAATTACCAAAATAGGTACCGAAAAAAATAAGTCATGTGAAAAATAAGACTCATTAAGTTACTACAATAGACCGATGAGACCAATTCTAAGAGATTAGGATACGTCGGGCCTACAAATTTAAATGAAGAAGCATTAATAGGTAATAATTTAAATTAAATTTGAAGTTGATGAGTTCCTTATAATTTTCTTAGGAGCTACAAAGGGAAAGGAAAGGTCAACCAGTAGTACAAATCCGGGGAATCAAGGTGAGTAATCCTGTACTTTGAAGTGGAGGTTTTAATCTCCATGGATTCTGAAGAAGTTTAAGTTCAAATATTCCGAAGCATTTTCATATATGTTGTATTTTAAAATCTCGTATTTATATGCTTTATATTCCAACGTTTTATCGTAATCATTTATG
This sequence comes from Nyssa sinensis, assembly GCA_008638375.1. Classification (NCBI taxonomy): domain Eukaryota; kingdom Viridiplantae; phylum Streptophyta; class Magnoliopsida; order Cornales; family Nyssaceae; genus Nyssa; species Nyssa sinensis. The sequence continues at coordinate 20,656,057 of CM018050.1, forward strand.
AATTCTAACATGGCATGCAAATTTACTTCCTGACATTCTGACAAATGATTCGTTTAATTCCTGCATGTCCATGTTATTGTCTATTTTATTAAATGCCTCTTAAATTAAATGTTTTTATTCTGTCTATGCTTTAATTAATCCCTGTGCATCGTGATTTAAATTCTTGAAGCTCTTATGTTAAATGTTTCAAGTATTGTCCTCCAAATATTTAAAAGCCCGTTAAATTGTCCGTGTTTTGAATACACATGAAATTCATTCTCCTATTGAAGCCATGTTTTAATTATACATGAAAAGAAATTATTGAAGAAGCCATTTTTAAATGCTCATAAAAAGCATTTCATGAAGAACTCATGTTTTTACAAGATAATTGTGCATAAGCACCAAGTGATGATATTGGGATTCCTTCGGAACTCAATTGACATGAAGAATGCTCGGTAGCAGGATCTAATACCCTGGGCATGAGATATCTCCACGAGAAGTAGAAACTGGAATTTGGTTCGAAACAGATTTCCACCTAATCAAAGTGAAAAGATGACAATGTTTTCAGAAATGGTGGCAGGCTTTTTAAACCTCCATTTATTTGAATTGGATTTTTATATAACCCCATGTTTTAAAAGAAGAAGAAGTTTGATCCTTCTATTTTCATGGAAAAGATTTCCCCTTATTCCCTTGGTCTTCAAACGGCCACTTTGCACATGTTTATAAATTTTATTGCATATTAAATGCTTTAAAAAAAATGCATCATGCTACATGATTTGAAGATTCTTGTATTCTACGATTATTGAAATACGTGTTTAGCTTGAATGCCTTGTATGCTTCATGCTATCTTTTTGAAGAACTCTGTCTTCCGTATTTGAAGTACATGAAGAATTGGTAATGTATGTTTATATGAAGTCTCTCTTGAACTAACCCACTACCAGTTGAAACCCATGACAAAGTGCTAGAATTACTCATTGGGCTTTTTAAAGCTCGCCTCACTCCCCAACATTTTTCAGGTGGTGATGACGATCGATGGACCCTTGCCCAATTTAGGGAGTGATAGTTGGCAATTCCATTAGGATCTGGAGATATTTTTGGAAGAACTAGGACCCGTAGTGGGTCGAACTTTGATGTCGTATATTTTTTACGAATATGTATTTAAGCCCCAAGAGGCAACGGATATGGGTTATGTAAAACTTTAAATTTTTAGTATGCTCTGAATGTATGTTAATTATTTACCGCTTCGAAGAAGAAGAAGAAGTGACGGTACCGAACGGGCGTGCTGAAAGGAAAAAGTTTTTCACGCTTCCGCAATTTGCCAGTTCTGGCCCTATTGCATAGCCGTTCGGCGCCATTGCTCACATAAAGCCTGACCCGACGGCCCCCGGGCCGAAGGGTGGCAGTCGCGATATGGGATCCGTAGAGGCCGGGTTCCGGGTCGTGACAAGTTCTGTTTCAATGTATTTTTCTTTGCAAACATGCATTATTAGGATGTTAATCTACATGCTCTATACGTTAATTTGCAAAAAGAATGGATGGAAATCATGTTGAATCAAGGTAGAATTTAGAGTTACAAGATGAACCAAAATTATGGAAATAATAGTGCAGGTCTGATTCAGTGTAAACTAAACCCAAAATTGTGTATTGTAACTTGATCTAGACCATCCCAAAGTTTTAAAAATGTTAGACCACGATCCAAAATCTCAAAGATTGAACCCAAAAACTTGAGTTGCAGGTTTTGGTCATGAAACCCAGTTTTTGTTCTAGATTTCTAAACCCACTTTTGAAGATATGAATGTGAACCCCATAAGAAATAAACTATCCCAGAAGAAACCTCATGAAATTTGACTAAAAAATGAGTCATTAATGCCTAGTTACAGGTTTGAGTATCATCTTCCAAATCACGACCATGAGCCCAAACTAGAACTCCAAATCAATGCTAAATCGTTCCTTGATGCTTTAGAAGTGGTTTAGAATCAATAGCAGAAAGTTTTAGTAGTGGGAAATTCACGAAATTGGAAAATTTGGTTTATAGAAATTAGGGTTACAATGAGGGGAGTTGGGGAAGACGATCTACAGTGTCGGGTCGAAATGGGTTGGGTCGGATCTGGGTTCGAGTCGGGGCCCGACGCGTTGCACCAAAGGTTTAAGTGTGACGATGTCGTGTGGAGTACTGTTATAATTTTAAAATATTAGGGCTGACGTCATCATGACGTCAGCATTACATGTTAAACCGGCCAAACCGGTTGGTTCAATGAAACTTTAGACCGGTTCACTTAAAATGGAAATAAACCCATTGGTCTAGACCGGAAGCTTAAGGAAATTGTGTTTTGACCCCCAAAAATTCTAGGAAATTATACTGTTGCCCAAACAAAAAATAATTTAATATTTAATATATTAAATAGAAAAATTACGAAATTGCCCCAAGTCCTCAAATAAGTCAAACGAAGTCCAAATAAAGTAAACAAATAGTGTATTTTAACTATTTTGGATGTTCTAGACCCAACGGTGGGGTCCGTTTTATGAGACAGGACTCCAAAAAATAAGACACCTTAAAATGTAAATTTACCAATTTGCCCCTAACATGTCCAAAAGTCAAATAGAAGTCCGAGAAAGTCTAAATTGACTTTTTTCGACGTTCTGGATTCAACGGTGAGGTCCGTAATTTGAAATGAAGTACGAAAAAAATATGACACGCAAACATGTGAAGTTAAGAAAGCAACCCTAAAAGTTAATGAAGCTACCAGAAGAATATACGTTAAGAAAATAACGCTTACGATAAAACGTTAGGATTTAATACGATCTAAGCATAAATTAAGAGCATCAATAAGAGATATTTGAAGTACTTTTGAAGTTAATAGATTAATTATGAATTGTTCTTAGAAACTACAGAGGGGAAAGGAAAAGGCATCGCAGTAGACCCAACTTAGAAGTATAAGGTGAGTAACCCTGCATTTGAAGTAAAGATTTAACTCCACGGATTTGAAGATGTTTTAAATTTCAAAATATCTGAAGCATTGGGTGTTAAATTCAATATTTCATGATTCCTATTTTAAAAATATTCCGTTCTTATAAATCCTATTGTGACATATTCAGGGAATGATTTTTATTACAGTTCTCTTTGAAAGTATTTAACATGGTTACATGTTATGAAATTGTTTATTCCAAGTATTTGAAAATCCATCGTGAAGTCATGAACATCATATTTTAAATGCTCATAAAAAGCATTTCTTGAAGAAGTCATGTTTAAATGCTCATAAAAAGTATTTCTTGAAGAAGCTAAGTTTTGCAAGATAATGATGCATAAGCATCACAAATTATTGAGTTACCTTCGGGTTCTCAATCCAGAAGAATGCCCGGTAGCAGTATCTAATCCCCTAAGTAATGAGATATCTTCATTGTAGAAGTAAAACATGAGTCTGGTTTGAAACAGATTCCACCTAAATCAAAGCGAAAAGATGACAAATGTTTTTCGAAAAGACGCAGGTTTTTACCCCCATTTTTATTATGCATGTTTATATGTTTTGAAAGTGCAAATACCCTATTTGAAGAAATGTATGTTTAGCTTGAATACTTTAAATATTTCATAGCTATCTGTTTTAGGAATGCATATATTCTATGTTCTAAATGAACGAGCAATTGGTATTGAGTATTTTACAAACTCTCATGTGCTAAACCACTGCCAATTGAAACCCCATGACAAATGCAAGAATTACTCACAAGCTTAGATTAGCTTACCCAGATTTTTATTCGTCCCCCTTTCAGGTAATAGAAAGCAAGTTTGGGTTTTTGATGAAGAAAGTGTTTGATCTATGCTCATTTTGTGGAAGGGCGTAGGAAGTTCATTGCAGGATTAGCTAATTTTGGGAAGCACCAAGACTAATAGTTAGTCGTTTTTGGTTATAGATAGTATGTAAATGTTATGTAATTAAGTTTCGAAGGACAAATGAATATATATCGTGTATAAAAATTTAAAATCTTATTATGCTTTGAATGTCTATTCTGGTGTATTGCTTGGAAGAGCGACAGTATCGGGCAGATGTGCGAAAGATTTAAATAAGAAAAGAAAAGAAAAAGTTTTTACGCTTCCGCAAAACACAGGTCCCACCGCTGTCCGATACTGTTGCTTATGTGAGCCTTGCCCTAAGGCCTCGGCCGAAGGGTGGCGGTCGCGATACGAGATCCGCACAAGGTGGGTTTCGGGTCGTGACATATAGTATAAGTCCATAAAGATATCTCTCCCAAACAACTAACCTACCACCTCTAGTAAATTATCGCTAGTCTGCTAAAATCTTCTCGTTGTCTGCTTCTTTTTTATTGGCCTTTTAAAACCATAGTCAAACTAAATATTGATTTGTCTTAAATCTAATTGGCCAATTTTAGTAGACATGCATCTCATTGGTTAGGAAATCATTTTTATTTTCATTTTTAATAATAGTCCACGATAATTATGAGTAGAATAATTATTATATTTTTTCTTTGTAATAATTATCATCCAAGACTTTATCCTAATCTTGCATTTATGGGAATCAATATAGGTCATTGGATCAAGTCTAAACTTGAGGCCTATAAATAGACCTTCTTGGCCACCATTTTAGGGGACTTCTCTTATATACCAATATGCTGCTAGTATAGTTCTCCACCTTTTCTATATCCTATACATAAGACCTTCAAGAGACCCTCAACTAAGGATCAAGAAAACCATATTACCTCAAATTGAAATGTTTCCCAAGTGAAGACCTCAACTAAAGACAATAAGTCAAAAGTACAAGTCGAAGTGCTATCCAAGTGAAGGTTACAAGTAAACTTGAAGATCCTTGCTACCTGCCATCCTTTTGCCATGATACTTCTAATTTGACAAGGTACGCACCATTCACCCTCTCTCTGATCTTATAGTTCATAGGTCTTATAGGTAGGCTTCCACATATAGGAAAAAGAGTTTTAGAGATCACCATGATTTCACGAAGGTCTGTTACATGCTTCAACTCTTTTTGAATTCTTTACATTTTCAATACTTGATTTCCAAACAGTGATCTACTTAAGTTTACTTTCGCATATATAGAGTCCTTCCTATAAGGCATGTGAACTATAGGATAGAAGCTCAATTCGCCACTTTCTACCACCATTAATAGAAATGGATGAATCGAGACAACTATACAAGTTTTGATTCCACACTCAATGTGGATACGTAAGAAACCTTCAAGCCCGAGTTAAAATCCCTACCCCATTATCCCATTTCTCTATTTTTTTTATATGAATGTCCTTACTTTCCAAATGCCATGTATCTACTTTTACTTATTTTTCTATTTTCTTTATTTAATGAAACAACATTGCAAATGGATATTGAGGTCCATCATTTGGATTAGGCAAAATGAGTGCCTAACACCTTCCTGTTTTATACCTTAGCCCCCAAATCTAGGGTCTTTTTTATTGTATTTGTAAGATCAGTTCCTTATCCTTTCTTTTATCTAGTTGTATCCCATTTCAAAATTTTAGAATGTAACTGGGACCAAATGTAACATCCTGACCCAGTTAAGTGGGGCAATTAAGGATAATGATGATTATCATAAAATAATTTTCTTAATAATCATGAGCAATTCTACTTAAGACTGATAGTCTATTAATATGGAGACAAATGTATAAATGAGAGCAATTAGCTATGGATTAGGGACGATCAATTTTAAGAATATGATTTGATGACAACAATTATAACTTGATGACAAATTACGATTGGGGTTAATCGAAGATTAACACTTGCATAATTTTGGAGGATTAGTACATGAAATACACTTAAGGTAAGACTAATGATGCATGAATAAAGTATGCTTAATCAAGAAATATTGCAAAGGTTATAAAAGTCTTTTGGAGAAAAATGCTAATTTTGGGGGTAAGTAAAATACTTTAACATGCATTATAATGCATATACAAAAAGAAAATAGAATGAATAAGCCAAAAAGTCTTACACCAAGTTTTAAACCTTGCACCTTGTACAAGCAAATGACAAGCTTACAAAAAAAAATACTAACTAGGCTGCAACACTTTTGTGTTATTATACCCACTTAAAATTTATATATACAATAAGATGCATATATGGGTTGCATGCAAAAGCTAGGTGTCATCGCCCTATTGGACTAAAGCCTCAACTAACCAGATTTCATGTAGCCAAGACCCCATGATGTTTATACAGACTTAAGTGTATACGGGCTAATTCAAACTTGGTGTGTGGCTAAAGAAAGAGAGAGGTAAAGAGAAAAAGAAGAAACTAGAGAGAGAAATGGAGAAGAAGAAAAAGAAGAAGAAGGAAGGGGCTAGATTGGCATGCACTACATGCATGTCCTAGGAATAGAAGCAAGGAAGTGAAGAGGAGTAGAAGTTGACAAGAGCAGCACTATGGGAGACCAAGGAGAGAGGAAAAAACCATCAAAGGGGTAAGTTTCTCCCATTAAAATTTCCCTCTAAATGCTATCTTTGTGAGATTTGATTAGCATGAAAATGCCTAAAATTATAAGTAGAAGAAAAGGGAAAGAAAAATCAAACTGTTAGGCCAATGAACCTTAATAAAAACTTACACCCAAAAATAGGAAAATTGGGTTTTCAACCCATGATACACTAAACTTCAAAAAACCCACTTGGTTTAAAAGAGCACTGAAAATGGAGCACATTACAATTGAGATCACAAAAAATGGTCATCAGACCAGTGAGAAATTACAGTTTACATTCAGGGGGAAAGAAATTGAGAGTGTGAATTATAGCTTGATTTTCTCTGTTTTATGAATGGGGATTGAGTCCCTAATGTCCTAAAAGTCGAATAGAGGTAGAACGGAGCAAAAACAGTGACCAAAACATGTCAAAATAGAAAATAAAATCCTCGTCGAAAAATTGGGTCTCGTCGGAGACCCACTGTAACACCCTATTTCGACGGCCATGGTTAGGTAAAACCAAATTTTGACATTGGATATGGAACCCTCATCAGGGTTCGAACCATGTTGGATTATCATCAAAAAATAGTCGTCAGAGTTCACTGTCGCTGGAGAAGGCACTGGGTGCTGACGAGGGTATTCTGTTGACTAGTCAACGGGGTTAAGTCGGGTTGGATCGGGTCGATTAATAGGTTTGGGTTGACCTGCCTAAAATAAATCCTAACTATAAGTCAAACGATGTAGTTTTGATTAAGTGACTGATGATGTAATGCTCGCATCATAGTGATGCACTAAACTGGCTAAACCTGTTGGTTCTTGACCAAGTCAATCCGGTTCAGTCATTGATCCCTTAAACCGTACAATTCAGTTATCTAAGTTTTTGAAATTATATTTTGACCCCCAAATGTTTCTGTTAATTACGGAAGGGCCTAGAAAAATTAATTAAAAATTAATTTTAAATCTTATTTAAATAAGAGAAATTACTAAAATGCCCTTAAGCCAAAAATAGGTCAAACGAAGGTCAATTAAAATGAAAGAAAAGTCTAACACAACATTTTTGGGCATTTCTGACTCAATGGTAGATTCTGAATTATGAAATTAGATCAAAAAAATATGAACAAACAAATGGAATAATTTCAATTATTACTTAATGGTTAATTATACGATCAATTGAACCCTAATGACTACAAATACGTACCTCAACATTTTGTGGCATTCTTGACCCAATAGTGGGATCCATTTTATAAAATGAAGTCCTGAAAATATAGACACATAAAATATAATAATTACCATTATGCCCTTAGTGATCTAAAAACTAGTTAAATGTTAGAAATAACATATTCTAACTTTCTTTGACATCACAGACTCAACGGTAGAGTCCATTTTCGCAAACAAAGTGCTGAAAAATGAGACACGTGAAAGTATAAAATTATAAAAATGCCCCTAAGCTTAATATAAGTCACATATATGCAAATTGAGATCCGAAAAAAGCTTAAACTGATTATCTTTGACATTCCAGACTTGACATGGAGGTCCTTTTGAGAAAAATAAATAAACTAAAAAATGATGAATACGTCCTTAAAACTTAATGAAGTTAGTATAAGTGTATAAATAAAATTAAAAGGTCCACTTAAATGTTATAAGGACCAACTGGACTCAAGAATAAAGTTTGAATATGTAAAATTGTGTACAAAAAAATATAGGATATTAAAAGTATAAATTACCATTATGCCCCTAAAGGGCTAAATAAGCTACAAAGTATCAAGAACCCTAAATTGGAAATTTGAGGATCTCTTAATTGATTAGACTAAGTTCAAAAGAACTTTAAACACTAAATTGAGGTACCTAAATTAGAATGTATGCTGATTCAACATACAATACATTTTTTATCCCTGATTATAGGATCACTGAATGATGAAAAATGGAACAAGGTTATAAGTTAGCTATTATGGTACCAGTATGGGAATGCAATGCTAAGAACCCAATGTAAGTAAACCCAAACTCTAGTATATAGATTTTTACTCTGCCAATATGGCCAACTTATATAGCTGCCAATCTTTAGTTCTTGAAATATACATCATTAATTGCTTCAAGTCCATAACCCATTGATTAACATGTTTCCGTTATGTGAAATTTGTGATTTTTTGAGATCCTATTTGTTATGAATATCTATGAGTCCTTTGACTCCTCAGCTATATCTTATTTTTGTGATTCTTTTTTGTTGTAGACGTTTGTATCCTATGTATATGTACATACCTTATGGAATCCTTTTGCTGATAACATTATTTATGAGTACTCGAGGTTGTGTCTGTCACAATGCCCATCTTAACTCTTTTGATGCCGATGACCTACGGATCGGTGTTTGGGAATGATACCCAACACGTTGTTCTGATGAGGACATTTTGATATGATGATAAGAACTCTTGGTGCCATTCAAGGGAACCCATAGATGAGTGGTGAACCTGGATCAATGCTGTGTAGGGTAACCAAGCCCTATTTGATAGCATTTAGTTGACTCAATTTGTATATGTTTGATTCCACACCATTTGTTAATTTAATGATGTTACCTTTGGATGTGAAATATGCCTTTGAGGCTTATCTTTTGTATTCGATTTGAATCCCTTTGATTTGGGCAGCTAAACATCATATGTTGATAAATTTGTGCTTGTTGACTTGTTCAATCATCTCTATTACAATCGTAACCTCTTTATGAACTGTGTTACTTTGGCCTATTGGCCAATCCTTTTGAGCTTGAAATCCCGTGATTAGTCTTTTGTTATACAGCCTTGTTTAACCCATAGTAGAGTAACGGATTTACTTATTGAGCTAAGTTAGCTCACCCCATAATTATAACAATTTTTTAGGTAGCACAATATAGAAGGAAAGGCAATTGTGGCAACAAATGAAGCTTGTGATGTGCTTGTGGGTAATGTTGATAATGTATAGCTCCAAGACTTAGTTTGGATTAATCTTGTATGGATGATACTAATATTAGACATTGTGACTTCGTATTATTAAAAGATGTCATTAGATTTGAATTGTGATCAATGATGATTGGAAATTGTATTTAGAGATAATCTTAGTGATGATTGTCAAAGTTGATTTGGATATTTGATGAGTTGCATATGTATAGCTTTCGCACTTGCTTAAAAAAAATAAACAAATTTTTACCATCTTGTGCAATTCATTTGATTTTGTACGGCCTATCTGAATAACAATGTTGGTCATTGACCCTTAATCAGCATGGGGTGGGTTTCGGGTCGTGACACCAAAGCCATGTAATTTAAATTTTTCTTGCAAAATCCTTTTAGATGTATTATTTTAATGGGTTGTAACTACTTTACTTGTTTAACTGTCTAAAAAAAGCTGGTGATTTCTCCTTGACTATGCATGTCGAGGGTCGTTTGTCCGGGTGTCTTTAGACGGGTTTTTCACATGTAATTTTGGCAAATTAATATAAAAAAAAATTATGTGGAGCTTACACATAGAAAAAATAGTATCCCTTCCGTTCGGACACAACTTGCTTTCTCGTTCGAGTGCATAATATTTTTCTTACGCACATACCCCAACTTCAAATAGTCATATCTCACTCCTACGAAGTTAGATTGTGGTGTTCTAGTGAAAATGTTGAAGTCTACTTTAGCATAAAATTTGTCTTGCCTTAAAATTTAAAATATTCATTGAGTTATGATCAAAACAGTGCAAACATGTTATTCTAAAAATTATTTTCAAAATCTATTTTGATTGATCTTGCTTTAAAAAGTCTTGAGACCATTCTTAAAAGTTAAAAAGCATTCAAAACAAACTTCTAAGATTTAGAAAGATGTTTTTAAATTCAGATATTAGTTAAAATTAAGACATTCAGGAAAAGAAAAGTGATGGAAAGTGTGTGAAGTGTATGTATGAATGCATAAACACAAATACATTAACTCATGAAATGTGTGCATAGCCTCCTAATATAACAATTAGGTATCTAGGTACACTTACCATTCCTAAACACAGGAGATTTGTTACTCAATTGAAGTCTCCAAGTCTTTAATCTTCAACAATATTGAGGCTCAAATAGATATAATCATGAGTTCTTACTTAACACACTTATATAGACTAATGTTTTGGAATTAGAATTAGCCAACATGACTGTTGTTGGTCCCTAGTGTGTTTTTAACCTAGAGGGGAGGGGGGGTTAAAAGGTTTGTCATTTTTTCTAAACTTTTTATCCACAACACTATTCTACAACAATTGAGAATAAAAAGTTAAATTGATATTCTATGCAATATACAACGCTTTAATCGATTCAATTCACAAGAACACATTTACTCAATTTAATTTTACAAGTGTTCAATGAATCAACAAATTCACCACAATTTTCTCAAACTAATTAATCAATTAATTGATTCAATTATTCAATTTTCAACTCAATTCATCAACTAATCAATTTACACAATCATCATCTCAATTTCTAAATTATTCAATCAATTAAGCTACTAAATCAATTCTAATTATTAATTCACACGTTATGATTATTTAATTAGGTGAAAACATACTTGAATTGATAAAATCATGAATTGTAAAGCAAATTAGAGAATTGATAAATTCACACCAATTTTGGTGACGAAGAAACCCTCATAATCAATTGTGACAAAAAACTCCGGGGTACTGCTTGCAAGATGAAAAATCTCGACTATAAGGAATGAACTGATTAAAATGCGGCAAGAAAATGAACCTGTCTCTCTAGCCCTGTTCAATCTCCCACTCTCGATTCCGACCTTAAATCCACAAGCCTCCTTCAACTGGTGTAGATCTTTGACAAAATCGTAAACTCCACACGACCTCTGTGATACCCCGACCCAAACTGTAACCGAGCGACCCATGTAAACCTGAGTCGATAGGGCTTTATGTTATGATGTCAAATGAAATGGACCAGTTTGGATTTGAAATTGTTTCGAATGTACGCTGGATGCCTGGGCGATGCCCGAGCAAGCCAGGAACAAATATCGGAATAAAAAATAAAATAAAAATAGAAATAGAAATAAATAAAAAATAAAAATAAAAATACATCAATGGAAAATAGATATATATATATATATGTATGTATGTATAGGTGTGTGTATATATAAGGTGTAATGGGTATATAAGGTAACCTACAATTTAAGAAATATTAAAGGAGGGGAAATGGGGGTTAAAATTCAAAAGAAAAGGAAAAAAAAAAAAGGAAGAAAAAAAAAAGAAACTGAAATGGAAAGAGGGGAAGTGAAGGGGTGTAGGGGGTTATAACCATATGTGGGGTTGGAAAAAAAAAATAACGAGAGAGCAAAAAAAAAAAAAAGAAGAAGAGGAACAGCGACTCGGGAGAGTTAGGTTGCAGAAAAGAACCAGAAGGAGAGAAGGAGAAAAGGAAGAAGAAGAAGAAGAAGCAAAGGAGAGGAGAGGAACAGTCGCAGGTAAAACTCAGTTTTCGCTCTCTGTATTTTTTTTCTAGCTTTTACGATTTTATGCATGAAAGCATGTCTAAGCTTAATGGTTTTAAAGAGCATGAAAAATGATGAATTTAGGAAGAAACAAGGGAATTTTTGGTAGAGAAATGAAAGAAAAAATGTAGAGAAAGAAAGATGGCCAAAAAATGATGGGTGGAAGAAAAGCGTCCCGATTGAAGATAAAAACAAACCCAAACGAATTATTGAAGTCCCTAGAGTTGTTTTGATATAAAATACGTCAAAAATGGGCATCAGAATACCGAGAAAAAGTAAAATAAAAAGTCACTAGAAAATGGCTTCTCGTTGGAGCAGCCACTACAAGAGGCTGTTCGATGGCCTTCGAGTTGCCCAAAGTCGGTTTGGGTCGAAAAACTGGAACCCTAGGAAAAAATGGAACAAAACTGCATTTTTAGAACTTTAAAAAGCCCGCCGGAGACGATGCCAAAAAAATGAGAGGAAAACTGCTACAGGTCGGATGGCCGGGTCAGGCAGTCGGGTCAGGTCAGACCTGCCCAAGCGCAGGTGGACCGAATTGGAGAAGAGAAAAAAAAAAAGTTGAAGAAGGCAGTGGCTGGGACTTGAACATGGGAACTGTGGCAGGTGGGGGGCATACCCACCACTGTGCCACACTTATATATGTAAATCAAGGTGGGGATTATATATTATATATATATATATTATATAATTAAGAAATTAAATAAAAAATTACTTAGTATTAAAATAAGCTTTTGATGTCCAAATTCAACAAATAAATAGTGTAAATTTACTAGTTTGGACCCTCTAAACCCAATGGTGAGGTCTGTTTCATGAGACAGAGTCCTAAAAAATAAAATACCCATAGAAATGTCAAAATGACCAAAATTCCCCTAAGTTAAATGTAAGTCAAACGGACTCCGATTGAATTAAGTAAATAGTGAATTTTTATTATTTCAAATCTTCTAGAATTAACGATGAAGTCCAATTTCGAAAAAGAGGTCCCAAAAAATAAAAACATGTAAAATGATTGTTTTACCCTTCTTGGTATAGGAGTCCAAATTGAAAATTAGGAAAGCCTAAACTGACTTTCTTGGATGTTCCAGACTCAATGGTAGAGTCTAAATTAGTAAAAGAGATACTTATAATAATGAGGCATAAAATTTGATGAATAGCATTAAAACTAAAACATGTTTACTGAATGATAGGGAACTCAAAGGGAAAATGAAAAGTTACGGCATACTGAGGTAGATCACACGGATTAAAGGTAAGTGAATTCCTATCTCTTGTACGTGATTTTTCAAACCACATTCTTTCTATTACTGCCAAAATTTTGTACTCATGTACGTACCCACTGCTATTGTCCCACCATTGATAGTGTCATATCTGGTGGATGCTTATTGACTGCTATCTTGTGATTTCTATGTTGTATTGTGCCTTAAGAGGCCTATTGTTATTTGCATGATACTCCATTCTTATTGCACTTCTTATGGAATCATAATAGAATCATGATTTATTATGAGTGCCGGAATTGTGCTCAGTCACAATATCCATTCGATGTTATCTGATTGACAGGACCTTCGGGTCGATTGATAGGACCTTTGGGTCGATTAACAGAACCTACGGGTCGATTGACAGGACCTTTAAGTTGATTAATAAGACCTTCGGGTTGATTGACAAGACCTTCGAGTCGATTGACAAGACCTTCAGGTCAATTGACAGGACCTTCGGGTCGATTGACCGGACCTTTAGGTCAATTGACAAGACCTTCTGGTTGATTGACAAGACCTACGGGTCTGAACAGAGTAAATGCATCACTTACGTTTGACTGATAAGTTATGTTTATTGGATTCATAGGACGTTGTCATTCCCTATGAATAATCCTATGTTGACAGTTCATTCATTGATTGTGACCGGTTTATTGTGGTAGTATTCTAATGTTGACTGTTATTATTGAGATTTTTCATGTTCATGCTCTACCATTACTCATACTTGCTTATTGTGCCTTACTATTCATTGGCCTTGTGGCATTTTACCATTAACTGCAATTGTTTCCATGATTGGCTATCATGCTCACCCTATGAGTATATATATTTCTATGTTAACTTTAACCCGTATTAGAGATAGGCTTTTACTTACTGAGCTTTGTTAGCTCACCCCACTTACTTATTTTTCAGGTAAGAATGTCGTAGGACCACAGTAAAAGTCCAAGAGCATAGGGGGACAGTTTGAGAAAAATGTTATGTATTTTCTCCCATGTATTCACCACCTAAGAGTGATTGTATGCTATGTTATGTCGGTTTATAGTTTTCAGTTGTTAAACAATTTTGTATTAAGACTTTTGCTGATGTACTGTTTAATTTTGCATTATATCGTTGTCATGGATAAAAAGAATGGAAAAGGTAAGGATGGTGTAACGACCTAAAAATTGAGGATAAATTTTTCATTTTTGCCGGTAGGGCACTATTCACGCACTATTTGTCGGTAGGCTACTATACATGCACATTTAGATGTAAATCATATTTTTAGTATGACATAGAAGAGAAATATGCTTATAATATTAAAATACACCTCCTGTAAAAATTGGAGCCTATTCGGAGATAGTTTCAAAAATTGGAACAAAAGGGCATCCCGTGTGGAACCGGCCAAACCCTGCTGCAAGCGAAAATAATTTTTTTTTTCAAAAATCTTCATTTAAAATAATTTTAAGAACTTTGACTAAAGAAAAATATCGAATTAAAGCGTTTCGGGATGGGTTGTAGTGTAACGGGGTCCCGAATTCATTAAGGGCAAAATAGTCTTTTTGCCACTTTGCCCCTTTACTATAAATAGACCCCTTAGTGTGAAAAAAAAATAGAAATGGTCTGAAAAGGCACAACTTCACATTCATGGGAGAAAAGTGAAGAAAAACCCTAGGTTCTTCAAGCATCAAGCCACCAAAACACACTCCTAAACCAAGATTTTTGCAAGACTTCCTTCTAGGAAGTTGTTCCTCTCATCAAGGGCTATATTCTCACAGAACAGCTCAGTTGCACAGAAAACACAACTCCCAAGGGTTGAGAAAAACCCTTTTAGGTATGATATCTTACTAAGTTAGGAATAGATTTAAGTTTCTTTGCCTTTCTATGTGTTGCTTGAGTGATTAAGGTATTTACTTGATGTTAGAAAATCACTTAGGTGGTAGTTACTTTAAAAACTTAGAGTTGGTAGTTTACGTACTTTTGTGTTCTTTGAGTTTCTTGACAATTTGTTACCATGATGAAAGTGTACCTTGTATATGTGTTGGATTATTATATATTAGCTTATGTTCATGTAGAGAAACTTTTGTGGTTTGAGAGTTATGATTTATTCCATGAGTTGGTAGTTTGTGTATTTGTATTTTCTTTGGGAAATTGTTTAAGTAATGAACATGAAACTTGATCATATGTTAAATTCATTGAATTGTGACTTACATTCATGTAGACAAAGTGTTGTGAATTTGAAATTATGTTTTACTTTATAAATGAGGCATATTTTAAGTTATACAATATGTGGTTGATGAAATGTCTCATTGAATTGCATAAGAATAAAGTTAAGGCATGTTGGTATAGTGTAAATCCTTAGAAGCATAGCGTGAGTTGAACACTTTGGTGCTATGCATTATGAGGGTGTAGATCTTGTGGTGAAAAATTCAAAATTGGCCATTAGTACTCATGCCAACGGGGACGGACCGTGAAGTGAGACATACGATTAGTCTCATTCCAATGGGGAAGGGCCGTGAAGCGAGACATGGGTGTGGCATAGAGTTTGCATGTGTGTGTCATACATATCACCTTTGTATTGCATTGATGAATGAAGGGGGGTATGTATAGCTTGAAATTGTACACTCACAAATGTCACGCCTTAAATTTGTTCCTAGCATTAGCATTGTGTCATACTAGCGGTTGTGCTGACCCCTCGTGGGATATCATATTACGAATGAGGCTCCGGGTACATGAGACTTGATCAAGTCTTAGAGAGCGGAGGAGAAATGGGCCACGAAGCATATTTGGCCCTTGGGGCATATTTTTATATGTATGGGCATAAGCTCAATTAACTTGTATTTAAATTTGGAAAATAATGAACTATGGGCCTTGGGCCACTTTGTAATGTAAGGGTCTAAAACCCAAATGATTGGTGGGATGTCTTTATTTAAGGTGTATCATTTGTATGTGTTGAAAATAGTAGATGTATGTTTTACTTCCATGAATTGTGGCCATTAAGTGAGGATGGAAATGTGTGAATCATTGATTGTATAATGTATCATGAATATTAGGTGAAAAAATGCTTAGAAAAATAAAGGAGGTTATTTCAAAATTTTGGAAAAATTAAAGGATTGGTTAGGTGTGTAAAACACCCTTAAATAGGTGAGAAAAGTGCCAACAAAGGGGAGGGGTTGGAAACTTTGAAGTAGTGGGCTAAAAATGGGGGAAAAGTAGCCTTAAAAACTTGGGAAAAAAATTTGGAAAACAGAGAAAATTGGCTGTTGAACAGAGAAATTCAGTCGTAGCCATGAACAGTAAACCCATAGAAAAATCAGATTTCATCTTACAGTTGCTACAGTGAAACACCCCAGCCCCTTGCCACAGCCCAGCCATGCGCCCACCGCGCGCGCGCCTGTTGCTGCCCACCTGCTGCGCCCTTGCATGTGCCACGCCCAGCCCTTGCTGCCTTGTCCCTGTATACCAGCTTGATAGCCCATGACACCTGCCCCTTTGGCCACCTTTTGAGCCATATTTAGGCACCTTTTTGGACTATGTTTGGGCACCATATTGGGCCATGTTTGGCCAACCTTTGGGTCACGTTTGGCCACCTTTTTGGGCTATTTTTGGTAACCTTTTTGGGCTATGTTTGGCCACTTACATGGGCTATGTTTGGCCCCCTTCCTTAGATAATTTTTGGTGGACTTCTTGATCCATTCTTAGACCATGCCTTAGGGGATTTTAGGGGCCCATTTGGGCCATCATTCCAAGGTGTTTTTAGGGATGATTTGGACTATTTTAGAGACCTTTTTTGGACACTACTTGGACCAGCTTGACCATTAGTTGGGGTAGGTGTTTTACTATTTGGGACTCATCTTGGGTGGGTCTAGTTAATAAATTTTCACTTCTAATTTTGGAGAAAACATGGGGAAATGAATGAATGAGCAATTAAATTCACCTTATGACCTTTCACTTAATTTTCTTCTTTCATTTTACTCACTCCTCGAGTTTGTGGAAATTCGGGGCGTGACAACGTGGTATCAGAGCTTAGGTTCGAGTACTTAGGGACCGTAGGGTGTTGTTAAACACAATGGGAACACGACCTGTAATTTGAAAATTTTTGAAAACCTTGTGTAACGTGTAGACTCTGACAGCTAGGTATTAGAGCTCTAGTTTAAGAATACCTAGCGACGATGAGGTGTTGTTGAACACCATGGGACCCTAGAGGAAGGCTTGTGACTTAGTAAGAGCCGTCAGTGGCAATGATAGGACTTGTATGTTAAATGGTTATTTATACTTGATGCATCACTTGTTGTGATTATGTGTTAGTTGTTATATTATGATGTATGATTACATGATTTGGTGTAGTGAAATGCAGGATATAGGTAATGTGTGTATTGGCATTACTGTATGTGATAACTTGGTATGTGAAAACATGGTATGTGATTTAGTATATGTTTACATATGTGATAGATGATACTTGTTTGCCTTCATTATAACATGTGACGTCATAGGAAGATGCCATGGGCAGGAGTCTATTGTAATGCTTAAATGGATTTTTTTTTTTTTTTAGGAAAAAGACTATGTTTGAGTTAGGGGGAAATTTGTTAATTGTTTATTGTAAGCAATAGATGAAGGTGATTGACATGAGTTTTATAAATCATGATTAAGCAAGTATGTCTACGGGATTTGTTAGGTTATTAGGTAATGATTGATGATATCTTGTCTTAGGAAGATTGTATAAACATGAATAGTTTGGAAAAGATGGATATGGATTGATCCAGGTTATGATGTAATTGAATTTTAATTTTGTACTTAGGGTGAATATTGATAAGTTCAAGTGACATGAATCTGAAAGTTAGGGGTTGTAATGATTATTTTATTGAATTGGAATATGTTATCTTGTGGTGGACTATGGAGATAACCTAGAGATGAATACTATTGTCTTACCTAGTCCTAAGTTGATTGATACTTGTTGTGATAAGAATAATGGATTGATTAAATAAACTTATGAAAAAATGAGCCTTGTGAAAATAATGAGTTGCTTGAATTGGACCAAATGAAGGTGTGAATCATGAACCTAGTTCTAGCATAATTTATAAGATTGATTACATAATTATGATTAAATGAAGGATAAACATTGATTGTTGCTTTGCAGGAAATTGTGTATCAGGTTAAGAGTTGGGTGATGTAAATTTTTGAATAAGAGTCTTGTGTTTAAGATGTGAAATATGTGAATATACTTGGGGTAGTGTGACCCTAACGAGGATTTGTAGAGATTGCTCGATAGAGATAACTGACCGCATTCTTTCTTTTGATTTTCATTCTACTTGACATGCCTAGTTTTGATATTATATTGGGGGAGAAATTGGGTGTTTGCTTTACGAGCGAGTATAGACTGCTATAGGGGGAGAGTGACAGTGTGTACTCCTAAGAGAGATAGTTTTTATTTCATGGGGTGTTAGCGGATCCTTCTAGGATGGACTTTGTTATAATTTAGGAGAAGTTAGACCTCGACTTAATTGAGCTGGATTACGTGATTAGGTGAGTGCTTGTTGCTTTAGTGTGTGAAATCGTACAATATGTGGTATGCTTGATTATTGATAAACTGGGGATATATGCTTATATCTATATAGTAAACCTAGTGAATTATGAGATAGGGTATGTGCTTAGTGATCTATAGGATAGGCTATAAGCCTGGACATCCATAGGGTCGGTTATGTGCCTAGTTACCTATATGGAAGTTGTATGTTTATTTATGTATATTTATATTCTTAGGATGGATTGAAATCTTAAGTGTTTATGTGGTAGGCTACGTGTTAGCTATTGAATGTTACTTGTTGATTCTATATATATATATATATATGCAAGGTTAGTACCCGATATTCTTAAGGTTACAGTACTACGACTCTGATATCTATACAAACTGGATTGGTAGTGATGCATGTATAAGAGTATGCTTAACCATGTTCTGTATGTATGAATGATTAAATGAATATTACCTATTATGGGCATATGATGTAGAAATGTATATTCCTAGGTTATAAACCCATGTGGTTAGGATCACTTGAACTTGTACTATGAATATACTGAAGTGGTAGCAGGTTTTGAGTTACGAGTGTATGGATTGGCCAATCCTTCACCCAGTAACAAAAGGACTTGTGATCCATGAAGAGTTATCACCTAGTTATATACAGGAAAAAGGTAAAAGATACCTAATAAGACGATTGAAGGTAGCAAAAAAAAATAAATTAACTAAGGCAAACTTGCATGAGTATGTACTAAATGCATGATGGAAACATAATGCATCTTTAATATTTGTCATGGCATAATTGGTTTATTTTGTGTGTTAAGTATAAAATTTTTTCTTAATGTATGTGTAAGGTATGTGGGAATAAATAAGGTATGCTAATTTCTTTGATGTGTAAGGCACATGTAGTGCATAATTTTTTTTTTTTTTATAACACCTATGGATTGGGTACATAAGTGCTTGCATGGTTATATGGAAATTTGAAGCTTAAATTGGATAATGCGTGAAATTAAAAGCTTAAAAAGATGAAGAGGGAAAACTTTTAACGATATGTGGTGTAAATGGAAAAGGAATTATACTAAGATGAAATGGTTGAGATGAATAAGAAAAGGGTAGAGATGAACACTTGGCATTACTTTGTATATGTGGAAGTGTGTATAGAATATACCTTGGATTCAGAGTAAAAGATTTTAATTTACCTTTGATGAATTAAATTACTGAATTAATAGTTGAGGAAAAAAAAACAAATAGTCGTGTTGTTGATATAGAAAATGAATTATGAGTGGCATGGTTAGATCAAGCTTGTGGTCAGTATGATTTCAAAAAATTTTGCTTAGCATGTAATTTGGGAATGGAAATTTTAATTTAAAAATGAGATGATCTTGTGAGAGTCCAATGACTGGTAAACAGAAATGGTGAATTATTGTTAGTAATAGGGTTATGATTTATGGCCAATATTGATAAATACTCTTGGCATGTAATGATTAGTTGGAGATGGTACGTCTTAGGGGGATGAAGTTACTAATAGACATTAATATTGAACAGTGGTTGGCTATTGAGAACTATAATAGTGCATTTGATGGCTTTTGATCTTTAGTGGAGTATGAAAACATTATAGATTTTGTTAAGACTAATTTCCTATTGTGGCCACATGGTGGCTGGATTGATCTTCGAGGGTGAGGTTTTCTAGTATATTTCTTTGATGATAGAAGTCATTTTGTTAGTAGGGCTTATGCATGCCCATTCTGTTTTGTTTTTCCCTAGTTGATGGATGATGGATTATAATCATAAATTTACATGATGAGTGAACACTAATAGTGATGAATTAGTTTGGGCCATTCTGATGATTCACTTGGGGAAATTACTATTGTAGGGAGAGTGAATTCTCCATAGAATGGTTTGATAATGTATCTTGTGATGATTATGAAATTATATGAGTTGAAAACTCAATTTAGAATAGTTTCTGAATGTAATGTGATAAGTTTCATATGATTGACGGATTCTTTTAATTAATCAAAAACTCAACATGAATGTTATCGATCCTTGTAAGATCTTGATTGGAAAAAGGTGTTGGAGAAGTGGCCTATCAATTGGCGTTACCGCCACAGTTATTTGGGATTCATGATGTCTTTCTTGTATCGATGTTGAGGAAGTATAAGCCTGACCTTTTCATATGTACTCGATTGGGTTGATCTTGAAGTGCAGGTGATGTATTGATGCCATTGTGATGAATTACTAGATGATTACATAGCTTGATTTGAGGTTAGTTAGATGGTCATCACATGTGTGAGAGACTTTGAGGTATCCTTGTGAGCATTGAGAATTTTTTTTATGTTGTATTATTGAGGTAGGTTATGATGCTTGGATGGATTTGGGAAATTGGCATTGATAAGCCAACATGTTTGATGATTTCATTATGCGTTGTGCCATGTGAAATGGGCCGTCACAAATGGGATCAGAACCAGACCCTAGCAGGGAGTGTAGAGATGTCTGCACGTCGCTGCACACCCACCCAAATAGACGAGTTTCCTTTGGGGGGTAAAGGGTAATGGGAGAGGGTAATGCATTCCACATAGCCTGGCGAACGGAGAGGTGAAGGATCCATAGGTAAGGCTGCACATCTCCATATTACAACGCATTTTGTATTGATCTTTCTAAATTGTGTAGAATAGGTACATTTTAAAATTTCGGGATGAAATTTCTTTAAGGGGGAAAGGATATAGAGACCTGAAACTGAGGGTAAATTTCTTGTTTTTGCTGGTAGGGTACTATTCAAACACTGTTTGCTGGTAGGGCACTGTACATACACATTTAGACGTAAGTCATATTTAGAAGCATATTTTGAGTATGTCATAGAATATAAATACGCTTAGAATGTTAAAATACACCTCCTGTAAAAATTTGAGCCTATTCGGAAACAGTTTCAAAAATTGGACCAAAAAGTCATCCCGGGTGGAACCGACCAAACTCAGCCGCAGGCGAAAATATATTTTTTTTTAAATTTTCATTTAAAATAATTTTAAGAACTTTGGCTAAAGAAAAATTTCGAATTGAGGCATTTCGGGACGAGTTGTAGTGTAACAGGGTTCCGAATTCATTAAGGGCAAAATAGTATTTTTGCCACTTTGCCCCTTTGCTATAAATAGACCCCTTAGTGTGAAAAAAAAAATGGTCTGAAGAAGGCACAACTTGATGTTCAAGGGAGAAAAGTGAAGAAAAACCCTAGGTTCTCCAAGCTTCAAGCCACCAAAACACACTCCTAGGCCAAGATTTTTGCAAGACTTCCTTCTAGGAAGTTGTTTCTCTCATCAAGGGCTATATTCTCACTGAACGGTTCAACTGCATAGCAAACATAACTCCCAAGGGTTGTGAAAAACCCTTTTAGGTATGATATCTTACTAAGTTAGGAATAGATTTAAGTGTCTTTGCCTTTCTGTGTGTTGGTTGAGTGATTTAGGTGTTTAATTGATGTTAGAAAATCACTTAGGTGGTAGTTGCTTTGAAAACTTAGAGTTGGTAGTTTACGTACTTTTGTGTTCTTTGAGTTTCTTGACAATTTGTTACCATGATGAAGGTGTACCTTGCATATGTGTTGGATTATTATATTTTAGCTTATGTTCATGTAGAGAAACTTTTGTGGTTTGAGAGTTATGATTTATTCCATGAGTTGGTAGTTTGTGTATTTGTATTTTCTTTGGAAAATTGTTAAAGTAATGAGCATGAAACTTGATCATATGTTAAATTCATTGAATTGTGACTTACATTCATGTAGACAAAGTGTTGTGAATTTGAAATTATGTTTTACTTTATGAATGAGACATATTTTAAGTTATACAATATGTGGTTGATGAAATGTCTCATTGAATTGCATAAGAATAAAGTTAAGGCATGTTGGCATAGTGTAAATCCTTGGAAGCATAGTGTAAGTTGAGCACTTTGGTTCTATGCATTATGAGGTTGTAGATCATGTGGTGAAAAATTCAAAATTGGCCATTAGTACTCATGCCAACGGGGATGGACCGTGAATTGAGATATACAATTGGTACTCATTCCAACGGGGAAGGGCCGTGAAGCGAGACATGAGTGTGGCATAGAGTTTGTATGTGTGTGTCATGCATATCACCTTTGCATTGCATTGATGAATGGAGGGGGGTATTTGTAGCTTGAAAATGTACACTCGCATATGCCACAGCCTTAAATTTGTTCCTAGCATTAGCATTGTGTCATACCAGGGGTTGTGCTGACCCCTCGTGGGATATCATATTACGAATGAGGCTCCGGGTACATGAGACTTAATCAAGTCTTAAAGAGCGGAGGAGAAATGGGCTGCGAAGCATATTTGGCCCTTGGGGCATATTTTTGTATGTATGGGCATAAGACCAATTAACTTGTATTTAAATTTGAAAAATAGTAAACTATGGGCCTTGGGCCACTTTGCAATATAAGGGTCTAAAACCCAAATGATTATTGGGATGTCTTTATTTAAGGTGTATCACATGTATATGTTGAAAATAGTAGATGTATGTTTTACTTCCATGAATTGTGGCCATTAAGTGAGGATGGAAATGTGTGAATCATTGATTGAATAATGTGTCATGAATATTAGGTGGAAAATGCTTAGAAAAATAAAGGAGGTTATGTCAAAATTTTGAAAAAATTAAAGGATTGCTTAGGTGTGTAAAACACCCATAAATAGGTGAGAAAAGTGCCAACAAAGGGGGGTTGAAAACCTTGAAGTAGTGGGTTAAAAATGGGGGACAAGTGGCCTTAAAAACTTGGAAAAAAATTTGGAAAATAGAAAAAATTGATTGCTGGACAGAGAAATTCAATCGCAGCCATAAACAGTAAACCTATAGAAAAATCAGATTTCAGCTTGCAGTTGCTACAGTGAAACACCCCAGCCCCCTACCGCAGCCCAGCCCACCTGCTGTGCCCCTGCGCGTGCCATGCCTAGCCCTTGCTGCCTTGTCCCTGTGTGCCAGCTTGATAACCCATGACACCTGCCCTTTTGGCCGCCTTTTGAGCCATATTTAGGCACCTTTTTGGACTATGTTTGGACACCATATTAGGCCACGTTTGGCCACCTTTTTGGGCTATTTTTGGTAACCTTTTTGGGTCATGTTTGGCCACTTACATGGGCCATGTTTGGCCCCCTTCCTTAGACAATTTTTGGTGGACTTCTTGATCCATTCTTGGACCATGCCTTAGGGAATTTTGGGGCCCATTTGGGCCATCATTCCAAGGCATTTTTAGGGATGATTTAGGACTATTTTAGAGACCATTTTTAGAAACTACTTGGACCACCTTGACCATTAGTTGGGGGAGGTGTTTGACTACTATTTGGGACTCATCTTGGGTGGGTCTAGTTAATAAATTTTCACTTCTAATTTTGGAGAAAACATGTGGAAATGAATGAATGAGCAATTAAATTTACCTTATGACCTTTCACTTAATTTTCTTCTTTCATTTTACTCACTCCCCGAGTTTATGAAAATTCGGGGTATGACAGACGACTATTGGGTCGGCCCTACGACACGAGATCCGCATAAGGTGGGTTTCGAGTTGTGACAACCTCGAACTCATCTAATCACTATGTCGAAATCTATAAGAACGAAATATGTTGATAATGAATGTGAGGTTTAGGCTTTTATGATGATTTGGATCAAGGTGATTATGATGCAAATCATAATATGGAGATGTAGAGATATAGAAGAAATAGATATAAATGCTCTCTGGTGAATGCTCTCACTTCTCTCTAAAACTCTGCTCTCTAATTCTGAATATCCACTTTGGAAATCAAAATTTAGATCATTTATATTATGGCTCGTGGATCTCAAAAAATAGTTCGATATAGCAAGTTATTCTGTTTTTATACAGGTTTCATTAGAATGAACTAATTTGGTTATTCGAACGAGCCTCTTCGTTCGAACGACTATCAAATGACCATCAAACGAAGGCTTACTGGTACTCATTTGATTAAGATCAATCAGACAATGATCGAACGACCAAAAATAATCAGCTTCTATTGTTCATTTGATTAAGACCAATCGAACGATGATCGAATGAACAAAAATGACCACTCACTATTGTTCGTTTGAACGACCAACAGAGGGTTGGTCTCTTTCTTATATTGTGAAGCCAAAATTCCTAAGTATAAAAACATAAGGTTTTTTAAGGATGAATTTTGGAAAAATTATTTCACAAAACAAGACAACACCCACAATGAACAATGATATATACAATATGTAATGCATGATATATGTGAGTGTGTGAGATCCAAATCATAAAAAAAGTCCTAAATACTCAAAATACCATTCATGACCCAAAGCAACTGGTTGACGTGCATGATAATGAAGCTTAGACCTTCTTGGAGAGAACAAGGGCTTGAGAGACATTAAGTCTAAGACTATATTACGATTACAATCAAACCACATTTTGTCAAACTAGATTAGCCAATTACAATAAAGGACCCCTGATCCTAACAATGACAAATAGAAAAATTTTGTCTTCAAAATCTCCTCCTTTGGTAATTCCGTGAAAAAATATATTTAAAAAAAAAACATGTTGAAGTAACTGACCTAACCTAAACCATAATAAGGGTTAAATCATCCTTTTTACAACTCAAGAAAAAATATAAAATGCGTCAACAAAACTTTAACTCTCGTGATGCTTAGACACCTACAAATATTTACAACATTAAACACACATACCTCATGAAGTGTATGATATGATAAAAAAAATACTGCGCCTTAGTAATGTAAGCATAGATATCATGAAATATAATATAATATAAAATAACGACAAAATAATAAAAAAAAATATAACACTCAACATTCATACTCTCCCCCTTACTTCATAATTACTCCTTAAATCAACTTTATTCTTCTTTTTCTCTTATATTTTGTCAGGAGTCAAAAAAGTATAAACAAGATGTATTATTATCAATCAAAAGAAGGGTTAATTCCACTGACACCCCCTGTGGGTTAGCATATTTGCAATAGGACACTCCTTGTTTAAAAAATAGGCAGGGACCTCACCTGTCATTACTTAATGTTAAGTCAAATTAACAGCCAAAGGACAATAATGTAAAATGACATGATTAAAAAATTAAAAAGTAATTAAGATCAGGTGATGTTTACAAAAAAAACTAAATCACCATTAATACTTAACTTCTTTACAAAGACCTTCATGTCTTGGTTGATGAAATAAGGCATCTAAAGGTGCTGAGATGCCTTTTGTTAAGTTAGTTTTTTATTGCACAAGGATTCAATATTTCTGGTTTGTGGAATATGATCTTTGCACAAAAAACTTATCTCATATTCTACTAGGAGCTTTACTCTAATCAACAATAAAACAAGAAGAAGGATTCTAATAAGAGAAATGAGGAGAAGCATTGGAAATACAGCTTGAGCAACCCATTAAGTAAGGTCGATAATTTTTATTTTTCAGTTCGATAAGCACTTATATGATGCAAAGGATGATCAATACCTAGCTCTTCGTCATCAACGTGATAGATGAGGACTGAATAAACTAGTCTAGCCGAAGCAACCCCTTTTCCATGGAGTCCATCCTTTTAAAATGGACCCAAGAGAGTGAGAATCGTTGGATGTTGCGAGTTGCAAGAGATCGATATAACTTGGAAGAGTATCATTTGTGGAGTTTCTCCATCTTGTGGTTGCCTTGGATGGAGGTCTTCAATGGGTTGCTGGAGAAGAATGGGTAGCGGGTTGTGACAACGTCAGTGACTTCTTGCTAGTGGGAGGCCATGAGGTTTCCTTGTTGTAGAAAGTAAGATACAATCTAATTTAAAAAAAAAACTATAAAAAATGTAAGTGTTAATGAGCCAAAATGGAATATAATTAAAGTAGATACTCCAAAAATCTAAAAGTAGAGATTTTAATATCCAAACATCAATCAAGATAAAAAAAAAAAAAAAAAATCTCAAAAGTTTATCAAATCTTCATAAAGACCATGATTTTGTTGTCACCCACAACTCAAATAATCATAACTTATATCTAACATTAACCACATCGACATGCCTAGATATAATTAATTAAGAATTTCATGTGTTAAAGTGAATAAACAATCAAAATTCAAGGTTCTAGAAATTCACTAGGATAAGAATTTATAAATTCTATATTCATTCCAAGGCCAAGACAGTTAGACTGGACCGATCAATTGAGAATGTTATACAATGCATTCAAACACTAGCCCACGCAGCTCTTTATTTTGAGTTTTTCAATAAAGACACAACAACCAATCATAGATAATGAATGTGATTTTTTTTTTTTTTAACTTTTGAATTTTTCTATTGTAAAATATCTCATTGTATTGCAATATTCCATAAGTCTAGTCTTGAATTGACTAATTTTGTGGGAAAAAGATTTATGTATTAAGTTCATCCAGGAGATTGAACAAAGCAACTCATGTTGTCTCAACAATAATAATTTGTAATCAATATTCATATTTTTTTTCTTTATTTTGTCTCACTTCCTGAGAGATTATGTAGTCTAACTAAAAGATTCAATCATTATCATAATTTTAGGACTCGTGTAAAATTGTTAAATTCAAACACTAGGGTCAATCTAAAGGTAAAAAAGAAATTGTTAAAGTGTTCAAAAAGATATTAATTCTATAACTAACACCATTTAGACATGATAAGTGAATTAAGTTTCGCAAACAAGTTTCAATATTAAGCATTCCTTAAATAAATTCACAATCTTTCATGATTAAAAGGTTAGAACAAAAAGATAAACAATCTATTAAGATTAATGTCATGAAAATCTCTAAAAATATTTTTTGTGTTTTTTATTTTGGAGAAAGTAAAAATACTTTCAAAACAAAAACAAAGTAAAACATGCACAATTGAAATCCTACACTAACAGGGACATTAGATGTAATTAGTAAAACACCCAAAGTTTTATGCAAAACACCTTACTATAAGGGTGAAACCTCTCTATGTAAGGGGTCTTCCAATTTTAAGAGATGTTTACTGCTAGGAAAACTAGTCATGCACACAAGTCTTGAAGGCTCCTTAACTTTCTAGGGAGGAGAACGAATAATAAGAGAAGTTTTCTTCGCTTCATTCCTAAAAGCAGTAATTGAAGGACTAGGAAGAGACTCTAATGGATTATGTATGGATAAATCACATTTAGGAGTCTCTTGTTGATCCTTTCTAACCTAAATGGTCTTAGTTTTAGGTTTTTGAATTTGTTCCGTGATCTCTTTAGGTTCTTTAGATTTTTTTTCTTATCCGACTTGGATTAATTCTTCCTATGATTATTATTTTGATTATGACTCTAATTTTTTCTAGGTTGATAACCTATATTATTTTCATATTGATTCAAAATCATTGAATTTTTACAAAAGGCAAATAAACTACTCAAAGAAATTTTCTTGATCCAAATCAGATTTGTGAAAGCTCTAGAACGATTCGTTATAATGCGGAATAAACAATTGAAATGAATCATAAAACCGAAATATACAATAAAGCATACCTCTGGCCATTGATGCTGTAACAACCTGAAATTTTTTTTTTAAAAAAATAAATAAAATTTTCAAGTTGTTATTATTATTTTTATTATTGTTATTATTATGATTATTATTATTAAATTTTAATGTGTGTGGGGTGCAATGTGTGTATTGTATGTGTATAACTATGTGTATGGTGTATGTGCATGTATGTATAATATATATATAATTAAAAATCTGAATTTGAGAATATGTGTATATTTATATATATATATATATATATATATATATAAAACAGTGCACAGTGCACTGTGTGTGCCGTGTGTGTGTGAGTGTGTATTGAGTGTTGCACACTCAATAGGAGTGAGGCTTGGGATTGTGTGTGTGAGTGGGATTCAGGGTATGGGGTGGCAGGTGCAGGTCTGGCCAGAGGGTGGTTGGTCTTGGAGAGAGAGAGAGAGAGAGAGGGGGAGAGAGAGGGAGAGAGAAAGGAAGCATGTGTGTATAATATACACATTTGTGTGCACGGCTGAGTGGGAAATGAGAGTAAAGAGAGGAAGAAAAGAAGGAGAAACCGAGAGACAGAAGGGGAACAAGGAGTTTGAACCAGAGGTGAAGTGGGAGAGAGAAAGGGAGGTCGGCTAGAGAGAGAAGCCGAAACCAAGGTAAGCCACCGTCTGTTTTGAAATTTTCCTTGCATAATTTATTCCTTTTGAATATAGGGCTAGAAAGAGCTTGGAATATGGAACAATTAGGAAAAGAAACCAACTAAAATGGTTAAGGGGAGAGGGAGAACTCCCCAGTTGCAGGTCTCGGTTTTAGGAGGTGGGTCTTGTGATTTTATGTGTAAAACTTGCTTAGGATGATAGGAAATGGAGCCTAGGAGATGCAGAAAATGAAGGGAAATGGTTTGGGCTTAAAACAGTAGGGAAAGGTGATGGAAAATTGTAGAGATTTGAAAAAAAAAAATAAAATAAAATAAAATAAATGAATGAATAGAAAGGGTATGTGACGATAATAATTGGAGATAGACTTGAATATATAGTACGCCATGAGGGGATTAATTATTAAGAAATATAAAATTTATCCAGACCAAAAAAAAAAAAAATCAATAAATGTGGGCTTGAGATTACAGCCGAGAAAAAGAGATATTTAGAGATTTAATTATATAAATATAAATGTATATATATATATATATATATTGCATGAGTGAGCTACATATGTGTTGTGACGGTGGAATAGAGGGGCGGTGCAAATATGTGGTTGTAGGGTGCAATAGAAAAATATATGAATATGATATATGAAGTGTGTGGTTGTAAAAGGGTGTAACAAAAGAAAAGGAAAGAAAAGTGAATAGAAGAGGGATACGGTGCAGGTCTCGTGAAAACAGGGGAAGAAAAGAAAAGAGAGAAAGAGAAAAAGAGAGAGAGGGAAGAAGAGAGGAGAAGAGGGGCGACGGCTTGACGATGGATTGTGGGATTTCCAGAGGCGGCGAAGCAGTGGGTGAGCCGCAGATCAGAGGGGGTTTTGATGCGGCTAAATTGTGCGTGTGTTTTTGCGGTTTTGTCGGTGGCTACGGTGACGACTTGATTGAATCGGAAAGGGGGGACAGGTTTTATCTCCATCTTTTTTCTTTTCTGTTTTGGTTGCTGTGATGAATTGGAGTTGTTGAAGCTGGGATTTTGTGGAGATGGAGGAGAGACGGAAGACAGCAGTGGTGTCGGCAGTAGCGGTGCAACAGAGGCGCGACTTTGTTCTTTGCGGCTGTAGTGGATGGGTTCTATGAGGTATATGGGTGAAGTATTTGGTGATTGTGATGCCGAACTAATGGTAGATGATTGGATGGGAGAAGAACTGATGTGCAGCAGGAGTATGTGTAAATATATACGTGTGTGCATGTTGGAGTAGCAGTGTAACGGGATGGTCTATTGCCCTGTTTTTGATGGTCACTGTTGGAGGTTCAATTGATGAATCTGTATTGAACTTTGAGGAACCAAACAAATTGGTGTAGTTGGAGTGAACCCATCCATGGGACTCAGCCGATCGTTGGGAACAACGGGGGTAGAGGAAGGAAAGTGGCTGCTACTGGCGTTGCATTGGATGGCGATAACGGTGCTACGGTAAGAATTTACATATGTATATGTATGCGTGTAGCAGTTTATGGAATTTGTAGAGATTAGAGAGGAATATATATATATATATATATATTTATATGTGCGCGTGTGGGTGTTGAGATTTTGGGAGTTCCCCTGTTCTGCCAGGGGCTGGCCACGGAGATGTCTTGAATGATTGGTGGATTTGGCGTCTGTAGATGTTGCTGTTGCTTGGGCATACCATCTTATTTCAAGAACCTTTGTTGGTTGGTAGCTGGAGTAGTAATGCTCTTGGTTTTCTTATAATTAAATTGATTGTGGGATTTCATTAAATATAGAAATTGTTTTAGATCAAATGGGAATTCAGAAAAATAATCCAAACACAATTTAACGATTGAGTTTTGTATTTTTATTCGGGCCAAACCGGGTTGAGTCCGACCCAACTCAACCATTCAGATAGCTGCCTAACAATATTATTGTATGGGAAAAATTTTAGATTTGAGTTCGGGAAGTGTTTGGTTGAAAAGGAGAAGCTATCCAATAATTGGTTTAAATTGGAAATGTACGGAAAAAAATAATATAAATGGACTTATAGGAATTGGAAAAAATTATGGGCAATGAATAGAACCTCGTGAGATTCTAATTATACCCAGAAATTTGAGTGAATTGTGAATTGATCCAAGTGAATAAAATAATATTTAATTAAATGATAGTTTAAAAGGTAAAATGACCAAAACGCCACTGAATTGAAAGACTAATCAAACGAACCTTGATTGAAACAAGAGAAGAGTGGATTTTTATTATTTTGAATGTTTTGAATTCAACGGTAAGGTCCAATTTATGAAAAGAGACCTCGGGAATTGGGAAACCGTGAAAGGACCAAATGACCATTTTACCCTTTAGGGTACAAATGTCCAAATTGAATTCCGCGAAAGCCTGAACCGACTTTGTTCGGCGTTTCGGATTCAATGGTGAAGCCTAATTGAGTAAAAGAAATACCAATCATAAAAATACATAAAATTTGATGAATAGCATCATTCAAGTAACCAACCGACTGAGTTACATTTTGTGGTTTTAGGAACATCGAAGAGAAAGGCGAGGACTTCCTAAATAGCTACAATAGGAGGACTGAGTTATTCACCAATTGACTGAGTAGTGGACATGACTTCTTGGGGTTGAGATAACCCGATCAGGTATGGTACTTTACTAAGTAAGGAATAGAATTAAATTAGGATTGATGTGTATATTGCTTGAATGCTTTTTGTGCTTGTCTGCTGATAGAAGATCACATAGGAATGATTGCTTCTTTGAGTGGATTGTTTATATGTTTCCATGTTCTTTATGATTGTTTGGGAGTTGTGATTTACTTCTTGAGTTGTCGTCCTATGTGATTTATGTTTGAGAAGGATTGTTGATATTGTGATATGTGGATTTGCATAAGTATTGAGATTGATTGTGCATGATGAGTATATTTGTGGATGAGTTCTTCTGATTCAGATGCTATTGTTATTTTAAGTGGATGATATTGTTAAAAAGCATGCTTATGCATTGGTGAAATGTTTTATTGAGATTGCGATATTGCATGATGAAATCATGGCATATTGGCATCGTGGGATTCCTTGAAAGCATAGTATGGGTCAGCACGAGGTGCTGGTGCATTATGAGGGTGCAGATCTTGTGGTGAAAAACCCAAAATTGGCCATTAGGTACTCGCAAGCCTATGGGGTCCGGACCGTAAAGCGAGACATATATTGGTACTTGCATGCCAACGGGGAAGAACCGTGAAGCGAGACATGGGTGTGACATTGAGATGCATGGGTGTGTCATGCATATTACCTGTGCATTCTATTGATGAATTTGTGAATGTGATATAGGGTTTTCTTCAAATGTAGTTTGTACATTGCCATTGTATTGTATGCATGATTAGGGAGGCATGTAGACATACCTGTATACTTGCACATGCCACGTCTTAATTTTATTCCTTGCATTAGTATTGTACCATACCAGCATGTTGGCGCTGACCCATTCGTGGGCACAGGTTTCAGATAAAGCCCCTGGTACGCGGGACTTGATGAAGTCTTGGAAAAAAGAGAGGAAGTGAATTGGGAAGAATATTTGGCCCCTTGGGGCGTATTTTGATATTAATGGAAATGGCATTCTATATTGTAATAAATATGGAATTTGTGATCTTTTAGTTTAAATGTAGGAGTAGATGTGATGGATTGTATAAGTAGGCGATGTATATTTAAATTTGATAAAGTTGTGGCCATCGAGTGAGGATGGATTGTGATATGCCTGTATATATATGATGTATTGTGTTTATCAGGGGAAAAAAGGCTCGAAAAACAAAGGAGGTTCTGCCGAAATTTTTATAAACCGGGAATATATGTGTATTGACAGAGATTGATGGATGTATAGTTCTGTTAGTGGAATAGGCTTGTATCTAAAGTATCTAAATTAGTAAACTCAGTTAAAATTTGTTAAATATTTATTTATTTATTTACTCGTTTATATTTATTTTCTTCTTTTGTTCCGTTCAGTCGCGTCCCCGGGTTCGGTCGGGAATCCGGGGCGTGACAAAAATAGATTGGCCGGAATGTTGACCGAGGGTTTGACCCTCTATTTCGTGAGAATCCAACGATCTAAACCCAAAACCGAGCCCGTATATGGAATCCACATGAAAATTGGGAGAGAACCACATTTTAAAACCCTAAAAATCTCGCCGGAGATCGGTCGCCGGCGCCGGAGATCGGTCGCCGGCGCCGGAGAAGGCGCCAGAACCCTACCGGAGCTTCGCCGGATAATCGGGGACGAAGGGGGGGCTGATCCGGGCTTGGGTCGGGTCGGTTCGGGTCGGGTTGGGCTTGGGCCGGTCCGCCCCTGCCACGTGTCGCATCCCTGTTTTAAATTAAAAACCCAAATGGGTCTGTTTGGTTGCATGTCTAATAAATTGAAATTGAAAATTGAATTGGAGACAGGGATATCCTATCCCAGTTTTAACCCTATCCCCTGTTTGGTTATCCGAATATAGAATAGGGTTTTCACAATTACAAAAATACCCCTAAACTTTTAATATTTACAAAAGTACCCTGTACTTTTTCTGGAAATTATACTTTGACCCAAAAACTTTAAATAATTATACTTTGACCCCTAAAGCTATTAGTTATTATAATTTGACCCGCCTGATTTAAATATTAATAAAATAATAATTAAATTAATTAATTAATTAATTTAATTATTTAAATATTCTAAAATAATCCGGAGTCCAAATGGGACAAGTCATTAGTGTATTTTGACTATCTCGGCCATTCTGAGACCAATGGTGAGGTCTGTTTTATGAGACGGGGTCCCGAAAAATAAAAGACCCGTAGTAACATATAAAATTACCAAAATGCCCCTGAATTGAGATACATTCAAATGAACTCCGAATTAGGTAAACAAATAGTGAAACTTTATTATCTCGAGCATTCCGGACTCAACCGTGGAGTCCGATTTGCGAAAAGAAGTCTCGAAGTGTAAGGACCCGTGAAAAGTGTAAAATGACTGTTTTGCCCTCTTGAACCCAGATGTCCGAATTGAACTCTACGAAAACCCAAACTTAGTTTCTTCGACGTCCCGGACTCAATAGTGAAGTCTAAATTAGCAAAGTAGAAACTTATGAATTAAAAATATAAAATTTGATGAATAGCATAATTCAAATGACAATGAACTGAATCTCATGTTATGATTTTAGGAACACGAGAGGGCAAGGAGAAGGTGATCTGACCTTCGGCATTCTCATTGTGATTCTACCATACTTCGAGTACACCTTCTTGAGTTGAGATCGATTATCAGGTACGATATATTGTGCTAAGTAAGAAATATAATTGAGATTAGGAATACTTGCTTTGTTGCATTGATTGTTCACATGTTTGCCTGAGTGTCCACATGCTTATGTGCTACGTGCTATCTTGTTAAGTTGGATGATGATTATGGGTATATCGCATGTGTTAGTGTGGTGTGTGAATTATATGCTTTGAAGAACTGTTGACATTATGAATTGTGTACTTGAAAGCATGCTTTATGTATGAATGAGATGCATCATTGAGATTGCATTGTGACATGATGAGATCAGAGCATATTGGCATAGTGTAATTCCTTGGACATGGTATGGGTAAGCACTTGGTGCTTTGCATTATGAGGGTGCAGATCCTGTGGTGAAAAACCCAAAATCGGCCAATAGGTACTTGCCTGCCTGACGGATTCCGGACCGTGAAGCGAGACATACGCGGCGGTACTCATGCCAGCGGAGAATGACCGTATCATGAGACATGGGTGGCATAGAGTTGCATGGGTGTGTCACGCATACTGCTTATATACTGCATATTGTGTGTATGCTGCCATCATGACATTGAATGCCATATAGAAATAACTGTACACTTGCACATGCCACGACCTTAGTTCTGTTTCTTGCATTAGCATTATATTGTACCAGCATGTTGAGCTGACCCCTTTAGTGGGGCAAACATTTCAGATGATGTCCCAGCTGTACGAGACGCGGAGATGAACTAATTAGGGACCATGTTAGGCCCAAGGGGCGCTTTTGATATTGTGTAAGGGCATTAGCCCGCGACTGTATTTTATTTTGTAAGTGGTGAAGAAATGGACCAGACCTTATGTATTTATCCGAACAGTATGTAGAATGTATGTAATCGTCCTTAATTATCTTTTATTCCTTTATTATTTTATTTTCTTTTGTCTCGTTACTCGCGCCTCGGGTTCGCTGGAATTCGGGGCGTGACAACGTGGTATCAGAGCTTAGGTTCGAATACCTAGAGACCGTGGGGTGTTGTTAAAACACCATGAGACCCTAGAGTAGAAGTGATGACTTAGTGTGAACTGTTAGTGGCATGCGGTAGGGCCTTATGTGTTATGTGATCATATGTCCTGATGCATGACTTGTTGTGATTACGTGTTGATTGATGATATGTTATGATGCATGATTACGTGATTTAATGTGGTAAGATGCATGACATGTGTAATGTGTGAGAATTTGTTCAGTGTATATTATGACATGTTATACGTACTCCCTAGTTGCTGATGAGAACATGACTGAGCTTTTAGCTCAAATATTTTGCATTGGTGTGCACGCGTGTGCACTATACTTGACTTCCTGGTAGATAGGGAGCGGGCGAAATTTTCTTTTTGTGGTAGTGGGTGACTAAGATTAGAAACTCGTGTCTATGTAATAGACCGTATACTTTATGAGATAGACTGTGTGCTTAGTCATTTGAGGTGTAGGTTGTACCCTTAGTTATCTACACGGTAGACATTATGCCTAGTTACTTAGGGGACAAGTTATGAACCTAGGTTGTTTACCTGGTTGACTATTATTTGTGGATTCTATATGAGTGAGCTAGGTTAGTAACCAATTTTCAGGGATTATAGTACTATGACTATGATATTTATACAGACTGGATTGGTCTCAGGTCTTGAGTTACAGTTGATGGATGGTACCCCATCGGCAAGTAATGAAAGGAGTTGTAATCCATGAAGAGTTATCACCTAGCTATAAAAGTAAGAGATAATAAAAGACACATCAAATCTTAAAATACTAGAATGAGGATTTGGACTGTGGAGCTTTTGTGTATAGATGGATACTTAGAGTGTTTCCCTTTAAATTTTTAGAGATATTCCTGTGTTAAACCCTGGCTGTTGAGAGATGTATTGTGTTGGATAGTATTCATTGGGAGCTAAACCTTACCGGTGTTCAAATGTTTAAGTATGCGCGTATTACATTGTTTAGATAAAAATCCTTCTTAATAGAGGGCTATGTTAGGGCTCGGTGTGAATTGTTTAGTATGACCAACGGGTGGTGATGGTTGACATTAGTTATGTAGGTGTTGATTAGGCAAGTGTGTCATGATATATTGTGGTTGTTACTTCGAAATTGTGAAGTGTTGAAAAGTATCTACTTAATGTTCTTTTAACACCTGTGTCTAATGGGGTATTAATTTTTTTCTTCTCTTTGAACTTGTAGACATGCCACCGAGACAAGCTACTCCCAGACATATACCACCTAGACACGATGAGCCTAGGACCACTGCACCACCGTGGCATAGTTGGCCCCAAGCTGCTGCTTCGGCAGATGTTGCAGTTGAGGAGGCCGTCACTTTTACACCGGCTCCAGTAGAGGTAGGACAGACTAGTGGTTCTGGGGACGTAGCGACCATTATGCGGGAGTGCCTTCACACTATACAGGAGGTAGTGACGAGAGCCGTCAGGGCTGAGAGAGAGTTGGCTGAGCTTAGAGGAGTCAGAGAGCCCCAGACCCAGAGCGAGGCGACTCTAGCACAGATCCCTAGATCTACCCCGATATACACTGGTAGGAGGCCATCGAAGAGGTCTCGAGCCCGTGCTGCTGCTGCACGGATATCTATACCCGCCCATACTCACACTGGTAGGAGACTATTGAAGAGGTCCCAGACTGGTACTTCTTCCACATTCACATACACATCCCAAGGGACCATTATTTGTTTTATTTGTGGACAGCCTGGCCACAAGATGGCCACTTGTCCTTTGAGGGACCCTAGCTTGAGACAGAGGGTCGAGGTTAGTCAGGAGTCATTTCCATCACCAGTACAGAGTCAAGGACGGGGGACTCCACGAACTTGTTTTGTATGCCACCAGACTGACCATGTTAGGGCCAATTGTCCCCAGAGGTCGATTTCCCAGGACTTAGAGGAGCCACATTTCTATCAGTATACCCAAGTGCCTCTGCCACAGCCACTATTGGGTCAGAGACCTCCGACACCGTATTTTCAGCATACACCTACAGCATTGAGTGTCAGGACTCTCAGTCAGAGGGGTGGTAGGCAGGACCAGACCACTCAGAGTGGCGTTATGCAGTAGTCAGCCTAGAGTCACCTATCATTTTTTTGGACCTTCAGAGCCTTGAGGTACATTTTTTTTTGTGTTTAGTTTATGGACTAGCATACTGATAGACTATAGTACATCTCATTCATTCATATCTACAATGTTGACATGACATTAGGGGTAGAGAAATGCTGATGAGGATCTGTAGAGATTACTCGATAGAGGTAGCTGACTGCATGTCTTAATTGGGTTCTTCATCTTATTTGATGCGTCTAGTATTGGTGTTGTGTTGGAGATAGATCGGTTATTTACACTTTAGACAAGTATAGGCTACTACAGGGGAAGAGAGACCGTGTGTACTCTTGAGGGAGATATTTTCTTTATTCCATGGAATGTCCATAGATCCTTTTTAGATTGACTTTATTGTGAATTAGGAGGGGTTAGACTTTAATTTGAATTGGGTTGGTTTGGATTACATGATTAGAGGAGTGCTAGTTGCCTTAGTTGTGAAATTGTACAATGTGGGGTATACTTGGTTATTGATGATCTAGGATTCAATGCTTTCCTTTATACAGTGTAACGAGTGAGATTAAACAGTAGACTACATGCTTGTTGTCAGTGAGATAGGCTATGAGCCTGGATATCCGTAAGGTTGGGAATGTGCCTGGTCACCTGTACAGCAGACTATGTGCTTATTTATGTATATGTGTATTCCTGGGATGAAATTTTGTACTGGATGCTGATGTAGTAAGCTACGTGTTAGCTATTGAATGTTGTACGTTTGCTTTATATAAGCATGCTAGTTTAGTGACCGTTATGGTGCGATGATATGACATTTTTTTTTTATATACAGACTGATTATTATTGATGCATATATAAGAGAATGCTTAAACATGTTTCCATGTGTGTGTTGATGCATGTGTGTGAAAATTGATGTACGTTCGTAGTGGAAATTGGTGGGGAGTTTAGTGTTTTATTTCTTCTGAACCTTGGTATATTGATGTAAGTTCATGTTTAGAATACGTAACCTACACTGTCTACATTGTATTCCCAATCGACATACGCGTACATGAAATGAATAGGCTAGTCCTTATTAGTACATGACACTTAGTCTCGGTTATATATATATATAGACTAAGGTGGGAGGTGATAGCTTTACCTTTAGATTGTACTGTTGATGTTTTGTGGGTAATTAGGGTACTTAGAAAATACTGGATGATGGATTGCATTGTGGTACAGATGATGCGTATTTATACCATTGGGGTAAATCACTAAGTGATTTCATGGATTAAATTGAGGTAGGTTACGATAACGTCACATGTGCGAGAGACCTTGGGATATCCTTGTGATCAGTGAGAAGTTCCTTTACTTTTTATTGCGATGAATTGTTGAGGTGAATCGTGATACTTGGATGGAAATTGAAAAGGGATTGGCGTTGAGGAGCCAATGTGTTTTGAGGATTTCCTTATGTGTTGTGCCGTGTGGAGTGAGTCGTTACAGAGGGGATTGGCACCAGACCCTAGCAGGGAGTGTGAAGGTGTCTGCATGCCGCTGCACGCCTACCGGTGAGGCGAAGCCTACGGGGGAGATGGTAATGGGAGGAGGTAATGCATTCCACATCGCCTGGCTGAGGGAGATGTGAGTGATCCATAGGTAAGGCTGCACGTCTACATGTTACGATGCATTTTGCATTGATCTTTTATTACTATGTCGAGAGATAGTACGACTACATGGGGTTCTAGTATCCATTGTTTTAGGCAGGGACCCACGTTTCACTGCCCGGTTTGGACAGAGCCTTCAGACAGCCTTAGGGACTCAGCTAAGTTTAGTACTACCTTGCATCCCTAGACTGATGATCAGTCAGGGCGTACCATTCAGATCCTTGAGGACATGCTTAGGGTTTGTGTCATGGATTTCAGGAGTAGTTGAGGGGATCACCTTGCTTTGGTAGGGCTTGCCTACAACCGTAGCTAGCAGTCCAGTATTGAAATGGCACCATTTGAAGTGTTGTACTGTAGGCCGTGTCATTCACCGGTGTATTGGACTGGGGTAGAGGAGATGGTTGTTTTGGGACTCGACCTAGTCCGTGAGACCACAGACAAGATACGAGTGATCAGGCAGCACTTGTTGATAGCCCAGAGTCGCCAAAGGAGTTATGCTGATGGGAGACGGCGACCCTTGTCATTCGAGGTTAAGGACCATGTGTTCCTCAAGGTATCTCCCAGACGGGGCTTGAGGAGATTTGGACGTGGTGGGAAACTGTCGCCACTGATTTATTGGCCCCTTTGAGATTCTTGGGAGAGTTGGTGAGGTGGCTTATAAGCTAGCCTTACCACCACAGCTATTTGGGGTTCACGACGTTTTCCATGTATCGATGCTGAGGAAGTACCATCCCGACCCCCCCCATGTATTAGATTGGGTAGGTCTTCAGCTAGAGGGCGACGTTACCTATGATCAGAGAACCGTAGAGATATTAGACTCGAGGGACCAAGTTTTGCGAGGCAGGACCGTCCCTTTGGTCAAGGTTCGTTGGAACCGAGTTTCGAGTTAGGTACCCTGAGTTGTTTGATCAGTGATGTGTTTTCTTTTATTTTGTGTTATTTTAAATTTCGGGATGAAATTTTTTTTTTTTAAAAATAAATAAAATTTTCAAGTTGTTATTATTATTTTTATTATTGTTATTATTATGATTATTATTATTAAATTTTAATGTGTGTGGGGTGCAATGTGTGTATTGTATGTGTATAACTATGTGTATGGTGTATGTGCATGTATGTATAATATATATATAATTAAAAATCTGAATTTGAGAATATGTGTATATTTTTATATATATATATATATATATATATATAAAACAGTGCACAGTGCACTGTGTGTGCCGTGTGTGTGTGAGTGTGTATTGAGTGTTGCACACTCAATAGGAGTGAGGCTTGGGATTGTGTGTGTGAGTGGGATTCAGGGTATGGGGTGGCAGGTGCAGGTCTGGCCAGAGGGTGGTTGGTCTTGGAGAGAGAGAGAGAGAGAGAGAGAGAGAGAGAGGGAGAGAGAAAGGAAGCATGTGTGTATAATATACACATTTGTGTGCACGGCTGAGTGGGAAATGAGAGTAAAGAGAGGAAGAAAAGAAGGAGAAACCGAGAGACAGAAGGGGAACAAGGAGTTTGAACCAGAGGTGAAGTGGGAGAGAGAAAGGGAGGTCGGCTAGAGAGAGAAGCCGAAACCAAGGTAAGCCACCGTCTGTTTTGAAATTTTCCTTGCATAATTTATTCCTTTTGAATATAGGGCTAGAAAGAGCTTGGAATATGGAACAATTAGGAAAAGAAACCAACTAAAATGGTTAAGGGGAGAGGGAGAACTCCCCAGTTGCAGGTCTCGGTTTTAGGAGGTGGGTCTTGTGATTTTATGTGTAAAACTTGCTTAGGATGATAGGAAATAGGAGCCTAGGAGATGCAGAAAATGAAGGGAAATGGTTTGGGCTTAAAACAGTAGGGAAAGGTGATGGAAAATAGATTGGCCGGAATGTTGACCGAGGGTTTGACCCTCTATTTCATGAGAATCCAACGATCTAAACCCAAAACCGAGCCCGTATATGGAATCTACATGAAAATTGGGAGAGAACCACATTTTAAAACCCTGAAAATCTCGCCGGAGATCGGTCGCCGGCGCCGGAGAAGGCGCCGGAACCCTACCGGAGCTTCGCCGGATAATCGGGGACGAAGGGGGGGCTGATCCGGGCTTGGGTCGGGTCGGTTCGGGTCGGGTTGGGCTTGGGCCGGTCCGTCCCTGCCACGTGTCGCATCCCTGTTTTAAATTAAAAACCCAAATGGGTCTGTTTGGTTGCATGTCTAATAAATTGAAATTGAAAATTGAATTGGAGACAGGGATATCCTATCCCAGTTTTAACCCTATCCCCTGTTTGGTTATCCGAATATAGAATAGGGTTTTCACAATTACAAAAATACCTCTAAACTTTTAATATTTACAAAAGTACCCTGTACTTTTTCTGGAAATTATACTTTGACCCAAAAACTTTAAATAATTATACTTTGACCCCTAAAGCTATTAGTTATTATAATTTGACCCGCCTGATTTAAATATTAATAAAATAATAATTAAATTAATTAATTAATTAATTAATTAATTTAATTATTTAAATATTCTAAAATAATCCGGAGTCCAAATGGGACAAGTCATTAGTGTATTTTGACTATCTCGGCCATTCTGAGACCAATGGTGAGGTCCGTTTTACGAGACGGGGTCCCGAAAAATAAAAGACCCGTAGTAACATATAAAATTACCAAAATGCCCCTGAATTGAGATACATTCAAATGAACTCCGAATTAGGTAAACAAATAGTGAAACTTTATTATCTCGAGCATTCCGGACTCAACCGTGGAGTCCGATTTGCGAAAAGAAGTCTCGAAGTGTAAGGACCCGTGAAAAGTGTAAAATGACTGTTTTGCCCTCTTGAACCCAGGTGTCCGAATTGAACTCTACGAAAACCCAAACTTAGTTTCTTCGACGTCCCGGACTCAATAGTGAAGTCTAAATTAGCAAAGTAGAAACTTATGAATTAAAAACATAAAATTTGATGAATAGCATAATTCAAATGACAATTAACTGAATCTCATGTTATGATTTTAGGAACACGAGAGGGCAAGGAGAAGGTGATCTGACCTTCGGCATTCTCATTGTGATTCTACCATACTTCGAGTACACCTTCTTGAGTTGAGATCGATTATCAGGTACGATATATTGTGCTAAGTAAGAAATATAATTGAGATTAGGAATACTTGCTTTGTTGCATTGATTGTTCACATGTTTGCCTGAGTGTCCACATGCTTATGTGCTACGTGCTATCTTGTTAAGTTGGATGATGATTATGGGTATATCGCATGTGTTAGTGTGGTGTGTGAATTATATGCTTTGAAGAACTGTTGACATTATGAATTGTGTACTTGAAAGCATGCTTTATGTATGAATGAGATGCATCATTGAGATTGCATTGTGACATGATGAGATCAGAGCATATTGGCATAGTGTAATTCCTTGGACATGGTGTGGGTAAGCACTTGGTGCTTTGCATTATGAGGGTGCAGATCCTGTGGTGAAAAACCCAAAATCGGCCAATAGGTACTTGCTTGCCTGACGGATTCCGGACCGTGAAGCGAGACATACGCGGCGGTACTCATGCCAGCGGAGAATGACCGTATCATGAGACATGGGTGGCATAGAGTTGCATGGGTGTGTCACGCATATTGCTCATATACTGCATATTGTGTGTATGCTGCCATCATGACATTGAATGCCATATAGAAATAACTGTACACTTGCACATGCCACGACCTTAGTTCTGTTTCTTGCATTAGCATTATATTGTACCAGCATGTTGAGCTGACCCCTTTAGTAGGGCAAACATTTCAGATGATGTCCCAGCTGTACGAGACGCGGAGATGAACTGATTAGGGACCATGTTAGGCCCAAGGGGCGCTTTTGATATTGTGTAAGGGCATAAGCCCGCGACTGTATTTTACTTTGTAAGTGGTGAAGAAATGGACCAGACCTTATGTATTTATCCGAACAGTATGTAGAATGTATGTAATCGTCCTTAATTATCTTTTATT
This sequence comes from Nyssa sinensis, assembly GCA_008638375.1. Classification (NCBI taxonomy): domain Eukaryota; kingdom Viridiplantae; phylum Streptophyta; class Magnoliopsida; order Cornales; family Nyssaceae; genus Nyssa; species Nyssa sinensis. The sequence continues at coordinate 20,698,698 of CM018050.1, forward strand.
CCTTTATTATTTTATTTTCTTTTGTCTCGTTACTCGCACCTCGGGTTCGCTGGAATTCGGGGCGTGACAGATGCTTTCTCTGTTTCTCACTGTTTTCTTCTCCTTTTGGCTCTTCCAAACTCTGCTCACTCTAATTAGATGGTGTAAGATTGAAAGAGATTGAGTGCAATGAGTTTGGGGACCAAACGGTGGTATTAATAGCCAAAGCTTCCATCAAGCTTTGGCAACTTGTGTCCCATGTTCACAGATCATCATGGAGACAGTTCAATCCCACGTTCTCAAGTAGAGGCAATTTCAAATGTGGAGTGGATCACTTCTGAGAGAAACGGCTAACATTCTCCCACTTGATCCACACTTCACATCTTAAACCCATCGATAATCTGTATTAAGTAATAAGTACATGAATCATGGTGATAAGTCCTCTTATGACGAGTATTATCTTCCATGTATTATCATGTATTTATTTCTTAAAATTTATGTGGCAAAAATTTCTAAATGAATAAACCTTATGTTTATTCTTGGTCAAACACATATAAATTTTTCTCAAATTAAATTAAGGTGCACATGAATATGAGAAAAATTACATTAACTAAGAGTTTCAATAAGGAAACATAGTTCGAACAATGAATGAACTACATAATGGAATTAAGTCCCATTGACATTACATGATCCTTGAATTTAGATGGTGGCATGCCCTTAGTTAAAGGATCAGCAATCATCAATTCGGTGTTGACGTGTTCAATGACCACTTTTCCTTTATTAACACGTTCCTTTATGGCTAAGTACTTAATGTCAATATGCTTACTTCGACTACCACTTTTGTTATTCTTAGCCATAAAAACAACAGCTGAATTGTCATAAAATATCCTCAATGGCTTATGAATAGAATCCATGGTTCTAAACCCTGAAATGAAACTCCTAAGCGATACACCATTCGACATAGCCTCAAAACAAGCCACGAACTTAGCTTCCATAGTGGAAGTAGCAGTCAAGGACTGTTTGGCACTTTTCCATGAAATAGCTTCACCAGCCATCATAAAGATGTAACCTGATGTTGATTTACGTGAATCCACACAACCAGCAAAGTCTGAATCGGAATAACCAACTACTTTCAAACTGTCAGTCCGTCTATAGGTAAGTAGAATATCATCCAGACCTGACATATCTTACTCCCACTGACCTTCTGGTATATACTCTGATCCATGATGTTTTCAACAAATCCAAATGAAGAAATAACACCATGAAACTTGTAATACCATTGGCGGGATGCTTGTTTTAAACCATATATGGATTTATTGAGTTTGCAAACCAAGTGCTCACCATCACTAGAGAAGAATCCTTCAGGTTGTTTCATGTAAACCTCCTCCTCTAAATCACCATTGAGAAAATCCGTTTTCACGTCCATTTGATGCAACTCCATGTCAAAATGTGCTACCAATGCCAAAACAATCCTTAGGGAATCTTTCTTAGATACAGGAGAGAATGTCTCCTTGTAATCGATTCCTTCCTTTTGAGTGAATCCCTTAGCAACAAGTCTAGCTTTGTATCTCTTAATGTTGCCTAATGAGTCCCTTTTGGTCTTAAAGACCCATTTATTGCCAATGGCTTTGGCTCCATTAGGCAACTCTACAAGGCTCCAGACATTGTTGTCCCTCATAGGAATTCATTTCCTTTATCATGGCATTGTACCAATATTCAGACTCTTTGCAATTAATGGCTTGTGAAAAAGATTCGGGACAATCTTCAGTTTCTATATCATAGTTAGTTTCTTGTAGATACACTACATAGTCACTAGGAATAGCTGACTTTTTTGTTCTAGTAGATCTTCTTAATGCTGCACCAACATCTTCTTGGGGAAGATGTGGTTCAACTGGTTGTTCAGGAATTGGTAATTCTTGAACTCCCTGGCCTACTTGAATGTTGTCAACCGCTTGTGGAACTTCAATGATTGGTTGTTCAACACCAATTTGTACTAAAGGGGTGTTATGAATAACAATCAATTTATTACTTGAAGTGGAAGGTTGATTACCTGAATGATCATTTTCAAAAATTGTGTACCTTGAATGATCCTTCCCACTGATCAAGTCATTCTCAAGAAATTGGCATTCCTTGATTCCACAATCTTAATGGTATAAGATTGACAATAAAATATGTAACCTTTGAGCCTTTCAGCATATCCAATGAAATAGCCACTAATGGTCCTCGGATCCAGTTTCTTCTCTTGTGGATTATAAATCCTCACTTCAGACGGGCATCCCCAAACACGTACATGCCTTAAACTCGGTTTCCAACCTTTAAATAACTCAAATGGTGTTTTAGAAACAGCTTTGGTTGGGACCCGGTTTAAGATGTACACAGCCGTCTTTAGTGCCTTAGTCCACAAATACTTAGGAAGATTGGAGCTACTCTGCATGCTCCGCACCATGTCCAATAATGTTCAATTTCTTCTTTCAGCTACACCATTTTGGTCTGGTGAACCAGGCATGGTGTATTGGGGAACAATCCCATTTTCCTGAAGAAACCTCGCAAAAGGACCATGTGCTTGTCCATCTTCTGTATATCTACCATAGTATTCTCCACCTTTGTCTAACCTCACGATCTTAATTTGCTTACCGCATTGTTTCTCTACTTCAGCCTTGAAAACTTTAAAGGCATCTAATGCTTCATTCTTATTATGAAGCAAGTAGAGATACATGTATCGTGAATAGTCATCAATGAATGAAATGAAGTATCTCTGACCATGTGAGTCCATGTCTGCACTAAAAACGTCTGTATGTATGATTTCCAATATGTGAGAACTCCTTGTGGCACCTTTCGTAGACTTGTTAGTCTGCTTCCCCTTTATGCAGTCCACACAAGTTTCAAAATCGGTAAAGTCAAGAGTACTAAGTACCCCATCATTTACTAATCTTTTAATACGCTCAATGGAGACATGACCTAATCTCCGGTGCCATAATGTAGAGGAATCCTCATTTACAACACATCTCTTTATACCAGTGTGAACATGCATAGCATTATAAGTGGTATCATTTTACAAATTAATACAGAAAAGACCATCACACATTGTACCAACTCCAATAATTTCAGATTCATAAATTAAACTAAAAGATGTATTTGAAAATTTAAAAGAGTATCCCAGTGGTACAAGTGTAGAAACTGAAATTAAATTCCTAGAAAAACTAGGAATATAAAAGGTCTTTTCTAAAATTAATACAAAGCCACTATTTAAAATCAAATTGCATGTTCCAACAGCATCCACATATGAACGCATCTTGTTTCCCGAATAGATGCATTGTTCTCTTCCCACCAGTTTCCTTAGGTTTCGCATACACTGCAAGGAATTCGAAATATGGATTGTAGAACCAGAATCAATCCACCAAGTGTTGTAAACAACATCAACCATATTGGATTCATAACAAACTAAAGATAGTTGACTACCTTTCTTCTCAAGCCATTTCTGGAATTTGGGACAATCTTTCTTAACATGTCCTTCTTCTTACAGAAGAAACACACAGGATCTTTCTTTATGTCAGCTTGTGGAGCCAACTTTTCTTTCCCTTTCCCTTTCTTATTGGCTTGAGATTTATTCTTTCTTTGCGTAGCTAGCATTGGACTCTCTCCCATCTCTATAATTAATCTCCCTTCCTCTTGAACACACATGGTCATAAGTTCATTAATAGACTATTTATCCTTATGTGTGTTACAGGAGATTTTCAAAGGACTATATTGAGGTGGGAGAGTATTCAGAATATAGTGCACGAGAAAAGAATCCAAAATTTCAACCTCCAATTTTTTAAGTTGAGCTGCGGTGTCCCTCATCTTCATGATGTGCTCACGCACACCTCTCACAGTGTCGAGCCTTGTGGAACAAAACTTCATAATTAGGGTACTAGCAAACGCCTTATCTGAAGTGACAAATTATTCGTCAATGGCCTTGAGTAAATCACGGACTTTGGTATGCTAATCGACTGAACCACGAATGCCAGCAGAGATTTTGGTCTTTATGAACATAACACTGAGTCGATTAGATCGCTCCCAATGTTCATATAGAGCAATCTTAGCTTCAGTGCTGGTATTGGTAATTGCAGGTGGTTCATCTTTCTTTATAGCATAATCAATGTCCATCCACCCTAAATGAAGTAAGACCCTTTCTTTCCACATTTTAAAGTTATCACCCTTAAGTTCGGGAATATCACAACCGACATCAAAAAATTTAACAGGTTGACTAGCTGCATAAATTAAACATACATGCTTACATTAAAATGAGGCATAAATAAAATCTCATGGTTTGCCAATGTAAATCATGCTTAAAAATTGAATCTAATGACATAAAAATTGCCTGTGAGCTAAATTTTTAATTCAAGCTGATTCAATTATTCTTTATGATAGAATTTATCAAATTATTTCCACAATAATCATGTATAAGGCCTATTTTACCACAGAAACAAATAGTACTACTAAGTAAGTTCCCAGGAAAGATTTTTTCTTTCCTAAACAGAACTTCAAGATTCCTAGGAAAGATTGGAGGGGTCACAATGGTCCCACTTAAAATCCAGTCTCCTAGACAGAACCTCCTTAGATGTACACATTTATAGTCTCACAGCAAATAGTCCATTAATGATTATAATTTGATATAAAGTCTATCTAATATTAAACTTTATGATAAAACTATTAAATGATTAAATTAATTCATAATTCCTGTGGGTAAGTTATGAATCATTTGATATTTTATCCTAATTAATCATATAATAAAAATTCCTATGAGATAAAATTTATTTTACTAAATATGATTAATTACAATTAATGTCTAAATATTATTCATGTGATCCTAATTAATCATAATATTGATTTTTATTTAATTAAAGATGTTGTGGGATTAACTATAATATTATGCATAACATTTAATTTCATGCCTTTAACTATATATATATATATATATATATATATATATATATACCTATCCAAAAATTGCATGTATTAATTTAAAGCATAAATAATCAACTCATGCAAACTAAATATGAGCATAATTATGAAATTTGCACAACAATCATCTAAATTGCACACAATTAAATCAAATAACTATATGCAAAAATTTATTCGGTTCATGTCACTACCCAAACCAAATTTTTTTTATTTCCTGTTCATTTATAAGCCAATCATTAGATAGCTTCTCCTTTCCAACCAAACACTCCCCAAACTCAAATTTAAAATTTTTCCCATAAAGTAATAGTGTTGGGTAGCAATCTGAATGGGTGGGTCAGGTCGGACCCAACCCGGTTTGGCCCAAATTAAATCACAAAAAAAACTTAGCCGCAACAGGTTTCCAGCACCTGGCGAACAGCCCTACTGAAATTCTATATACTTTCTACAGTAGTAAATTCTTTATTACTTTCTATATGTCGATGTCGTTGCTTTTGACTCCAGCACATCTTCCTCATTTGATTTGCCTTACAAGCAAGGGAGGTTTGTCTTTGATTATGAGTGATCCAGCAGCATACGTGAGGCAGAAGAGGGCATTCCCAAACATGCCATCGTGAGCAGCCCTATGTTAAGTAAGGTGGGCATCTTCCGTCAACGGCGACTCGCCGGCGACAAATAAAATTATTATTTTCATCTTAGAAAGCTCAAAAATGTTTTTTTTGAATATGATTTTAATGTTGTTTTGAATCAAAAACAACCCAAAAAAAAAAACTCAATTTTTTAAAAAATTTCAGCCCAAAAAACAGAGATAAATAGAGAGAGTGATAAAACACCAAGACAGAGATGTAATCCTTGCCCTGATACCAAATGAAAGCTCTAGAACGATTCATTATAATGCGGAATAAACAATTGAAATGAATCGTAAAACTGAAATATACAATAAAGCATACCTCTGGCCATTGATGCTTTCTCTATTTCTCAGTGTTTTCTTCTCCTTTTGGCTCTTCCAAACTCTGCTCACTCTAATTAGATGGTGTAAGATTGAAGGAGATTGAGTGCAACTGAGTTTGGGGACCAAATGATGGTATTTATAGCCAAAGCTTCCATCAAGCTTTGGTAATGTGTGTCCCACATTCACAGATCATCATGGAGACAGTTCAGTCCCACGTTCGGCAGTTCAGTCCCACGTTCTCAGGTGGAGGCAATTTCAAACGTGGAGTGGATCATTTCCGAGAGAAACGGCTAACAATTTGTTCATGAAATTTTGTAAAGGAACATTATTTAGCTCATGACAAAGTGACCTAATGTGTCATTTGATTCCACAATGATGACAAATTGGAATGAGTTTTTGTTGTGGTTTCCATTTTTGAAAACAATAAGGTCTAATATTCCATTTCACACCACAATGATGCCAAATTGGCACAAACTTGGATGGGGAGAGTCCTAGATATTTAGGGAGATCTAGATGTAGTTGACACTTGAGGTGGAGGTGTTTTGACATCCATATGAGATGTTTTCACAAACTTGACACTAGGTGAAGTAGATGTTTTCATGCTTCCTACAAAGCCTAGAATCGTTTTGTCTCCTACACGTTTGCCTATTGTCAACATATGATCTTATTTTTAAGTGCTCATACTAAATTTCTTAATGATTTCATTAGATTTTTCTAAGTCATCATTAAGGTTTGAAAATTTAAACCCAAGTGATTTTTTTATCAAGCATGTTTGAAACTCATTCGCAAGATATTTAATCCAATCTAAATAAGAAAAATTTTCATTATCAAGCTCTTTGACCAAAAGTGAGGATTTTTCAAGTTCTAGTTGAATGAATACTTAAGCTTCTTAAGTTCATTCTCTTTTTCAATCAACTTCTTATTAATTTTCTTTTACTAAAAAAAAATCTTTACTTGTAGCCTCAAAAGCTTTCTTTGAAACAAAATCCTCATCTAAATTATTAATATGAGTATCACTATTAATAGAAGAATTATTACTAGACTTCTCAATACTTGGTAAATCCATTGACATTTTAATATCAATAAATAACCACTCTCAGGCTATTAAACCAAAGACTAGAGTATCCGCTCTGATACCAATTGTTAGGAAGTAAATTTTAAGTGATATTAGATCACCTACAAAAGAAAATTTATTTGTTTATATTGAAATTGTAATGTTATGGATTATTAATGTTAACTTGAATAAATTTAATTTTAAGTTCAATTTTAAACCTGCATCCAATTACAAAAATTAAAGCATAAGCCAAACACACGAGACACAAGATCTTACGTGGGAAACCCTCTTGGGGAATAAAACCCACCGGCTGTAAAAGATTCATTAATCAATAATGAATACAGTACAAGTTTACAAAGATATATCTTTATGTACCAAGGATTTTAAAAAAGCAATTTTTAAATCATTTTTTAAATTGATTTTTCAATTGTTTTCTTCTAATTTTTTTAGAAAGAATAAATAATTTAATTATTTTAGTACATAATCTTTATAATTATACTCCTATGTCTTATCCATTGCATAACACCCTGACCCAATTATATTGGGTAGTTATGTTTAATGATGGAAAGACCTTATGGGTATTATGATATTTGAGGCAATTGAAGAGTGACTTTGGGGTGACTAATGCACAAATGGACCTAACTGATGACTAGGTACCTAATGCAATACTATGATGACAATGTGATATAGATGGACCTACATGGGAAATAATAATATGGCATATGATGAATGGGAATAATGTATACTGATGCTGCACTTTTCGGCTCGCAAGAAATCTGGGCTCCGCGACCTATAGAACACTCAAAAAAGGGGGATTAAAGGGCCACCGGATTGGCTCCGACGGTAACCGCTCCAATGCTTAAGTAAGTAAACTGAATTGAAAAGACTGTATTGAAAGCCAAAGAATGAGCATGAAAATAAAGCGTACTTGTAGGGTTTAATTTATAGACTATGGCCTTCCTACTTTGATTAGGATTCGAAGCCATGAAAATAGAGATTTGATCATCGGAGATTGCAGTTACCTTGTGGAACATTGTATCAAAAATAAAGATAACCATGTATGGTAGTTTCTTTGTAAAAGACTGTTTCCTTATTCTTTGCTCGACGGTTGTTAAGGAAACAACGAGGTCGAAACCATACGAAATACTGAGTGAATATTGCTCATAGCATAAGGTCTGGAGGATATGTGTATGAGAATGCCCCAGAGGACGTGCCTGCTTTGTATAACCGAGTTTATCGGTTCTGTAAGCACACGTGTCTCAAGGTGATTGGTGCATTTGTTTGTGGTATATCAGCTACTCCCTCCCCCCGAGCCCTAGTTTGGAGCTGGGGCGTAACTAGGGCTATGGGCTTTATAAAGAGTCACACGTTTTGTTTCTCCATTTTCCAAGACGTCGGTTTAATGGGTCATTTATTGCCAACCGATACTTGAGAAGCCATCATTACCCTCAACCGTCATGTCGAATCGGCTTAGGGGGCTCATATTTCGAATATTTATATAAAGAGGGGGAAAGGACTTTTACGCCTTTCTTCTGCACTTGCCTCTACAGTATCAGAGATTCTTCCATCGTTGGTTAACGCATTTTGAAGGTCGAAGCATATCCGGTGCTCATAGCCTTTCTTGATTTCAGGTTTGATTTTTATCTCCTTTTACGTTCCCTCTCCTTTGCTTCGTTACTTTTTTTTATCCGCCATGTCTGGCCCTGGGTCACCTTCTGGTTCAGACAGTTCTTCTAGGACCATTTCTCAAGTTCAACTTGCGAACTTTCCTTCTACTGATAATGCCGAAAATAGATTGGTAGAGCCTCCCTCCAATCCGGAGGTTAGGATAGTTGACGCATTTGAGGAATCCCTAAATAAGGCCGGTGAGGACTCTGGTTGACTTGGTCGTAGAGAAGAAGGTGAGAGTGCAATTACTGAATGTTAGAAGAGTTATGGGAGAAGTTCAATCTTCCTTCAAACGTAACTTTTAGGGTCCCGGACACTCTGGATCGCCCACACGATGTTAGAGCGAGAGAAATTTGTGTCTATTTGGCTTGGTTTGAAATGGGACTGACACTCCCTCTTCCCGACCTTGTAAAACAATTCTTCTGTTGGTTCAACCTTTGCCCTGCAGACCTTAATCTCAATAGTTGGAGACATTTATTAAGCTTCATAGTGTTAGGGCATATGAATGATGTTGACATGTCTCTTGACCTGATCCGTAGTAATATGGATCTAAAATACATGAGGTCGGAAGGCCTCTATTATATGTCCTTTGATAATGGGTTCAGACCCCTTTCTTCCGTGCCCTCCTCCAACAAGACCTGAAAGAAGTGGTATTTCTTTATAAAAGGAGGATGGGAATATGAGGACTTCCAAGAGCAACTCTCAACATTTCCTCGAACCATTGGGCCAAAGGATGAGACCCAATTTTTCCTGTGGCTGTTTTGATTTTGGTTTGTGCATCAATTGCCGAGCTGATTAGCTTTGTATCTTTTGTGCAGATAGGAGTGTGTTGAAGAGGCCCAACTTTTTTTCCATGCTTCAGACGCAATACAAAAAGCTCTTACAACCCAGCAACCGAGACCATTCCACTATCGTTAATCCTGATAAGTTGATGGCTGCTAAGGGCCGTGTAGAGGAGCTGACAAAAGGTCTGATGGCTAGGTGGGAGACCGAGCCATCTTCATCTGCGGCAGTGGGGGAGGCTCCTTCCCTAGTAGACCCTCCCCTCCAGACAAAAAGGAGGAGGTTAATCTCGAACTCTCTTGAACCTGCTGAGGGGGAGAGGGAGGAACCTGCCCCTATTTCCATGGTCCCCCCAGCCTCATCCAAACAAACGGGTAAGGGAGCGTCAGCTTCAGTGGCCCCTGGTGCTGTTAACCAGGCAGCCAAGAAGGTTTTGAGGGACTTTTGGGCCAAAGGCTCCCTCAAACTTAAGCCACAAAAGCCGAAGAAGCTTCTAGCTGATCTAGCTTCTCTTTAGGTTAAAGTAAGTTCTTTGGGTCTCTGTTTCTTTTCCTTTTTCCAAGTGTTTTTAGCTGGGTACTGAACTGTTTGCTCTGTATACTGCAGACCTTGCATACCCTATCTGCTCTGACGGAGGTCTCTCCCCCTTCAGAGGAGGTTGACAAGCTCCAGGCCGAGCTGGATGAGGTCAGGCTTCAGCTTGGTACTGCTAAGTCTGAGGCTCATGAAACTGTAGAGAGGCTGAAGAAGTCCCAGAATTCTCTGGCCGTCATGGAGTCAGAGAAGAATCTTTATGTTTAGCAGGCAGAGAGACTTCAGAGGGAGATGGACGGCATGCGGTACCTCTATCACCAAAAGCTTGAGGACGTAGTGGAGCAGGCCAAGCTAGAGAATGAGACGGAAATGAAGATGGAACTGGAAGGAATGGCCAACAACCTGATCATGTTTGGCTTCAACAACTTCCGATCTAGGTTCCTTACCAAATTTCCTGATTTCGACATATCCTTGATTGTGCCTCTAGGGGTTATCCCTCCCGAAGCTGCCGTTCCGAGTGAGGTGATCGACGTTCCCCCTACCGATTCTTCTAAAGGTGCTGTTCCGAGCGGGGCAGTTGATGTTGCTTCTGTCGATTTTTTCCCAACTGTTGAGCCTGTTCCTGCTGATCAGGCTTAAAATATGTACATTTTGCTTAATTTTTGAACCTCTAATGTAACAGACTATTATTGTTAAATGAAGCAGGTTTTCTTTTCAAATGTCTTCATCCTTTTCTTTTGTGTGGATTCCTAGTTGACCCATGTAGCATTGTGTCGTATTGTCGTGTAGTATGTTGGTCCTTTCAATTTATGGTTGATGTGAGAAATTGTTGTAAGTGAGGCTATTATGGAGCTCTTCAAACTAGCTCTTTTACGGTCGGCAGTTGTCTTCCAAGCTAAATTTGCAATAAAACAAGTGATTGTAGACTAATTCTGATCACCTCACCCTCTTTAGACAAGATAGGAAGGCAATTTCAAGTAGGGATCTGATATTGATCTTGTATCACATATATTGGGAGTAAATTCTGAAGAATTCTGAGGCAGTTCATTCCGAACCCAAGATTTGTAGTAGTAATCTTGTGTCTATCACTCTGATGATTGAGACTTCTGCCTCTAAGTCACTCAGACCAGGACTAAGATACATCCGAACTGATGGTCTTTCATTGTACACGTGGTCTGTCAGGGGTCAACGGAATGGCCAAGACTGAAAGGTCTGTATGTTGGACCGAGGGCCTTTGTATTAAGGTGGACCAAACTCTGTTTGTTTTACTAGTACTGTATGCTTGGGGAAGCCTTGCATCCCGTCTTTTAGGTATCCGAAAGGACGTTTTTATGCGTCATTCATTTATACAGCTGTTTTTTGGGTTTTCGAGGTCAACCCCTCCTTTAACCATTGCGACGGTCCAAATAGATGGCTTTTAGGGCTTCGAGGGTCTATATATATGAGAGAGGGGCATACAGGTTGTGCCCAATCTCTTTACTTTTTTGCTTTCGGACTGTTCCCCCGTCGGAGAGAAGTTGGATGTCTTTTAGGAGCTTGCCCTTTGCCCGGAGATGATTGACGATTTTCAGTCCGAGTTGGGAATGATTAAACTGTGGCCAAGAGTTATCCTTCCCTTTGATTCAGTCTCCAAGGAAGGATTAGAGGAGGTGAAGATCTTCTTGTCCATCTTAGCATTCGGTCAAGACTTTTTTGATTGGAGGTAGACCCTTTTTTATTCAACCGAGGCTTGGAGCATTAGTGATGAAGACGAAGGTAGGATGCCTCCTTCCCTTTGTGTCTTGGCAGAGACCCTTGCTTAAGCCGGCTGGGGTGTCATGCCGAATTTGAGGGAAACGAATGTGAAGAATGGAGGTCTCCTGAGACCTAGAGCCCTCATCATTCGTTGGTATTGCGATAAGTGGCAATGATGATGAAATGGCCTGGGTACTTCTTGATGCAGATTGGGGTTCAGGGTTCCTTCCTTTCAAATGGAAGCCGGTGACGGCAGTAATAGAGGTTTGGAACTTGGGCCCCTTTTCCCTGCACTAGAGAGATTTGAGGAAGAAAGCCATGATGTCGCAAAACATAGTGATGTCTTTGTTGTAGCTTCTGTGTACTTGTTTTCTTTCCAGTCTTTTTGTACTGATGTAAATTTTATGAACCATCAATAAAATTGAATTCATTTTCCTCAAATCTGATGTACCTTGTGTTTGGATGTGCTTTTTTGGAGCTAAGACACCTTTTCGTGCACTGCTGATCAATAATTCTGTTTGTATGTTCTGAGAGTAGACCAAAGAGACTTACATAAAACTTGCGCCTTTGAACTGAAGTACTTTAAACCAGCTCAGTACTGTAGTATTCGTTGCTTGTTAGTACATAAGCTAAGTAACTTAAGAATCAGCTTTGAGGATCTGCCGATCTAGGAAACTTGTGTAAATAGTAGTTGGGCATTAGTTGAAGATGTCCGAAACTTCTATCTTTGGATGGATTGGATTATTAAATTTGTATATTGAAGATGGACCAGGCTCTGAAGGCTTGTGCATTTAGAGATGGACCGGGCTCTGAAGGCCTGTGCATTTAGAGATGGACCAGGCTCTGAAGGCCTGTGCATTAGTGATGGACCAGGCTCTGAAGGCCTGTGCATTGTAGATGGACCAGGCTCTGAAGGCCTGTGCATTGTAGATGAACCAGGCTCTGAAGGCCTGTGCATTGTAGATGGACCAGGCTCTGAAGGCCTGTGCATTGTAAATGGACCAGGCTCTGAAGGCCTGTGCATTATAGATGGACCAGGCTCTGAAGGCCTGTGCATTATAGATGAACATTTTATGGAGGTATTAAAAAGAAAGAAAAATCTTCATTGATAATACTTCCGTAAATGTTCTACATTCCAAGGTCTCGGAATAGGTTTCTCAGCCATGTCCTCTAGCCAGTAGGTGGTAGGCCTAACCATCTTCGTCACTCTATAGGGGCCTTCCCAGTTGGGTGACAACTTTCCCATATTGGGATCCTTGGTGTATGGAAAAGCTATTCTTAAGACAAGGTCTTCAACTTGAAAGCTGACCGTCCTAAGCCCCACTTTGGAGTTGTTGACCATTCTCTGCTAGTAGGCTTCCATCCTTATTCTGGCTTGGTCTCTTTTCTCTTCAATCAAATCCAAATTTTTTGCCAGTTACTGATCATTGGACTCTTGTTCGAAGGCTTCAGTCCTTAAAGTTGGCATACTGATCTCCACCGGGATTACTACCTCTGTACCATAGGCCAGTGAGAAGGGAGTTTCAGAAGTGGGAGTTCTTCTAGTTGTTCTGTAGGCCCAGAGTACCCCGGGGAGTTCCTCTGCCCATTTTCCTTTGGCTAGCTCCAACCTTTTCTTTAATGCATCAAGGATCGTTCGGTTGGTGACCTCTGCTTGCCCATTTGCTTGTAGATGGCCTGGAGAGGCAAAGTGTTGTCTGATGTTGAGATTTTCACAAAATTTCTTGAAGACTTTACCAATGAATTGTGTCCCATTGTCAGAGATGATCACGCGTGGTATACCGAACCTGTAGACAATGTTTTTCCAGGTGAAGTTTTCAACTTCCTTTTCTGTGATATGTGTTAGAGGTTCAGTTTCAACCCATTTAGAGAAGTAGTCAATGGATACCAAAAGATACTTCCTGTTTGGTGGGGCTTTAGGTAATGGGCCCACGATGTCCATCCCCCACTGAGCGAAGGCCCAGGGACTGGTAATTGGGATGAGCTCGTGATGGGGCTGATGTTGATATGGGGCAAACCTTTGGCATTTGTCACACTTTTGGACGTACTCCTTAGCCTGCCTCAGCATACTAGGCCAGTAATAGCCTGTGTTAGAGCTCAGTGAGCTATTGTTCTGCCTCCATTATGGTTCCCACAAATTCCTTCGTGTATTTCAGCCAAGACATACTGAGATTCTTCCGGAGTTAAACATTTTAACAAGGGCTGAGAATAAGACCTTCTGTAAAGTTTGTTGTTCAAGATCAGGTACCAAGCCGCTCTGATCTGGATTCTTCTTACTTTGTTTTTATCTTCTGGGAGGAGCCCTGATTCCAGGTACTAGAGGATTGGGGTCATCCAGTTCTGGGCTTGTTCAGCAATTTGGGCCACTTGGGCTTCCTCTATGCTGGGTCTTGGTTGGTAGGAGATTTTTACTGTGGAGTTCCCTTCTGACTTTAGGCGGGATGCCATATTTGCCAAAGCATTTGCTTTGCAGTTCTGGCTTCTTTCTATTTTCTGGATAGAGAACGTCTGGAATGAGTGCTTCAAGAAGTTCACTAGTTCGGAATACCGAAGCATCCTATCATCTTTAATCGATAATTCTCCCCGGACTTGGCTTACCACTAACTGGGAGTCTGAGAGACTTTAAGGTTTTGAACCTCGCATTCTAAAGCCAACTTCATGCCTAGGATTAGGGCTTCGTATTCTGCTTTGTTGTTGGAAGCTCTGAATCCTAGGCTAACTGCTTTTTCTGATAAGAGCCCATCAGGGGATTATAATACCAGGCCTACTCCTTGAACCCTGATCAGTTGATGACCCATCAATATAGAGCAGTCAGGTCCCTGAAGTTTCAATGGGTTGTTCCTTGTCTTGAAGTGCCGGGGTGAACTTGGCAACAAAATCTGCCAAGGCTTGTCCTTTGATGGAGTTTCGCGGTACATATGATATGTGAAATTCTCCTAACTCCACAGACCATTTCACCAGTCTTCCTAAAACCTCAGGCTTCCTCAATATCGATCTCAAGGGATAAGCAGTTGGGATTTCAATTAGATGGGCTTGGAAATAAGGTCGGAGTTTCCGAGCTGATATCACCAAAGCGAAGGCCAACTTTTCAACCTCTGGGTATTTCTTTTCTATGTCAAGCAATGCCCTACTGACGTAGAATATGGGCCTCTGTACTCCCCTGTCCAGTCTGACCAATGCAGAGCTGACCGCGTTTTCAAAGACTGCAAGGTATAGGAGTAGCTTTTCCCCTTGGACTGGTTTTGACAGAAGCTCTTTTAAAGCTCTGAAGAAGGGTAGGCAACGATCAATGGACTTGGAGATAAACTTGTTTAGTGCCGGCCATTCAGTGCCTGAATATCTTTCCTAGTTTTTGGTGACTCCAGTCCAATCAGAGCTCAGATCTAAGTGGGGTCTGCCTCGATACCCCTCTGAGAGATAATGTATCCTAGGAATTTTCCCTTTGTCACCCCGAAGGTACATTTCGAGGGATTGAGCTTCATCTTGTGCTATCTTAGGATATCGAAGGTCTGGGATAAGTGTTGTAGGTGACTACCTTTCTGCAAACTTTTGACTAGCATGTCGTCAATGTACACCTCCATGGTATTGCCGAGCAATGAGCTAAACATCTTGTTGACTAACCGCTGGTATGTGGCCCCAGCATTCTTCAAACCGAATGGCATTACTTTGTAGCAATAAAGACCTCGTTCGTTTATGAAGATTGTCTTCTCCTGATCTAGAGGGTACATCTGGATTTGGTTATATCCAGAATAGGCATCCATAAAACTCATGAGTTCATGCCCTACAATAGCATCAACCAGCTGGTCTATCCTTGGTAGTGGAAAGCTGTCTTTGGGGCAAGCCTTATTGAGGTCTGTATAATCAATGCAGACCCTCCACTTGCCGTTCTTCTTTTTGACCAGAACGGTATTGGCTAGCCAGTCTGGGTGAAATACTTCACGTATCATCTTGGCTTCAAGCAGCCACTGGACTTCCTCGTTTATGATCTGATGCCGTTTTGGAGCTAGCGGCCTTCTTTTTTGTCTCACTGGTGGGTGGTCTGGATCCACCATTAGTTTTTGAGTTATGAGGTTTGGATCTATGCCCTCTATATCTTTGATCTCCTACGCGAACATAAAGAGGTTGTCTTTCAGAAACCTGATTATTTTCTCTTACTCGGCATGTGTCAGGTCTGGACCAATGTACAAATAACGCCCCTCTGATTCTGAACTGACCAATACTTTGATGGGCTCACCAATGGGTTTGGCCCTGCTGTCCGTCCCCTTGGGCTTAAGGGTTCTTGGATTCTAGACGAACAACCTTCCTCCTCGGGAGTGTGGGAGAGAATTGGATCTACACAATTCCCGAGTGTACTGTAATTGCTATTTGGTAGTCTTTTCCTTGAGTGCAATGGCATGGCATTCCCGAGAAGTCGGCTGACACCCTTTGACAAAATAAACATTCTAGTTGTGGACATACTTCAAACATTGGTGGAGGGTCGAGGTAACCGCCCCCTACCTGGTGTAGCCATAGTCTCCCAATTATGACATTGTAGGGAGATTTCATATTCAACACCATATATTCTGAGATGGTAGTTTTCTGCCCTTCACCTTTCCCTACAGTAGTAGGCAGGTCGATTCTTCCTAATGGGGTATTGAGATTACCATCGAACACTGCCATTACGGCAGTGGTAGGCTTGATGCTGTTGTGGTCCATCTTCATCTATTTGAGTGGCTCATAGAACAGTATATTGACGGAGCTGCCGGTGTCAACCAGAACTCTTCTGATCTCGAAGTTGGCAATCTTGAGAGTGATGACGAGGGCATCACTATGAGGGCAGTGTACCCCGGCTAGATCCCGTTCTGTGAACTGAATCTCCGGTTCTGGTTTGAGCATTTTTTTGACGTTGGTGATCTGCAATACATCTGTGGCAGCCCTGGCCTCCCGGGCATACCTCTTCCTCACTCTGTTTGACATTCCTGTAATAGGGGAGTCTGCATGGAGGACGTAAATGACATGGTTGTTCTGCCTCTGAGGCTCATTTCATATTTCCCTCTGCTCTTGTCTTTGCTCAAGCCTCTGCTCTGTCCGCTGCTGAGGCTTGTCTTCGTGGGGATTCTGCCTCCCGTCCTGCTTAATGAACTCCCGAAGACGTCCTTTCTTTATGAGCTGCTCAACCTCATATCTAAGGGACTTGCATGAGTTAGTCGTATACCCATGATCTTTGTGAAAATTGTAATATTTACCTGGGTCCCGAAGGCTGGGATCTCCTTTAATCGGTTCTGGCCATCTTAGGTTTTCTCGATCATGGTTTGCCGTAGTACCTGATTCAGTGTAGTGTTCAAAGGGGTAAAATTAGTAAACTCCATTGGTCCAAAATTGTAAATAGCCTTGGGTGTCGTTCTCTTTTCTGGACTCCTAGCTCTCTTCTTGCTAGGGTCTCTTCTGTGGTCGTCCTTCTTATAATCCTCCATCTTCGGATTGTCCCTCTGGTTTTGGTCTTTGCCCTTTTGGGACGTGCGGTTAGCTTTTTCCAAGTTGATGTACTTCCTGGCCTGGTCCATTAATGCCACCATGTCGGCAGGAGGGCTTTTTGTCAAAGAATCCCTAAAGCCACCATGAGGGAGACCTAGAAGTTAAGGTAGCTACAAGAAAACCTAGGCTGTAGTCGGTGATCTCCGTGAGTTCGGCATTAAAGCGTGCAATGTAAACTCTGAGGGACTCTTCCTTAGTCTGCTTGACATTTAACAAGAACTCTGGTCCCCTTCTAAGCCTTCTACTTGTCATGAATCTATCCAGGAATTGCCTACCGAGCTCATAAAAGCTGGTAACTGAGTTCGGTGGGAGGTGATGGAACCATTTTAGGGTGGTACCTTTTAAGCTGGTAATGAAAGTTCGGCACATAAAGGCATTAGAGGCCCCGTGAAGGGCCGTCGTATGCTGGTAGTGCGATAAATGATCTCTTGGGTCTCCAGTCCCATCATACAAGGTGAATTTTGGCACAATGAACTTCCTTTGTGTTTTTTTCGACATGATGGCAAGAGTGAATGGGGTGGCAAGTCTTCCAAGCAGCCTGGCCAACTCATCCTACTCTAGGATGGTTCTGTACACCTCTCGCAGCTACTGTTCGGTCTATAGATTCCGCAATTTCTTTGACCCTCCGTGGGTCTCTGAGCCAGACTTCTTGTGAACCTTGCCTTATAGCCTCAGTTTCAGGGTAGTCGGGTTGAGCACGTCCCTCGGACGGAGGAGGGTTCCGAGCTAGAGGGATTGGTGCTGCTTGGGGATGAGGCTCCTATGGTGCAGGAGGTGCTCCCGAAACCCTTAGAGTTGGGGCTCTAGTGGTGCTTCGGTAGTGGACATTAGGGACGAAGGCTGATGTTCCCCAGCATGGGGCTGCTGATGGCTGTGGGTCTCTGCCGATGTGAGCAACACCTTGGGGGTGCCTAGGCCGGTTATTTGGAGCCTGTTCATAGGGCTCTTCATTATCAGTGATAATGGGAGGTTGTGCTCCTGCGACAATATTAACCGGCGGGTTTGATGGATTCGTCCTTTGATTTTGTGTAAGCATTGCCAGAGTTCTAGATATGGCAAGTAGTTGTTCTTGCACTAGCTTGTTGTGTCGTTTGATTGATTCAATCTTTTGTCGCATGGGATCAACCGTCGGCCCTCTTGCTCGTGGAGCAGGTGGTCGACATTGAGAGCTTTGTAGATTTTAAGCGTTCTGTCTCGGTCGGAGATTTGGGGCCATGGTTCCCTGGTGAGAAGAAGAACAAATTTTGCGAATAGAGCACTTGGAGATTAGTCGTTTCCCACAAACAGCGTCAAACTAATGCTGCACTTTTCGGCTCGCAAGAAATCTGGGCTCCGCGACCTATAGAACACTCAAAAAAGGGGGATCAGAGGGCCACCAGATTGGCTCCGGCGATAGCCGCTCCGATGCTTAAGTAAGTAAACTGAATTGAAAAGACTGTATTTGTAATATCCCGACCCGGGATACCGGGTCACATGACACGTATTACGAGAAAAAGAAATTATATATATATATATATATATAATTAATTAATTATTAAATTAATCAATTAATTATAAGAAATGTATATGTATATATATATTGATTAAATGTATATATATATATGTATTAATTTAATGATATGTGTAAATGTTAAAAAGTAAAATGGAAAAAGTGTGAAAATGTGTGTGTGTGTCGGCTGGTGTGTGTGTGTGTGTGTGTCTTGTATATATGTGTATATGTATATATATGTATATATTATATGTATAAATATCTTATGAAAATTTAATGCAAAGAAGAAAAGAGAAAAAGTAGAATTTATGAGATGGGAAGTCTAGTGTAGGGCTAGAAATCAGAATGAGGAGAGAGAAAATTGTAGAGAGAGAATGGAGGAGAGAGAAAGGGTCGGTCACCTTCTCTTTAAATAGCCAAGCATGCAAACCATGCTTTCTTCTTGCAAAAGAAACCAAAAGAAGAAGAAGTAAGGAGAATAGAGAGAGAATTGGAAAAAGAACAAGAGAGAAATCAAGTGTAAACAGGTAAAGTTTCCAATTTTTACATTTTTCTCTCTCTAAGATTTTGAACATGATAGGAACTGTTTTGAGTTGTTATGTATATATGATGCTTAAGATGTATCTAGAAGTGTATTAAGCATGAAATTTAAGCTTTAAAACACCTAAAAACACCTAACCCAGAAGCATCCTCCATTGAAGACCATGCTTATAGCAGGTCTGACCCGATGGAAACCAAACTTTGTTTGGTGTATAGGGACCTCTAGTAGACCTTACAAGCATGTTAAAAACCTATGTATGCAACCTTGAAGCTCAAAAATTGACCCTCAAATGTCAAAGTGCAGGTTACGGGTTTACACCCCAAACCTCTAAACTCATGATTTAAGCCATTTCTTTAAATGAAAACTGAATCCCCATGAAGAAGGGATCACAACAAGCCAAGCCTCATCAAAAATGGTCAAAAAACGAGTATGAACCGAGGATAATACAGGTTTAGCTATCGCGACCAAAACCGAAACTTTGAGCCATATTCGAAGCTTCAAATCAATGTTAAAACATGTATTTAGATGTTAGGAAGTGATTGGGAAGGAAAGCAGAAAAAATAGAAGAGTAAAACGTCACGAAATAGAAGAAAAAGGAAACGGGAATTAGGGTTTTCAGAGGGGGTCACGTGGGGAAGACGAAGACGAGTTAACTCGGTTTTAAAAATAGGGTTGGGTCGACTCGGACAGGTGGCAGCCTCTAGGCTTGCCACCGATTAATTGGAACGACGTCGTTTTGAATGTCGGTTAATTTAAATGAGATCTAGGGCTGACGTCATCATGACGTCAGCCACATGTAAATAAACCTGATGGACCGGTTGGTTTACGACTGAACCGGACTGGTTCATTTAAAACTGGACCGAACCCTTTGGTTTCTAAATTATTTAAAAAATAAATAAACCAACACTTTACCTAATTACGGATTGACCCCAACTGTTGAGGGAAATTCTACTATAGCCCAGATTTTGAGAATTTTGTTCAAATACACCCCTGGGAAAATATTTAAATAATTAAATAATTATTTAATTATTTAATTATTTTATAATTAAGGTAAAATTACTATTTTACCCTTGGGTCATAAATAGAGCAAGCGGAGTCCAAATTAAACATATGAATAGTGTATTTGTACTATTTTGGACATTCTGAGATCAATGGTAGGGTCCGTTTTACGAGACGAGGTCCGAAAAATAAAAACATGTAAGGGGTAAATGACCAAAATACCCCTTGACCAAATTTGACAAGTTATTAGTGTATTCTTACTATTTTGGACCTTCTGGGTCCAATGGTGAGGTCCACGACACGAGACGGAGTCCCGAAAAATAAAGACACGTAAAGGGGTAAAATGATCAAAATACCCCTGGTACCCCTAAAGCCAAATGAAATCAGAGAAGGTCTAAATTTACTTTCTTTGACATCCCGGACTCAAAAATGGAGTCCAAATTACGAAACGAAGTACAGAAAAATATGACACGTAAAACGGTAAATGACCATTTTGCCCTTTCACATATAAAAGTCCGAATTAAATATTAGGAAAGCCTAAACCGACTTTCTTCGACACCCCGGACTCAATGGTAGAGTCTATTTGACCCAAACAAATGTCTAAAATGAAAAGACATAAAATTTGATGAATAGCATCTGTTAGATGACTATGAACTGAAATATTGCCAAAGAACTAAACTGAGGCAAGTACGAGAAATGAAATACGAAAAGACACGACACATAAACATGTCAAGTAAATAACTTTAATTCAAAGTTAATGGAACTCCCAGAAGAGTATAAATTGAAGTAAATTCAATTTCTAACACATTAAATTGTGTCAAAAGTTAAGAATACGAATTAAGTTAGGTGCATATGAAATAATGAAATCGTTTTAAGATCTAATACGATTTAAGCATAAGTTAAGGAATATCGAAATGATATTACAATGAATGTGAAGTTGATGAGATATTTATGAATTGTTCTTAGGAACTACAAGGAAAGTGGGAAAGCGCATTTTAGCACTAACCCTAAAGAACCAAGGTGAGTAACCCTGTGTTTGAATTGGAGATTTAACTCCATGAATTTGACAAGGTTTTAAGTTTAAAGATATGAAGCATTTGAAATTTCAAATTCAGTATTTACATGATTCAGTTTTTAATTGTTCTATTTTATAACCCCATTGTGACATGCTTAGTGATTGGTTTCTGCAACAGTTTTTCCTTCAAATACTTTTCAACATGTCTAGTTAAAATGCAATTATTGTTAAATATTCTGAATTTGCTTATTTCAAGTATACGAATGTTTATTACTAATTTATGAAAAGTATCTATGAGACAAGTCACATGATAAATGTTTTATAAGATGAATGGTGCATAAGCACTTAGACAGGATTCTGAGTTTTCAGTTGCCCTGTAAAATAGGCAGGATTTTAGGTTTTACGGAACTCAATTGCCCTGTAAAATGCCTGGTAGTAGGATCTAATCCCCCAGGCAGATGAGATTTCTCCATTTATAAGTAAAACGGGTGTCCGGTTCGAAACGGATTCCACTAACGAAAGTGATAAGATGACAAATGATTTGAAAATGGAAGCAAATTTTTACTCTCATTTTCAATATGCATATGTTTGAGTTTTATATACTCTAATTAAGAAATACATGACATGTTGTATGTTTTAAAAGTTCATATGTATAAGTTTAGCTTGATTACTTTAAATGTTTCAAAGCTACATGTTTTAAGGAATGAATATATTCTGTATTCTAGTATACAAACAATTGGCGGTGTCTATTTTACAAACTCTTATGTATTAAACCACTGCTAATTGAAAACCCCATGACGAATACTGGAATTTCTCACAAGCTTAGATTAGCTTACCCGGACTTTGTTCGGACCCCCCCTTTCAGGTAATTAGCAGCAGTCTTGACTTAAGGACGACGATGACGAATCTGCTGATTTTGGGAAGATATGGTTAAATAGTTTCTTTTGATAAATCTATGAACTCTAATAGTACTTTTTGTATTAGTAGACATTGTAAGGACATGTAATAAGCCCTCTGGGCAATCGAACATG
The DNA here is from genome assembly GCA_008638375.1 of Nyssa sinensis. Taxonomy (NCBI): domain Eukaryota; kingdom Viridiplantae; phylum Streptophyta; class Magnoliopsida; order Cornales; family Nyssaceae; genus Nyssa; species Nyssa sinensis. The sequence continues at coordinate 20,720,932 of CM018050.1, forward strand.
TATTGTATCTAATGTTATAAGTCTTTAAGTTTTTAGTTATACTCTGAATGTGTAACCATGTATGCTATGTATGGAGCGGCAGTACCAAACGGATGTGCATAATTTAAAAATGAGAAAAGAAAAGAAAAAGTTTTTCACGCTTCCGCAAAACGTATGTTGCATATCTATTCGATACCGCTGCATATGCGAGCCTTGTCTCGGGGCCCTCGGGTCTCGGGGCGGCGATCGCGATCCGGTAATCCGCTTAGAGTGGGTTTCGGGTCGTGACAGTATTGAAAGCCAAAGAATGAGCATGAAAATAAAGCGTACCTATAGGGTTTAATTTATAGACTATGGCCTTCCTAAGTTGATTAGGATTTGAAGCCATGAAAATAGGGATTTGATCATCGGAGATTGCAGTTACCTTGTAGAACATTGTATCAAAAATAAAGATAACCATGTATGGTAGTTTCTTTGTAAAAGACTGTTTCCTTATTCTTTGCTCGGCGGTCGTTAAGGAAACAACGAGGTCGGAACCATACGGAATACTGAGTGAATATTGCCCAGAGCATAAGGTCTGGAGGATATGTGTATGAGAATGCCCCGGAGGTCGCGCCTGCTCTGTATGACCGAGTTTATCGGTTCTGTAAGCACACGTGTCTCAAGGTGATTAGTGCATCTGTTTGTGGTATATCATATACTATGCAATATAGGGTGCATATATATATATATATATACATATATATATATATACAGACTCGACCACATGTATGGAAAATGAGATTTACACCAAAATCCACTAAAAAGAAGAAGAGAAAGAGCAGCCATGGAAGATAGTTATTTTTCTCTCATTATAATTTTCCTTCTCCATTGAATTTTAAGAATTAAACGTTGCATGCATGTAAATTATATAGTAAAGGGATGAAAATGGAAGAAAAATGATACTATATAGGTTCAGGAAACCTTGGGAACTACCATGATCGAAGTGGTTCAAAATTGGGGTTTGAGACAAACGTTTGTAAGCCTAAATCAAATTGCATGATTTAAAAGAACATTTAAAATAGGATACTTATCAACTTGAATCAGTTGAAATGGTCTAAAAGCTACTAAGAAACTGTGGCTCATATTCGACAAGAGAGAGAATCAAACTAGTGAGTTCAGTTAAAATTTAGCACATTTAAAGCCTCAATTTTGAATCCTTGAGGTTCTAGAAATGAATTAGAACAAAAATGGACCAAAAATCATCTCTAAAACATGAAGAATAAGGAACTGTAATAGTTGTCAGAGGATTGGGGTTTCGTTGGAGGCCGATTTTGTCTAGATATTTAATGGCAAAAATTTAGACCAAATCTAGAAATGACAACGGGAAATGGTTCCTGGGTGAAAAATGGTTTGGAAACGTGCAAAATAGTGGCTAGAAAATGAAATTCACATGTGACCGTCGCTCGAGAAGGCGATCGACGCTAGTGAGTAACCTAGTTGACTACTAGTCAACAGTTGACCAGGTCAGTCAACAAGTTAAGTTGTGAACGAGTTCGGGCCAACCCACACAAAAATGGATTATAAGTTAAAATGAGATGGCAACATTTTGATATGGCATGGGGCTGACATGGCAGACCGACTAGATGATTTTTTTTGCCATTATGTCTAGAAGGTCGATTAACACTTTGGCGTGGGTTTTGTAGATTAATACGAGCTTAAAAGCTCTGTTTGAAGCTCGATGGCTTCAGTGTATCATTGGTTAATTCTCCCTCGATACTCAACCAAATTTGGTGGGATTTGGTTTGTGATGATTCTCTCGACATAGGGGTTCAACTCATGTTTGAAAAATCAAGCTTGGTACTCGATTCTTGAAGTTCAATTTTGGAATCGTGACCTGCAATTCCGATTATCTCCTTCGCTTCTAATCCATTTCTCCTAACTCTTGTGGATTCGTGACCCTATAAGCTTCTAATTTAATCCTAAATCCATGAAAATCAACTTGGTTTTAGTCGATTCAAACATGCTTCTTGAAGTCCTTTAATGGCGGTTTCTCAATTTTTTACTATTTTATGACTCTTTTATACTCTGTTTCAACCTCTTATTTACTTAGTTTCATCCTATAATCTCATGTATACAATTTAAACCATATAATACTGAAACAAGTGAAAATTCTTAGAAAGAGATTACATGTTTCTTCCTCTCTTTCTCTTCAATCTACTACTTCATTTTCCTCACGTTCATCTTTCTCTTTACCCTCTTTTTAGTCGACCCTCTCTGTTGGTTATGGCACACAACTCACACAAACACATCATATATATCTTCACCTTGGTCGGTCATTTATCACAGGTGTATAGTTCGATTATATAACAGTCACAGAACATAGAGCACATATAGCTTACACCTGTCCCTTATATATATATATATATATATATATAGCTGCATATATATGGGTCCAATAGCATGCTGCCACCTCAATTTTGAGTGTGCAGCAATTGGACTTATTAGAGCATATATGTATATTTGGTGGAATATATAGTACAAAGTGCTCTTTTTGGACTTTAAGTGTCTCTCCATTTTGGTCTAGGGTTCAAATCCTTTTGGCCCCTCTTTGGCTTCATTTTTCCCTTTTTCCCTTTTATGCCTTGTTTGGCATTATTCTATTTCCCTCTTTTTTTTGCTTTGTTATTTTGTGTCTTTTATTTTTCTTGGTATAATTTTCACAATTGTCATTTTATTTCTTAAAGTCTCTGATATTTAAATTAGTAACTTAATTCTTGATAATCGGATCGAGATGTTATAGTTTTAGTATTCCCCTCCTCACTTTCTCTATACCATAGGTGGGGTGCATACAACACTTCTTCTTTTTTCTTCTTTGATTTCCTTATCTCTCTCCCTCTCTCTCTCTCTCTCTCTCTCACATTTGGTTGGGACTTGAGAACTATCTAGCACACACACAGTTGTATATAGTGTATATATATGAGAGGGGTTTAAAGCATGAGTTTTGGTTGGTTAGTTTGTAAGTTCTTACCATGTGTCCCTGTCTTCTCTAACATGGTGACACCTCAACTTTGCATGCAACTCATGCATGTAATTTATGGCTTATATGCATTTAAAGTGACTATTATAGCATAAAAGTGTTGGTAGCTTAGTGGTAAAATATTAATACTTCTTACTGGTTGTCTTGAGTTCTAGACTTGTTAGGAGGGTTTTGGCCATTTTCCTTCTTTTTTTTGTGTTAGTGGAGAATTTTACCAATTAAGTTTTTGCCGTCTTGTAATAGTCTTTTACTATTTTATTTTACTTGCCTTCTTGTAGTAGTCTTTACTATTTTATTTTACTTAAGAATTATTCTTTGACCAATTATTGTCATGGCATAATTATACACTAATGTCACTTAGAACTCACTAAGCAACCCTAAGCACCTAGTGATTAGGTTAGAGTGCTACACTTATTGTAAAGTATCCTAGTAAAATCCTTCATCTAATTTAACATCAAATCTTTCCGAGTTAACTTTTTCATTTAGTAATAGCATTTATAACCAAACACAGAAAAATAGCTAATGGTTGACTTTTTGCTATTCCAAAACTCATAGGGTGTTTAAATAAGTTTTGCCCTTATACTTACCCTATTTATCAGATAACAAGTCGTGTTCACTATTTTAGCCCGAAAAGATTTGGGTAAGTTATAGCCATTGAGCATTGGTCAAGCTATTTCTTAAAATGATCTATTTTTCCTTTCAACTACTCCATTTTGTTAGGGAGTTTTAGGTATATAAAAATTATGACCAATTCCATTTTCATCACAATATTTTTCTATATCTTTTTATCAAATTATCTTCCCCTATCACTTATATTATTTATGACTTAAAATTTATTATTTTGAACTCTTCTACATAGTTTTGTTAAGGTTTTATATGCCTTATCTTTGTTAGATAGAAACAATACTCGTGTATATCTTGAGTAGTCATCAACAATCAAAAATGCATAATGTTTTCCTCCTAGGCTTGCAATTTTAGTTGGTCCAAACAAATCTAAGTGTAGGAGTTACAAGAGTTTATTTGTTGAGATATCATTATTCTTTTTTAAGGATGGCTTGACTTGTCTTACTAGTTGGCAAGCACAAGAAATACCATCATTTACAAATTTGGTTTTGGGTAAGTCTCTAACTAGTTAATGTCTAGACAATTTTGAGATTAAGTCCATATTTACTTTTCCTAATCTTCCATCCCATAACCAACTATTTTCATTCATGACGGTAAAACATTAAACATTTTGTGATGCAATGTCATCAAAGTTAATGTAATAGATGTTATTATCTCTATATGAAATAAATAATACATTTTTATGGTTACATGGATCTTTAATTAGGTATTTATTGGTTTCAAATATAACAACATAAATTTTATCACATAACTGGCTAATACTAAGCTAGTTATGTTTCAAGCCATCAACTAGAAGCACATTTTCAATAGATAGGGAAGAGCTTTTACCTGTGCTTCCAATGCCTATGATTTTACCTCTTGAGTTATCTCCGAAACTCAAATATCCACCATCTTTTGAAGTGAAAGACGTGAATTTGTTCTTGTCTTTGGTCTTGTGCCTTGAACATCCACTATCAAAGAACCATTTATCCTTATTTGAGGAAGACTTCAAACATACTTACAAGGACAACAATAGTAACTCCTTTCAGGTAACCAAACTTTCTTGGGTCCTTTTAGGTCATTCTTTGGTAAAGATGTTCATTTTGGAACCCAAATCATTTTTCCTTTATCTTTCATGCCTTTTCTATATTTATTTAAAGATTGAGCATGAGTAATTGTATTAGAGCTAGAGGCCTTAACAAAGAATTTTTGATAAAAATTTTGTTTGGTGTGAGCATTATATCCCAAACCAGCTTTATCAAAAATAAATTTTTGTTGTGAGATGATCTTATTTAAAATTTCACTACCTTTGGTAAAAAAAATTATAATAAAATTTAGATCATCTGTCTTCTTTTGAAGAGAGGCATTTTCCTTTTCAAAATCCTTATTTTTCAAACACAAGGAATCTTTCTCTTTCTTTAAAATCTTATTTGGATCATTTGAAATTCGTAAATCATTTGAAAGAAAATAGATTTTCTTTTTAAGATCCTTTTTTTTGAAAAATATTTTCTTGAACTCATCATACATTTCTTCAAAAATGTCTTACAATTATTCATAGGAAATAGATGAGTCAAGGTTAGAGTTTACCTCATCATGTTGTGTCATGAGGCAAAACTTGGCCACTTTTTGCTCATTTGATTCTTTATCTGAGTCATACCAAGTGGCTTCCATTGCTTTCTTCATGCTTTTCCTTCCTTCTTTTTTTAGTTAAGGACACTCTGCCTTTATGTGTCCCGACTTATGGCATTAATAGCTAGTTAGGGGTTCTTTCTTACTTGATTCCTTTTTTGTTGCTTTCTTTTTAAGTGGATTTTGAATTTTCTTGTGATGGATGCAACATCTTCATCACTTCCTTGGTCTTATTTTTCTTCATCTTCACTTTCATGAGAAGAAAATTTAAGAGCAATGTTCTTCTTTGACTTTCTCTCTTCTTCATGACTCCTTATGGTTAGCTCATGAGTCATGAATGATCTGAGAAGCTCATCGAGGCTTGGCTTGTTGAGATTATTTGCTTCTTGAATGGCCATCACCTTGGCTTCCTAATTTCTTGGTAGAGAACTAATAATTTTTCTTACCATCTCAACATTATCATAACTCTACTTTAAATAGTTCATAATTATGAATTAACGCACTAATTTTAGATTCTTTGACTTGATGGGTACCTTCATAAGTAACCTCAAGTTTATCCCATATCTTCTTTGTGAATTCACAAACAAATATTATATTAAACTTATTTGTGTCTAAAACACAATATAAGTTACTCATGGCCTTAGCATTTATTTGAATTTATTTAAGGTTATTTTCACCCTATTCATATTTTTCCTTAGCTGCCTTGGTGGTCCTAATGGAACTTTCGACTTTTATAGGGATGCAAGGCCTATTTACAATGACCTTCCATATTTCATAATCTAAAGCTTGAAGATAAATCTTCATTCTAGTCTTCCAATGTATATAGTTTTGACCACTAAATAATGGAGGTCTATTAATCGATTACCCTTTGACAAAGATGATTCCTACAATATTTTTCATAACTTTACTCTTGGAGTGTTAGCTCTTTTATCTAGAGACGAGGCTCTGATACCACTTGTTGTCCAGATATATACCTTAGACGGGGATGAATAGGGTATTTTACAAATATTGACAACTTTTATAAACTTTTAATATGAATGTAAATTAAACACAAAATATGTAAAAGAGTAAATAGAGAGAACAAACATAGCAATTTTTGCGAGGTTTGTAAAACTTTCAACATACTCGACTCAAGCATCCTCACTTGAATTTTTTTACTATCTTGATCTCTTTTGTAGGTGGAGGTAAAACAATTACAATAAGAGCTCCTAACTCTTTTGCCCAGCAAAATATCTCATTTTGCCTTACATGGATAGCACCTACCCACAAATCTCACCGCAATGAGAAGTTACAAAGTTGTTCCAATAAATACTCTCTTCAAGAGTTGATTGGTGCAATGAATACTCATTCACTAAAGATTGATCAAGTATAAACTCTAAGTATTTACGATGAGTAGAACTTTCATATCTAGATTTTGCAATAAATAAAATCTAAAGTCAATATGAGAAATGTAGAAGTTAAAGCATATAAGTTGATTGAAATAAATGTTGTAATGAACCTCTATTTATAGACATTTGAAAGATATGTTTGTTTGATTCAAAATATAGTTGTTTCCCCCTTTTTTATTTGTTCAAAATTTGAATTTTCAGTTGTAAGATCGATAGAATCAGTCGACTAGTTTCATCGATTAGTCGACTCGATGAAGATCTAGTTGACTGATTAGCTCAACTGATTTATGCAAAGAGTTAGGGTTTATTTGTTCAAGAACACTCAATTGACTGGTCCTTAGAATTAATCGACTAATTGTACACTATTTTTTCCTTTGAGATTCAATTGACTTGCTTTGACAATGTGAAAATTAGGTATAAGAATCACTCAACTAGTTCTTAGAACTAGTCAATTGGTTTTGGTAGTTTAAGTTTATTTGTTTATTTTCATCGATATATCTTTTTCAACATATTTTGATATTTCAAAATTTAAAGTATATAAATGTAGTAATTTAAAAAAAATCATTTTATAATTGGATCTAGTTGATTATTTAAATATTTAGACTTTAACACTTATGATCAATCTAAACCTAATTTACTCAAAAAATTAAAATAAAGAAAAATAAAGTTTTTTCTTGACTTATCTTAATTCCTTAGACTTTGAGCGCGTCTATTTGCTTGGATGATCATGAGTGAATTCTATTTCCTTGAATTTAGTTTTGAAACTTGTACTTTGAGTAAATTCCGCTATTTGATAGACTTTACATTTATTGGTCAACCATTCTCTTTTATTTAGATGATTTATTTGCATTATCACTAGATAAAACATTAATCTGTATAGTAAATATCTTGTTACTATCAAAATTACTAAGATGTCTTTATTTAAAAATCTTTAAGATTAACATATGGAACCCAAAAAAAAAAAAAAAATTCCTGTATTGGACAAAGATTAATTATCATTATCCCTCAAAAAAAAATATACATACATATATATATATATATATATTTTTCTTTTGTATAAGTGAATATATATTTTTATTAAAAGGCACCAAATTGAATTTATGATCACGATCGTGATCATTTGTTATAAATAATTATTTGTTTAATGTCATAGGGATATTAGGCTTGTACCCTATGCATGTTATATGTGCTTACACTACCCTTCACATCACGTTAATAAGCTTTGGCACATCACATTATATGTTTCACATTACTCGTAGCTATATTGATTTTGTGCAAGTACTCGCTAATATAGCCTTTCCATATTTGGTGAATTGTCGCCGCTTCCACGCTAAATGTGGGGTGGACGACTCCTGCTTGTATTTAAGAGCCGGAAGTGGAGGGAACTATAACAAACTATCAAACTTTATTTTGTATTTAATTCTTTATTGTGCATATAAGATTTTATAAAAACTTTTTTTTTTATCTTAAATTGATAAAATGCATTCTTGTGAGCTTTTCGATGTCACTCTTTCTCATTCTGGCCTATGTTGAAAAAAAGATTGAAAAAATTGCAATGAAATTTCTTACGAAAGGGAAAAGAAGATTTATTTAGTTTGATGAGAGAGAGTTAATTTGCCCTTGAAGGAGGGAGGATTGGTGATAAAAGGATACTTTTTATTTTTTATTTTTTATTTTTTCATCATTATAAAAACATTACATAGCCTACAAATAAATAAAGATCATGCATATAATTAATTAAATAATAATAAATTTTAATTATTTAATTTAGTATGCATAAATTAGACAGAATACACTTTGACCGATTTATAAAAAAAAAAAATTGACTTTTAGTCTGATCGATCCATTAAAAAAAATAATAACAACTTTTAGTCTGACAGTAAAAAGAAATTTAAAAACTACGTGGAATAATTTTTTTTAATGCAAGTTATCCAACTGAATTTTAAATTTACCATTTATCTATGTTATTTTTTTTTTCTGAAAATCAATTGTAATAACGAAGGTCAATTTTCAAGGTTTCTAAAGAATTTTAATATACATAATCGTGGGCCGGTCCATTAACAGCCCATAAATAGCCCATATTCTCATCACGTGCAGCCCAAAGATCAAGCAAGTTGACAGACAGTGACTGTACGCACCACGTGTATTTTAGGAGATGCCAGTGACTCTTATCGTTAAAACTCAGGTCTCCATCCTCAGTAGTAGGGTTCCCCTCTCCGTCTCTCTCCTCTCTTTTACTCTCTAGTCATTGTAAACGTTGGATCCACTCTTTCCAGTTGCTCTCTCCAAGGTACGAAGTGTAGATTATGTTTTTTCGGTATTGCATTTTGAATTATCTGTTTCTGTGTTACTACATTTCTTCGTTTTGGTTTTATATATAAATATATGTGTCTGTGTCTGTGTTGAATTATATTAAAGTTTTTCCAGTTATAATGTTGAGATTTCATATATCCATATGTCAGACTTCAATAATTATTGTTGGTTAAAAAAAAAAGACTTCTATAATTATGAATCTGATGCATTTTCACTTTCCCAAAAGAAGAATTGGATGCATTTTCTCTAAATTTCTGTTTAGTTTAAAAGAGAATTGTGAGAAATGGGGGAATTAGAAAGTTGTACAATTATTATTAGTAGTATTTTCATATTTTGTGCTAATAGTTTAATGTTGTAGTAGATCTTGTTTCTACTTTTAATAATTAGTACTAGACTCAATTGATGTATAACTCAGTTTATTGTGGTTTTGTTTTCTGTTTTTGAATTCGAAGAAATGTGATTTGTGCTTAGGTATTTTTTCAATTAGAGATATCAGATAAGCATTTAGTGGTATAGAATTGTGGGGATTCACCTCAAAATGTTGCGATCTTCTGTAACTTTTTTTCAATTTTTATTTGTTTCCTTTTTTCCAACTTTTATTAGTTTTCTGTTCTAAAATATTTTCTGGAGGCCTAGGTTAATGAAACTTAGGAGCTTTAATTCTTCTTTTCTTCTGGTTTCTCTCTGTGAGTAAACTGTGCATCCCTGTGGCTATTTGGCTTACCTTTCCACCAAAGAAGGAGGAGAAAAAAGAGAGAGAGAGCGCTCGATGATGTTGTTTGATTTATTTTGTAATTAATTCTTATGGTGGTGTTTGAATGCATTATCGTGGCCTTCTTTTTCGGTACATGTATGAGTAGGTTTTTTCATTCAATTAATTAACTTAGAACGGATCAATTTTTGTTCTTTTGAATTTGATTTGAAGATATGGAATTCATGGGTTTCAATGTTTTGTTTTTGAATCCTTTGATCTTGAAATAAGTTTCTGATTTCATTAAATTGAGGGTTCTTAATACGGTGATTTGTTCTAAAGGATTTTTTTTTTCCATACTTTGGCTTTAGATAACATGTTACTTGATTTTAGCTTATTTTGTGAATTGCTATCCATTATTTTGAGATAGCTATTAAAGGGAAGGGTTCCGAAGACAAGTCCAGAGTCTTAAAGAGAGGGAGATTAAGGATGTCAAGTGGCAGAAGCACCCATTGGTGTTATAGGTGCAGACAACCAGTCAGACTTCGAGGACGAAATGCAGTTTGTGCCAATTGTCGTGGAGAATTTGTTCAAGAGCTTGAGGATATGTTGAGCATGAACCGTCCTCTAGATTTTTTTGGATTAGATCATGTTGAAGACCATGACCAGAGGACTGGATTTATGGATGCTTTGTCAAATTTTGTGAGACACCGGATGGCAGGAAGGAACAATAGTTTCGATATTAGAGGGAGATCGGAATCAAGAACTGATCAAGGTGGATTTGGTCCATGGTTGATTTTCAGTGGTCAGTTGCCTTTTAGGATGCCTGAAAATGGTGGGCTTGAGGAGTTTTTTAACCAGGCTCTTGGGTTTAGACAAGAAAATGGTGGTGATTATTTTGTGGGTCCAGGACTGGAAGAATTTATTGAACAACTCACTCGAAATGATCGACAAGGCGCTCCACCGGCACCCAAATCTTTAATTGATGCGATGCCAACAATTAAAATTTTACAGAAGCATATTCGTTCTGATTCACACTGTCCTGTTTGTAAAGAAAAATTTGAGTTGGGGTCTCAAGCAAGGAAAATGCCATGTAACCACATGTATCACTCAGATTGTATTGTCCCATGGCTGGTTCAACACAATTCATGCCCTGTTTGTCGCCAGGAACTGCCACCACAGGGATCAGGTGATGGCCGTGGTAATCAAAGCTCAAGGGGTCAAAATAGAAGCAGCAGCTATGGTAGGAGTGCCAGTGCAAGGGAGCACAGAAGTGGTAGGAGTGCCAGTGTAAGGGAGAACAGAAGTGAGAATCAGGGAAGGCGGAATCCATGGTCTTTCTTGTGGCCATTTCGCTCATCTGATTCCTTCTCGCGCCGTAATGAAACAGCGGGAAGCAGCTCTGCTACACCACAGGAAGATGATAGCCATAGGGGGTATTCTGGATGGCCTTTTGAATAATAAGGTTGGTCAGTTAAAGTGTGGCATGCTTTATTTTTTCTTTCTTTGTGACCATAGCTCAGCTCTCCAATTGAACGAAACAAATTGTTTGCTGTATTATTAGAGTTTTGAGACATTGAGAGTTTACCAGACTGGGATCTGTTTTAAGGGTTAATGAGGGTCTGTGTGTGTTAACCTGCTTCTCTGTATGTAAACTATCTGTTCTCAATTTTTTTTTTCATTGTAAATCACCTGTTCTTAAGCATTTGTGGCTTGCTGCATGTCTCATAAGGTTTGCAATGCCCATGTTCTTGTTTCTGTTTTTCTTCTTATCCCTCGTGAAATTTCAAGCAGAGCTGACAATTTACAGGTAAATGGATATCTAAGTTGTATACATAACTACCCATTCAAACTTGACTTGTATATAGTTGGTCAGGAAATCCTGAAAGCAAGCATGCCTCATTTATTAGCTGCACACATTAAACCAACCCAACAACTCAACTTAAAAGCATTTGGAAAATGTCAAGATATGTCATATGTGTTGTACCACTCACTTGTAATTTGATGTCATTTGTTTTGTACTACTCATTTGTAACTAAAAGCATTAAGAAAATGTCAAAATGTGTCATGTTTCGTGTGTGTGTCTATGCGTTTTAGGACATTGCAGCAGAATTCTCTTCCTAATTTATTCCATCCTATTCCTTGTGGTAGGAGAAGATTTACATTCCTGACCTTATGTTGGAAGAGCCCTAATATACAGATCATGTAGTAAAATTTATATTGAGGCCTAAAGGTAATCTGTGTTATCAAACCATTTCAGAGTTTCCTGTTAGCTAAATAAACCATAGCATTCTCTTCCTTGTCAATAGATATGATGGAATTGGGTGCCTTTTAGCATATCATGTAAGCTTTTGATTATTAGTCAAAATGATCCATTTGGTCCATGGAGTTCAGTTAGATGCAGAGTTTCTTTTGTTAGCTATAATTTTCATTCCTCAAGCTTATTATGAGAGCCTGATGATTTATAATTTCTTGTGATTATGGTGTTAACTGCTTGTAGAACAAATGCAGTGTAATCTCCAATTGATGAAAGACAGCACTTGTCATGTATAACTGGGGTAGTTTGAAGGGTATATAGGCTATGAAAAGCTTGTAGAGTTACGATTTCAAAATGTAGAAAAATGTTTTAAGCTTTGTTGATGGAAAAGGTTTAAATTTTGCTTGCTTTTAGTAGTACGAGGGTATTGGATTTTTAGAATTTAGGTTGTTGGAAATTCTGGACACTGATTATTTTAGGCTATTGGGTATTGGAGGAAAGGCTTTAGCGTGTGGAAAAGGGCAATGAAAGAGACCATTGTTCCAAGGCTATTATGGGATGTGAACAGTAATCTATGGTAAGAAACTCAAGTCTGTTTTGTAGTAGTGAGTTACTAGGGTTGAATCTTTGGTGAAAGAAGGATTGGTTTCTCTCGTAGTTTTTAAGTTACTAACTACTAGGCTGAGATTTTAGTGAAGAAATTGTGCTTATCAAAGTAGGAATTTTAAGTTTGTAAATATGTAGTAGGTGTTAAGGTCTATTTACATATATTAATAAAGTGCAGAAAATAATGAGAAGAATAAGGTAAGTGTCATAGCTGGAGTTGGAGTTGGAATTGGAATTGGAATTATATAACACTATCTTCAAGAAAACCTTGAAAGTTTTTCTAAGTTGTCTCTATTGAGTTGCATGGTTATATACAGTATAGACTTTCGGATATGTGAAGGTTTCAATTAGCTTAACTAGTTTTGTCAGTAAGCAGTCATACTAAAAACCCATACAAAAATGAATCAATTACTTAACTTCCTTTTATTAAATGAAGCCCCATGGGACAGTCCCTGTTTATAGAATCTAAAAGTTACCACAAACTTTTGATGACTTGTGTTTGGTACAAGGATTGTGAATGCCTCACACAGGTCAACTTTGGTCTCCAAGTATTTTCTATGAAGTTAGGCATCATATCTTATACAGTGAGCATGTAAAACATTTCATAAAAGAAGCATTATATCTTATGACATTTTGCCATTTAACAGCGTTTGTTCACAAACACACACACACACACACACACACACACATATATATATATATATATATATCTATTTGTTTCTTCATATGGAACAGAACAACAGCAAGGGAAGGAACAATTTTAAGTGATCACATGTTGGTACTCCTCAGCATTCAACAACACAATATTTCGGTTTTCTTTTCTGGTAAACATCATTTCAAGGGAATTTAAAGATTTGAATTGAATTCCTCTCCCACTTGAGCCTTTCATTTTCTAATTAATTTAATCAAGTTTGACGTGAGGACCTCCTAATTCCTGCCACAAAATCCTTTCCTACCCACTTAGGATTTCTCTTTCTTTCATTAGAATTAGGTAAATGGGAAAGGAGAGAACCACAAACAAAACCTTAACCGACACATAAAATAACTTTCCCAAGGCACCATGAAATAATAACACTAAGAAAAAGATAATATCAAATATAAACAACTCCCGTTTGCTGGGAGGGTAGTAGTTGGGTAAAGGAATAAATTATATATAAGGGGTGTTTTCGTTATTTTAAAAAATATATATAAATAACAATTTATTAGAATAGACGTGAACTTAAAATATAATATAACCAATTATCTTCAGCTCAAAAGTAAAAAGTTCTTGAATTTCACACTAATTTAATATCTTATTGAGGTACTTTCAGTACTAATAAAAATTGACCATCACGTCTCCATATATCTTTAAGAAAAATAATATCAAAAGGAAAAAAGTTAATAAAATTTTTACCCATCCAAACAAATGAAATAAGATTGAATAAAAAAATCAATACTTATTTAGATAGAAACAATTAATATAATCCGAGTGCAGTGTAATGCAAACAATTCTTGTTAGCATTCTTTACACCCAACGCTTTGTCCTCCATCGCACGACACTACCTGGGGGAATAAAACCACATGGGTTTAGAAACAGATTTTTTTTTTGAGAAAAAAAAGGGTAAAATTTTAGTTTCCACTTAGTATAAATAGATTACAAAAATTCACTAAAGATAAAAGGTACCTTTATATATATATATATATATATATATATAATATTTTCATATGGATTGATAATTGATCGTGGATCAATGAATAAGCCCTTAAATTCAATGATTTCATTTACCTTCGCATATCAATTTAAGGTGCTATTCATTTGGAGAACAAAATGATATTTTAAAAATTATGTTAAGATCATAGAATTTGATCATTTCAAGAAAGCTTAAAAACCTAATCATGTTAAGTGAAATATAGTCAGGTCTTTTATTTTTGTAAATGGCTTTCATTCTAAATAGCACATTTCTAGCTTATAAATGAACTCATTCAAATAGGAGCCTAGTGCCAATTTTCAAAATTTGGATCTCTCTACTCTCCTAAGGATCAGCTGAATTTGGTATCACCGACCCTCCCTCCCCAAATAAATGGAGCCATGTCCTTTAAGGTGACTTCACCTGATATATGATACTCTCTAACGTCGAAAATAAATAAATAAAAAGAGCCATTAATCACTAGCAATGCAAAATCAAGGACACTGACAGTGCACTACAAATGTATATAAATTTGTGATCAGCAAGCCATAACACAGGTAGGTTACCCTAGCAAATTTCAGAAACAACTCATCAGGGTATCATTTATATGATTGAACGTTTATCATGTAATTGAATAGAATAGATGATGCCATGGCAATAAAATACATCAGTCCTTCACCAATGGTTAATGCTTGCATCATAATTTGCATAGTACTACACACAACACACCATCAGACTCATACCATGCCTTTATCAGAATTTCCATACTAATACACAAACAGAGATAAAGAAACAAAACAACACAAATGATGATCCAAAACTTCAAAATCAAGCACTCAGGAAATTATTATGTTTTTTAAGAAAAAGGAAAAAGACTCCGACTAAAAACATCATATGAAATTGTCTCCTAATTTGTAAGTTCCATAATGGCAGAGACTATATCTCCATCTGTAGCCTTGAGCGCTTTCACAGCCTTTGATCTTGACACCCCGGCTTGTGTCATCACCAACTCTATGTCCTTCGGCTCTACACCAGTCTCGTCAACGTCTTCATCATCCTGAACCGTGGCCAATGTCTCAGGCTTTGATATCACGTTACTGAGATTAGGAGCCTTGAACTGCTCTGCTGCCTGAGTCTGCAGTTGTGAGCTCAAGTCCTCGATCTTTGCTTCCCCAATTACAACATATGTGTCCGAGGTAGGGCTCTTGAAAACATCCGGTTTGGAAATGACAAATAGCACCTGAAAGATAATATCATAAGATACAATATTTTTTGGCAAAATGTGAGTATTGCATTCAACAGAGACAGAATGAGAAACAAAATAAAAGGAGAAGAAAACATCAAACAAGAAACTGACATTCTTGCTCTTCTTAACAGTAACGCGGCTGACCCCTGGGATGAGCTTCATTCCAAGTTTTAACATAGCCTTGCGACTCTTTTTCTCACTTCTGCTCTGCTTTGACCTTCCACTTGCATCTCCTTGTCCTGCTCATAGTGAAAACATTTTCAATCACTCACTTTTAAAGCCCTAAATTATATCTCACCACTGAAAGTAAGGAACCCAATTGTAACATATTCATCACAAAAACATTTTGAAAGCACCCCTTAATATCCTGAACACTTGCACATGTCTGCAGATTCACTTATCAACCCCCATAAAACAAGAACATAAGTTCTTTTTCCTATTCCATTCAAATTTGTTTTTTCTCTTTGCTACATCAATTGGCTCTGCGAAACTTAAATTTAGTCTGGATAACATCCAGATTTAATACTTCTAAGATTTTCCAATTAATTCTTGAAATTAAAGAAAAATCTAGCAAGAAACAAAACTAGCTAAAGTCTGATAAAATGGTATCTGAAACTCAGATCATTATGGTACATGGAAGAGTAACGGGGAACACAATACACTACATACTCTAAATATGATACAATAAGAAATAGATTTGGGTACATGACATATGTGGAATTCTACTTTCTATTATTTTATTTGTTTTTTCATGTACTTTAGAGTCAAGTGTATTTTAATAATTTCTAAATTTGTTGGACAAGAACTGCAATTCTGGTCTACTGGTCTTATTTTATGTTATTGCATTTTTATACAGAGTTCTTATTGGTCTAGAATAGCCACTAGTAGTCAAAGTTTTAAATCTTCATTCAATTGGGACATAAGAGAAGCCTAACAGCCTACAAATATCTACATAATTTTTCTATAGGATGGAGATGAGTTATGAGGATATGAGGTTGTTTGTGATGTGACTTAATCCTTCCAACAGTTAAAGCATCAAGATTTTAGTTAAAAATTGAAATAGTTGGATTCTTCTTCTGTTTCTCTTCAATCACGATTCTCGAGATACTGTTCATAGTCCTGAAACAATCCCAATTTCAGCCCAAAATTCTACCAGTACCAAGCCTAAACAACACTAACCCATTCTCCTACCGATTGGTCTTTAATTTAATACTAAGTTTTTGCTACCAAAAATGTAACACCCTGACCTAGTAATTAGGGTTGATTAACAGGCTTTAGATGACATTAGTGTATAATTACACCATGTCAACTAAGGAGTAACGATAGTTCTTAAAATGTGATTACATGACAAAGGTTGTCATCAGATGGTAAACTCAAAAATTGTACTAACTAGTAAACTAGTACATGAGATAAAAATGGTATTAATTAATAAACTAGCAACAAAAATTAGTTAGTGATTAAACCAGAAGACTAAGGGAAAAAAGAATAGAAAGAGAGAATTAAAGAAGCCAAAAAAGTTTTGGCCCAGGTTTGAACTTGAACCAAAACAGCCTCACCTAAAAATACTTAACCACTAGGCCACCAAACCATTAGTGTTACAATAGCCACTTAAAATATATATAACCTACAACAAGCATGTATAAGAATTGCATGCAAAGTGAGGTGTCAAGCTTGGAAGGAGTCAGGAATGAGGTGACTTTGTCTTGATGGACCAAGACTCCAACCAATCAAGAATCATGCAGCCACCACCTCATATATATATATATATATATATATATATTTGAAGACTGCACTAATTTTCTGATACAAGTTACATGTGTAAAACCAAGTTTCTTTTTTGATAAGTAAGAAGTATATATAAAAGCCCAAAAAGAGCAAAGGGCAAAAAACCCCCAAAAGCTTTACAACAGCCCTAAAGACCTCATGAAGTCAACAATAGTGTTGACGTTTACAGAAAAAGCCTCTTTGGCCTAAAAGAAAAATAAACGCAAAAAGGCATCTTTGAGATAAGGAGAAGGAAGCTCCCGATCTTTGAAGACCCGATTGTTCCTTTCAATTCATAGGAACCACAAGAGGCAAATGGGGGCCATTCTCCAAATATTCTTCAAATCTTTAGGAAAAGAGCACCCTTCCCAAGCCAACAAAAGCTCTTTGACGGAACTTAGCATGACCCATGAGAACCCAAACAAAGCAAAAATAAGGTTCCAGCAGCTCCAAAGAAGATGACAGTGAATGAGAATGTGATCAACTCCCTCTTCATCATTTTGACAAAAATAGCACCTGCTAGCCATAAGAATACCCCTTTTCTTCATGTTGTCCGCGGTTAAAATGGCCTTCCAAGAAGCTTCCCAAGCAAAAAAAGAAGCTTTAGGAGGGGCTTTTGAGTGCCATATGAGTTTCCAAGGAAAGAGAGGCCTTTCTTGATGAATCAAACTCTTGTAATAAGAACTAACAGAAAATGAAAGCTTTCCTGGCAACCAAATCCTCTTATCCTCTCTACCTTCCACTGCCCTAAAATTGATGATGTGACAAAGAAATGAGTTCACTTCCTCCAGCTCCCAATCAAAAAAGTCCCTTCTAAAGGAAGGGTTCCAAACCAACGTGTTCCCAACGCTCTCCACGTACTCACAAACCCGAGCCGATTTGTTTTGAGCCAAACTGTATAACCTAGGAAACTTTTCCTTCAAAGGCACATCTCCACTCCAAACATCATCCCAAAATTTAACCCTATCACCCTTACCAATAGCAAAACTACATCTCTCTTCAAAACATCTCCAATCTCGACTGATGAAACCCCAAAGGCTGCAACCCATCGGCCCAATCGCTCTTCCCGAACGCCAGCCCCCTTCTACACACCCATACTTAGACGCTATGATCGATCTCCAAAGATGCTTGTCACTGTCCCCAAATTTCCAGAGCCATTTCCCTAACAGAGCTTTATTGAAGATTCTCAAGTCCTTCACCCCTAAGCCCCCAAGGGGAAGAGGCTTCTTGATTTTTTCCCATGCCACTAGATGAATTTTCCTGCAGTCTCCTTCGTGGCCCCAAAAAAAATCCCTTTGAATCTTCTCCAGTCTTTTGCTCACAGTTTGTGGAATCGGGAAAAGAGACATAAAATAGGTTAGGAGATTGGCCAAGGTACTTTTGACAAGAGTGAGCCTTCCTCCCTTAGAAAGGAATTGGCCCTTCCAACCTGACAACTTGCTCTGAAACCTCTCAACCACAGGGTCCCAAATCCCAATGGATCTCGCATGCACTCCTAGCAGAAGACCTAGGTATGTGGAGGGGAAGCAACCGACATTACATCCCAAGGTGCTGGCTAGAGTATCCAATCCCTGAATAGTCCCCACTGGCGTAATGCTGCTTTTAGCAAGATTGATCCGAAGACCTGAGACGGCTTCAAAGCAGACAAGAATGCATCAGATAAAGCGTAGCTGGCGCACTGTGGGGTCGCAAAAAATAATAGTATCATCGGCGAAAAAAAGATGGGAGACAACAGAGCATTCCCCCCTTCTTTCCCCCCCTTGAAAACCTTTGATGAGACCAACCTCCTCAGCCCGGCTCATGAAGCAACTCAAAGCCTCCATAGCAATCACGAAGAGAGAAGGGGAAAGGGGATCCCCCTGTCTCAAACCTCTAGACGAGCGAAAAAAACCCGCAGGGCAACCATTGACGAGAATCGAGAAAGATACTATGGATATGCACGACTGGATCCACTTCCTCCACTTGTCCCCAAATCCCATCTTCGCCAACATACCCATCAAGAAGCACCAGTTAACATGATCAAAGGCCTTCTCAATATCCAACTTGCAAGTCAACCCTTTCTTTTTCTGCTTAATCCTAGAGTCGATGCATTCATTAGCAATGAGAACCGCATCCAAAATCTGTCTACCTTCCACAAAGGCATGTTGACTAGGAGAGATGATACTACCCATAACCTTCTTCAATCTCAAGGAAAGAACCTTTGCAATCAGTTTGTAGACACTGCTGACAAGACTTATGGGCCTAAAGTCTTTTATGCTAGCCGCCCCCTCCTTTTTAGGGATGATGGCAATGAAAGAAGCGTTGAGGCTTCTCTCAAAATCCCCCTCCCTATGGAAGCTTTCAAAGACTGCCATCACATCCGCTTTCAAAACACACCAACATTTTTGAAAAAAAGCCAGAGTGAACCCGTTTGGATCGGGGGCTTTATCCCCATTACACGCCTCTAAGGCTCTCACCACTTCATCCTCCGTGAAGGGAGACTCCAAATGAGAGGCTTCTTCCCCGTTCAGTCTTTTTAAAGAAATATCCTCCACACCAGGTCTCCAGTTGCACGGTTCTGAGTAAAGTATAAAGAAGAAATCCACAATGCCCTTTCTGATGGGCTCCTCCTCGGTGAGGGTGTGGCCATCAACAACAATAGAGGATATTCTGTTCTTCCTGTAGTGGACTGAAGCCATTCTATGAAAGAACTTAGTGTTGCGATCACCCTCTTTAAGCCAAACTGCCCTAGATTTCTACCTCCAAGTGATTTCCTCCATCCTGAGAATCTGCCCAATTTGACCCTTTAGGCCTTCTCTTTCCACCCTTTTATCAGCAGAGATGGATCCCCACTAGTCATCCCTATCCAGCTCCATCAGCTTGTTCAGAATAGACTGCTTTGTTTCCTGAATGAGACCAAATACCTCACAGTTCCACGTTTTGAGGTCCTCTTTTAGAAGTTTCAGTTTTCTGGCAATACAAAAACTAGGGGACCCAGTCACAGCATAAGACTCCCACCATTGTCTCACAAGGTCCACAAAGCCATCACTTTCTAGCCACATATTTTCGAATCTAAAGGGGCTTTTTCCAGGGCTAAAACCCCCGCAAGATAGCATGATAGGGTGATGATCAGAGCAAGGCTGCGGGAGACACTTTTGGGAGATGCCTGGAAAGATATCCTCCCATTGGTGTGACACCAAGAATCTGTCCAGCCTAGACATAGCTGTCTGAGTCCCTCCTCTGGACCAGGTGAATCTCCCTCCCTCCAAGGGCAAATCCATAAGTCTCTGAAAGTTGATAAACTCGTTGAAATTCCTCATAGCCGAGGTCAGCCGCCCACCTCCTGCCCTCTCAGATGGATTCCTCACAACATTAAAATCCCCCCCGATGCACCAAGGGATTTGCCAAGAGGGCAACAAGGACTACACCTCCTCCCAAAAACTTCTTCTAGCACCATCAATAACTGGCCCATACACACCACAAAATCCCCATACCATAGAATTGGTAGCCATACTGAATTTGCAGGAGATAGAGAACTCACCCACTTTGTGCTCTATGCTAGTAACCACTCTGGAATCCCAGGCTACTAAGATGCCTCCTGCAGACCCCTGGGCATCCAAGGCAACCCACTTGATCCATCTAGGACTCCATATGGATCGAACAAAACTCCTCGAGGTACTATCCAATTTGGTTTCCTAAAAGCAAATTACAGTTGGCTTCCATACACGCAATAAACCTTTAATAACTACACGTTTATCTGGATCGTTTAACCCCCGCACATTCCAAGATAAAATTTTTAAATTCATAACACAAGGAGAGGTTATAATCTGTCACAGCCTTCCACCAAGGCCTCCGTAGATTTACTACCCCCATAATTGACTATACAGGACAACTCTTTCATAACTCTCTTTAGTCTTTTTGCTTATTTATCCGCCCTATCCTTCTCCAAGGCATTACTAGAACATGGGCAGGCATTGCACAAGACTATGTCACGGAAGAGAGTCATCAGCTGATCCTCAAAACCAGAGCATGGAACCCCGAGTATCTTACTAACCTTCCCCAATTTTCTGAGAACCCACTCATCTGATAAGCTCTGTTGATGCCGAAGAAGATCAGTGGAATACTCCCCTTCAGTCTGTGGCAATCCAATTAGGTCCCCTTCCAGCAAAACAATCGCCAAAGGATTGCAATTCACAGTATCTTCAGCCGTTGCCTGAAGCAGCGACTCCACCTCCAACCCCTTGTCGATTGGACAAATTGCCATTTCTGGAGGTGTGGCCATCTCTTCATCTGCAGCAAATGAACACCTCGCTGCCGAGTCAATTTGTAAGACATCCTTGCAAAAACTACTTTCCAAATACTGTAGGAGTTCCGTCTCATCCCTTGAACAACTGTAATCTGAATCGAGCCCTGCAGGGAAAATATCTTGTGATGCCGTAATCAACCCCTCGGCTTTTTCCTTTGATTTCCCTTTCGCCTCAATCTTGGCTGCTCTTACTGCTGTTTCAGCACCAACCACATCAGGTCTCCTCCATCCAGCTCTGGTTATGACAGACGAAGTCTTGGCATGGTGAGAGAAATGAGTATTCTGTTTATCGGAGAAATGGCGCTCCGAACTGGGCTCATTGGGCTGAGATCTCCCCGTGGGATTAATCATAGAATTTTGGATAGGGCGGCGGCTCGAGCTGGGCCCGAAGAACTGGCGTCTCACTTTGGGTTTGCGCATAGCGTAACGGGCCGCCCCTCTGGGTTGGGCCCATATGTTCTTCCCTTTAAACGAGCCCCCCTTTATTAACCTCCCAGGCCCGAACACTTGGCCCGAACCACTGTAATAACCTCCATCCGAATGGATTTGGCCCAAACCACTCGGCCCATCTCGGTCTGTAGATTCTGGATGCTTCTTTAGAGTGCCAGCCGTCCGATCTGCTAGCACGAGAGATTTGAAATGAGAGGCGAGTTTGCATGTAAGAGCGGCAAGCTGACGACGCCCTGTCCCTGCCATGACAGGGAAATTCTAAGGTCTCAAGCGCTGCCCCGTCGCGTGTAATCCACTCGCGATGCCTTTGTCTCCATTCTTTACCGCTGCGGATTCTGGCCACCGAGAACCAGAGTCGAGACACAACGGTTCGGCTTCCGACCAAACTGGGATGTTGAAAGACCAACGTCCACACTTAACTTTGAAGGACGCAAGAACATGCTCCGGGCAACCTCAGACCTGAATTCTAGCCCATCTCAGGTGACGCCAGTGAGCCGTATCTTTGTCAACCGAAACAAATTGGCCACATCGATCTCCCATGGCCCGAAAGATTTCCTTACTCCACAGAAACGCAGGGAGACCCATGATCCTGATCGATCGATTCCCAATATCCAACGACTCAGAGCAACACCCCGACGGGGTCCAAGGCATTAGGGTCACGGCCAACCCTTCATATGTCCATGATCGACTTTGAAGAATCCTTCTAGCTTCCTTTTCCGACGGCAGCTCAAATAGGAACCAAGCTCCGTGCATGTCGATCACATTCAGCCCGGCTTGAATCCCCCACTTTTTTATCGCCCATCTCTGAACCTTCATCTTGTCTGGAACTGGAGTAGCCATATCTCCGACTCGGCCTATCAAGCAACCATTAAGATATTGCAGGCGACTAGCACAAGAACCCAAGTGAACTTCGAAGTCTTCCCGATCGTTAGGAAGCCTCGGTTCCACCAGAAGGGGCTCCGAAGGCCAATCTCCTATCCTGCATGCGTCCAGATATGTCCTTGGTTGAGACTTAGAATTTCGTTGCGCAGAGAATCCTAACTTCCTGAAGAACTAAGCATAAGATGACCAGCCCCCTGACGCGAGCTCTTCCGGCAAATAGAGAGACCGATTCCCTCGCACCGATCGTCCTTCCATTCGCATGAAACTTCCTCGATGATTTGTGCCTTTCCACAATATTAAACTTCTGTATTTTCCATGCAGTCCAATGGGGAACACTATTCTTCTGTTGCCTGAAGAAAAATTCTCCAAAATATTGCAAACCCATTCCAACTCCCCACGTAATACCCATATCCTCCTTGTCACTCCTGGTCCTCGCTCGATGATTTGGAATAGCTCAACCGATCCATTTTCCTCCTTCAGAATTTCAAAAGTTTTGCCGCCGATCTGTGCTAACATGGCTAAATCATTCTAATAACTAATATAAGATCTTGAATTGAGAGAGAGAGAGAGAGAGAGAGAGAGAGAGAGAATGTTTCTTGCAGACGACTTTGTCATGAAAATTGCTGAGATACAGGAGGTTGTACATCCTGCGATTATTAATAAGGGCTTTGGGATATGCTTCTTAATCATTTTTTAAAATTCATTTAGATAGGGTGAAAACAGTAAAATTTTCCAGTCAAATGGTTGTGCGGAGAGGTCAAAACGAAGAAGAGAAACTATAAGGAAACATGGTAAATTTTCCCAGTCATTTGTTGTGAGGAGAGGTAAAACCAATGTTTCTTGCAGACAACTTTGTCATGAAAATTGCTGAGATACAGGAGGTTGTACGTCCTGCGATTATTAGTAAGGGCTTTGGGATATGCCTCTTAATCATTTTTTAAAATTCATTTAGATAGTGTGAAAACAGTAAAATTTTCCAGTCAAATGGTTGTGAGGAGAGGTCAAAAAGAAGAAGAGAAACTAAAAAGGAAAGAGGGAAAAAACTTGAAATGTTGAGTGTGGGATTTGAACCCACACCCTTTCGGACCAAAACCTTAATCTAGCGCCCTAGACCAACTTGGCCATCTCAACATTTGTTTAATATCTGATGTTAAATTTATTTTGAATAATAATATTAATGAATTTTGGGCCTGTTCTCAAACTGGGCTGAGGTGGTGACCCAGCCCACGATCTGTTCTCTTCTGCAAGCATATATAGCCCACCCTTGTAATAGTCAGCTTTATCCATCTCATCTCATTTAAATAGTTAATGATATTTTCGGGGCCAAACGAGAATAGTTTCAAATGGGCAAGTGGAAACAATTGGTGTATCTTCTACATTCCTCTCCAATGAGGTGACCCTGTCTTGATGATGTTTCCCTTTTAGGATGATTACATGTATTGATCTATGAAAGGTTGATGTTTATTGAATTATTATCCTTGTTAATGTATGCTTGGTGATCACTTGTATGTCACGACACTGGCACAAGCATACACGTATTACTATGTGTTCTTCCCTATGCTTAGAGGTTCCTAGTGAGATAGTTGTATTGACCCCAATTAGACGCAAGAACGGGCAAGGAAACAGCTACAAGTTGAAGGATCACTGAGGAGCCATTTTTTGAAGACCTTGCTTTTGGACATTTTTTGGATTTTCCTTCCTGAACGAAGGAATCATGTTTATGTCTTATCTCTTTTGAAGTTTGTATGTGTAGCTGAATGGCCATGTTAAGAGGCCACATTTTGTGTAACTTGATGTATATGAAATGTAAATAAAATGGTGTTTGAAAATGTAGACTAAACTTCAATTATATGTTGGGAACTATGAAGCTAGATGCTATCGAAATGGATATTGAGTGAAGGTTTCAATGTGTAGTTTACTAAATGTTAAACCATGTAATTGAGCTTGAAATTATTGAGTAATGATGCTTGAGAATTGAAGCAAAACAGGTGGAAAAGTAGGTTGAAATCAAAGCAGGAAGAAAATTTTGAAATAGAGGGCAAGCAGGTGGCCAATGCTGATCAGCACTCGGAGGGAGGAAACCCCCCTCTCTGTGTCGATCGACACTCATAGGAGGAGGGGCAATTTTGGACCTCTTCTCTCAGTTTACGTGTCGAGTTGTCTTACTTTCTACCTTGTGTGCAAACCTTAACCATTTCACCCTTCCTGAATATGATCAACTATGTTATTACCTAATCATCTTACTTAAAACGTCTCGGGATCATAGCCGGGGCCTCGTCCCTCGGCCTCCCCGGGTTCGGGGCGCGATAGAATGGTATCAAAGCATAGAATTCAAATACCTTAGGGCGACGAGATAGGGCCAACCTTAAGGTAAACTTATATTGATCATGCATTGAAACTAGCTAGCTATTTTGGTGTGAAATGTGTGTTAGTTGCATGTTTAGGCAACTCATAGATGTAGTGCATTTAAATTATTGATGATTTTGTATGAATTGCATGTTTCCAATGAGTGTTTAATTCACTACTGAAAGTTGTGTTGTCAAAGGCGAACCCTTGTTGCCTAGGTAATCGAACGAGAAGATTTTCAATCTTATTGTCTTAACATGTTACAGGCCAGACGTCTTCAAAGAGGCGACGCCTGAGCGGTTGCCTTAAACAAGGCGAAAGGCTACTAGGCAATGGTCTTTTTAATTGTAACATATTTTACTTGTATGTTCTTGTGTTTATAGTGTTTTATGCACTTATTTAAAAAATTTATATGAGGCATATCAATATAAAAGAAGATAGTTATAGTCTATAAGTATTATTATCCAATCTATTATATTACTATAAGTATTATTATCTAACATTAGCACAAAATTGGCCTAATAAACATTTAAATATTTGAAATGTTGCCAAAACTTTAAAGTTTTGAAGAGAGTAACACTTTCAACATGAAAAAAAAATTTGAATAGGGATTGATATTTCATATTATATAACTAGCAAATTATCATCATTCTTCGCAAAATCTGAACTTGTCCATAATAAAATATTGTCCTTTCATCAATCAAATTGATCTCCTATATGGGAAGTCTTCTCAATGTAGGCCTGATTTTTTATAATTAGTTTAGATGTCTACGAGATTGTCCCTATCATGTCTTCCATATTATTAGGACTAGCAAGTTTACAAAAATTTATTCTATATAAAACTTGTATAGATAATAAAACTTTGAATATTAATTTAGAAAAAAACACTATAGCTTAAATTGGTTATATCACTTAAGTATGTCATATGTAACTTTTAGATTGAATTTTTTAGTGTTACATTATAATTATTTTAGTGATAAGATCTTATTTAACTAAGAATGAATTAACTTTTAATGCGTAATATATATTTTTTATTATTTTATTAGTTAGCGTCTTACTTCACTCATGCTAACGTTTTTTTGTCGCATTGCTTTTCAGGCAATGTGAAACCTTAGTGCCTTAAGGGTGCTTTTCGCCTTTAACCACACTGATTAAAAGTACTTGAACATGTTTATCCAATGGTTGCTTGATGAATGTGATACATTTTGCATTCATTTAGATTTCATTTTGCATATGCCAGTGATGAGAGGGAAAGAATTGACCGATGTTGAGGGTAAGGCCTCGTGGGAATTTGAAAGCTTCATTGTGAGTTATAGATCTAATTAGAGATTTCTCTTTCCTCTTTTCGTTTGATATCTTTATGAGATGCAGCTCAAGGGAAGAGGTTGAGGTTGAAGTCAAGGCCGAGGCCGAGGAAGAGGTTGGGAGAGGAGATACCTATTCCTCTGCCTCCACAACCACCTCCAGCAGGCCAAGAGAACCAAGGCGGAGAGGAGATACCTATTCCCACACCTCCACCACCACTTCTAAGGGATCTAGTGGGCCGGGATAGGGGAGCAATACCTATTCCCAACCCTTCGCTACCAATTCAAGGAGAACTGGTAGAACAAGGCCAAGGGGAGGTTCCTGTTCCTGAACCTCCACCACATGTTCAACGGGTCCATATAGATGGGGCCAAGATTGCTCGTGGTATGATAAGAGTTCATGAGACAATTCCAGCAGGCTAACCGAGACGAGGCCCAGTCCCATTCTCAAATAGGCGAGACTAGGGTTACAGCTACCATGAGAGAATTCAAGAGAATTAATCCACCCAAGTTCTCAGGAGGACCTAACCCGTTTTGTTGTAGATGATTGGTTGAGGCAAGTCTCCCAGCTTTTAGACACTGTTTGTATTCGGGAGGATGATCTCCGTATTACACTGTTCGTATTTGGAAGGATGATCTCCGTATTAATTATGCTAGTCTCTTGTTCTAGGGGCGGGCCCTGAATTGGTGGGAGTCAATGAGGCCTAGCATTGTTAAGGAGTGGGACGTTTTCACCAAGGCTTTTCTAAACAAGTTCTTTCCTGCCGTTGCTAAGGATTCATTACGACTGGAATTTCTTCATTTATATCAAGGTGATATGACCATGTCCGAGTATGAGTCTCAATTTTCTGCTTTATTCCAACATGAACCAGGGCTTGTTGCTAACAAATTTGAAAAAGCTTGTACTTTCAAGTTGGGACTCAAGCCTACTATTCAAAGCAAGATAGTTCCTCTCAAGCTTCAGGTATTTTCAAAAATCTATGAGCGAGCCTTGTTGGTAGAGGCTAATATGGAGGGCACCAAAAGGATTTGTGACTTGAGGTATCCAGTTCGAGGTTCCAGTTCTTATCCCGATATGCGGGATAAGAAAAGACAGAGAGAGGGAGTAGCTCAGTCATAGGAACAGGCCCAGACCTTTCATCGATTTTCTTATTCGTCATTCTCCGCTCTTGGAAGAGATTCATAGGGAGAGTTGATTTGCAATCAGTGTCATCAGCTAGGTCATCACAAGGCAGATTGTCCAAAGAAGAGGCAGACACAATCCCAAGGACGTAGACAGCCGAGGGGTAGGGGCTAAAGACCCTCACAGAGTACGGGCCAAACACAGACCCAAGGATGGGGTAAGACCCCCATTTGCTATCGATGTGGCCAGTTGGGGCAGATTGTCAGGACTTGCACCATGCCTCGGGGGACCGAGG
The DNA here is from genome assembly GCA_008638375.1 of Nyssa sinensis. NCBI lineage: Eukaryota > Viridiplantae > Streptophyta > Magnoliopsida > Cornales > Nyssaceae > Nyssa > Nyssa sinensis. The sequence goes on from CM018050.1 coordinate 20,748,779, forward strand.
ATTCCTCAGTTATCAGTCGGGTTATTATTCTCAGACCCATTAGTCTGGTCAAGGTTTTCTTCCGCCACTCCCTCTAGTGCCTACTTTTTCAATTCAAAGTTCTAGGCTAGTCCCAGGGCCTTCATCCTCCACAGTCAGACCACACATCAAAGTATGATATGCTAGGACCCATCTTCGGGCCAGACACAGGGGAGAATGTATGTAGTTACTACAGCTGACTCATCTATCGATCCTTTAGTTGTGCGAGGTACTATTCTAGTATTTAACTCGTGGGCAAATGTTTTGATTGACATGGGTGCATCGCATTCCTTTATCTATTCATCTTTTGCACGCACTCTGGGGTTAGATATGGACATTTTAGATCGTCCTCTTCGGATAGAGACTCTAGTTGGAGGCATGGCTTCACTTAGGAGGACTTGTCGTTCTTGTGAGATAGAGATGGCAGATCGTCGCTTCATCTTTGACTTTATTGTCTCAGATATGACTGAGTTCGATCTTATTTTGGGCATCGATTGGTTGCCGACTTACCAGGCGACCTTTGATTGCTATTGACAGAGGGTGACCATCTGCACTCCCGAGGAGGACTGCTTTTATTTTTTGAGTGATCAAATTGGCTTAACTACTCCACGAATAGGACTCACGTGATATGGGCAAGCTCAGTCCTATGTTCTCAAGCTGGGTAGTAGACAATGTTGGTGGGAGTCATGGGGAGCTACCGCCAGTGATGCGGGACTTTCCAGACAAGTTTCCAGATGATCTACATGAGTTGCCGCCACACCGGGAGATAGAGTTCTCCATTGATCTTTTACCGAGCATTGCACCAATCTCCATGGCACCTTACCGCATGGCACCATTGAAATTGAAGGAGCTAAAGGTGCAAATTGTAGAATTATTGAACAAGGGTATAATACATCCTATAGCACATCGTCGTGCCCTTTTTGCAAAGAAGGGGGATGGATCGGTTCAACTTTGTATTAATTATCGTAGACTTAACTGGGTGACCGTGAAGAACGAGTACCCATTGTCACGTATTGATGATATGTTTGATCAATTAAAAGGATTCATTGTTTTCTCAAAGATTGATTTAAGATCCGATTACCATCAGTTAAGGATTAAGGAGGAGGACATTTCGAAAACCGCTTTTCGCACACGATACGAACATTATGGGTATTTGGTCATATCATTTGGGTTGACGAATGCTCCAATTGCATTCATGGACTTAATGAATCGTGTTTTCCGCCAATACCTTGATATTTTCATTATCGTCTTCGTTGACGACACTCTTACTTACTCACTGTCTAAGGAAAAGCACAAGGAACATCTTCACATTGCCTTGCAAACCTTGCAAGAATACCGGTTATATGCCAAATTTGAGAAATGTGAATTTTGGTTAGCAGAAGTAAAGTTTCTCGGGTATGTTGTTTCACAACAAGAAGTATTCGTGGATCCTTCAAAGATTAAAGCTGTCACAACCTGGGAGAGACCGAAGAATATGTTTGAGATCCGTAGTTTCTTGGGTATGGCGGGGGGTACTACCGCAAGTTCGTTTAGGGATTTTCACACTTGGCTACGCCTATGACAAGACTCACTAGAAAAGGGGTCCGATTTGTGTCGAATAACGCTTGCGAGCGATCATTTCAAGAATTAAAGACTCGCCTTACCACGGCACCGATCCTCACCATTGCCGAGAGTTGAGAAAAATATTCCATTTATTGTGATGCTTCACAGGAGGAATTAGGTTGCGTCCTTATGCAAAATGACAGGGTGGTAGCATATGGTTCACGATAATTGAAACCTCGTGGAAGGAATTACCCAACCCATGATTTGGAGCTAGTCGTCGTTGTATTCGCATTGAAGAGTTGGTGACATTTTCTTTATGGTGAGAAACTTGAGGTCTTTTCCGACCACAAGAGCCTTAAGTATCTTTTCTCGCAGAAAGATTTGAACTTAAGGCAAAGGTAATAGATGGAGTACACGGAAGATTATGATTTTGACTTGCAATACTATCCAAGAAAGGTCAACGTCGTGGCCAATGAATTTAGTAGGAAGAGCTCGAGGGAACTTGGCTGGCATACTCATCTGAGAATGGGAAATGCTTGCGGCAGCATCGGAGTACAACTTATGTCTTAGTGAGACCGAAGGGACAATAATATTATTCTTTGTTGTCGCGCACCCTAGCTTGCTTAGTTGAGTGATTGATGCACAGCTAAGAAGCACGGACACTCTATTTTAGTTCACGTGTCCGTATCGGACACGTGTCGAACACCGACACTCTCGGACACTTCCCGGACACGTATCCGGACACTTGAATCATGAATGCTGATGATTAAATTAAAAAATTCTTTAATTTTTATTTAATGGCTTTATTATTTTAATATCTTAATAATATTTTTAAAATTTGTGTGTTTTTATGCTAAGTTTAATTGAAATAACATTAGGTTTTTATTATATGGTCATATAAAAAATATAAAAATATATATATATTCAACGTGTCCGTGTCCTACTTTTTTGAAAAATAACCTGTCTACGTGTCCGTGTCGTATCGTATCCGTGCTTCTTAGATGCACAGTTACAGGATTGTGCTCGTATTACCGGTGGCAACACAGTTGCAGGTTAGGCATGCCATACCGATCATGGCTTGAGATTTCAAGGTCGAGTCTATGTTCCACAACCTTGCTGCGAGGATATTATGCGTGAGTTTCATCACTCAAAAATGGTAATTCGTATAGGGGGCACAAAGATGTATCATAACCTACGCAGACAGTATTGGTGGAAGGGCGTGAAGGCCGATGTATTAGGATTTGTTAGCAGGTGCTTGACGTGTCAGTACATTAAGGCCGAACACCAGCAACCTACATGATTGCTTCAGCCACTTCCAACCGCTGAGTGGAAATGGTAGCATATCACTATGGACTTCGTATCTGGATTGCCTAAATCACCCCGTGGACACGATGCCATTTGGGTCATCGTGGATCGATTGACGAAATATGCGCACTTTTTATCCATCCAAACTACAAATATTGTAGAGTCGCTTAGCCGCTTGTATATATGAGAGATCGTTCGTTTATACGGGATTTCGGTATCCATTGTTTCTGACAAAGATACACGATTTACAGCTCACTTTTGGCAAAGCCTACAGGATGCCTTAGGTGCCAACTTGTCATTTAGTACTGCCTTTCATCCATAGACTGACGGCCCGTCCGAGCGCACTTTCAAACCTTGGAAGACATGCTATGTGTTTGCGTCATGAATTTCAAGGGCAGTTGCGAGGATCACTTGCCACTTGTTGAGTTCGTGTACAACAATAGTTATCAAGTAAGTATTGAGATGGAGCCGTTCGAAGCATTATATGGCATGCCTAGCAGATCACCTATTTGTTGGACCGAAGTCGGAGATGCCATAGTTTTGGGCCCAGACTTAGTTTGAGGGACTACCGAGAAGATAAAGACCATTCAACAGTGGCTGCTTACATGTTCCCTACATGTCTTTCTCCTCTATTTTATATGTTCCTAATTTTTCTACTAATCTTCCATTTATTAGGAGTAGAACCGAGTCATTGAATTGTAGTGTAACTTTCTTTCCTACCCATTATATTTTTCAGGACTTGGACACAAAGAGAACAATTAGCAATGGTAGTGAGAAGAGTGATCTTTATCTCTCAAATTTTCTAGCTTATGGTTCTATTGCACGCAAACGTGCTTCTATGAGTTGTGGAGATGTTTCTTCGACCGATTAGCTAGCCCGATGCCATTAACATCTAGAACATCGTTTTTCATTATTGCAAAATTTGTTTCCTACTTTATTTTCTAAGTAACATGTTTCTCAGTTTAATTGTGAAGTTACTGAAGTATGCCAACTTGCAAAATATTCATGTTTTGTTTCCTCCTAGTTTGAATAAAGTACTTCACCTTAGGGGTGCAAACGAACAGAGCCGTTCATGAACAACTCGAGCTCGGCTTGATTATGGCTCATTCAAACTCGGTTCAATTAATACACGAGCCGAGCTTGAGCTGAAAATAGAGCTCGTTTATTAAACGAGCCGAGCCAAGCCAAAAGGAGGCTCGACTCGTCAGGCTCGTGAACAGGCTCGTATAAGCTCGGATAGTGGCTCGGCTCGTGGCTCGTTTACGTTTTTAAGTATAAATACTTATTTTTCTGCTTAGGGTTTCTAAAGACCGAAAGACGGCAAGCCGCAACTCACAAGCAGGTTGAGAGTTCAAGCTTTCCTCTCCATCCGATCTGACGGTAAGCATCTTCTCTTCTTTCTTGACAAATGGATTTGTAGCTAATCAGATTCGTCACTTTTTTTTTCGTCACTGTGTTCTCTATCCCCTTATGTATTCCTCTAATTCAAAAGAATTCGTAGAATCATTGGTGGACATTTTGATGCGGGCTGTGGCCAGTCCCTTTTTTTAAATTTTTGGAAGATCTGAGGCATTAATTTTTGTAATCAGTTCTTTTCTTCTTCTTTTTTTGTTATGAGTTTCTCTCTCAGACACTTGTTTATTACACATCTTCACTGATAAAAAATAAAATAATTAAGAGACAGAGGTTCTGATGGAAAAGCCAGAGACCTTCGCCTTCCAAGATGATATCAATAAATTTCTCAACCTCATCATCAACACTTTTTATAGCAATGAATAGATCTTCCTTCATGAACTCATCAACAATGCTTCTGATAGTGTCAAAGAAAATAGTGGTATGGTAAAAACATTGTTCATATTAGAGCTCTTTGAACAATCTATATTATCTAGAAAGAGAAAGAATTGAAGAATTTGAAGCAAATCAGCTACATGTATACATACATATACACATACACAAAAATTCATCACTGTAATTGAATTTGTCTAAATCCTAGTTCTTGAATTTTCCCAAATCTTAATTTTATTATTTGTATACACTATAATTGAATATTTTAAAATCCCAATTCTTGAATTTTTCCAATATCTCTGTAATTGAATTTTTTCAAATCTCACTGCTTGAATTTGCACAAATCCTAATTTATATATAGCAAAGCATGTTTCTGGCTCTATTTTTGGCTTACTAGTGATTTTATTATTGCAGTGTTCCACATCTCAAAACTGTAATCCAGCTCTTTCTGATTCTGTTTGTTATATTGCTGGAAGCTTCAAGTTTATCTAATTGAAATTTTTTAAAATATGTACAGGTGAAGTTTACAGCTGATGAGTTTCGTAGGATTATGGACTACAAACATAATATTCGTTTAATTTTAGTTTATAAGTCCAGTTCCAAGTGCTCATAGGAAGAGGAAGATGGGTCAATTTGTTTATAGAATAATGATTCAATTTGTAATATTATATTTTTTCTATGATGAGTTATTTTAGTTTATTACTGTCTTGTTGATGCAAGGTTTTCTATTTATTTAATTTCTAGACTCTATAACTATATGGTATTGGTATATAAAGGATTTTTTTCTTAAAAAAAATTATATTAAAATTTTAAAGTTATGTTGATTTATTCAGTGAGTTGTATTTTTTTTTATTATGCGAAAATAACATAATTTCTATTTAGTTGAACACAAAAAAGAAAAATTGAGTAACTTCAATTCGAACTCGAGCTCGAATGAGGCTTGTTTATTTTTTCGAGTCGAGTCGAGTTCTAGCTCGAGCTTGACAAGTCATTCACTAGCCGAGTTCGATCAAGAATTTGAGCTCGAGTAGAGTTTCGAGCCGAGTCGAGCCAAGTTTCGAGCCGAGTCGAGCCAGACTCGATTTTTTCGCGAGCCGAGTCCAAACATCAGATACTCGACTCGACTCGGCTCGTTTGCACCCCTACTTCACCTTTTAGTATTTTCACAAAACTCTGTCTCCCCTTTTTTCTTTTCTTTTTCCTTCTCTTACAACCCCGAAAATCATACAAAGTGTATTTCAACTAAAACAAATATTAGGACGTTGTTGACCCAGATTCGACCAGAACACCTATTAACAAAGATAACTCTACAAAATCACCTGGAAGTAATTGAAGTTTTTTGTTCTACAAATAAATTTTGATAGATGGAGACATACATGCTTGTCCACTCTATGAGTTGATATACCTATACTTGAAGCATTTAACCAAATCTATTAATATCCATAGAGTGCATATACGTGCATTGATTTATAAAACAAAAATATATATATATGCAAACAATTTAGCTCTAAATTTACATTCTTGGCGGTGCAGTTACCTTCATCATCATCTTCATCATCTTTGTCCTCATCATTGTTGTCGTCCTCGTCTTCGTCGTCATCATCTTCAACCACAGGCTCCTCAGGCTGCAAGGAATGATATTAAAAAATTAACCTCTATATAGAGACAATATGAGAGGCTATCAAATCCAAGGCTAGTGAGTTCTTGACAAAACCTAAAAATTACTACCAAATCCATAATAAACAAGAAAAAATAAATTTACCTTAAAGCCTCAAAACTAGACCAACCCAAGGACTGGAAGGCAATGCATCAATAAATTAAAAAGCTCATAATCCTTCATCATTAACAATGAATATAACACAATCCTTTTCATTATCACATAATCTCAGCAGCTAAATTAAGGCCCACATCATGTCCAACTACCTCTAAAACTTCCTAATTATAACAAGATTAGGCTCATCCTAAAGTATCATAATTTAAAATTTAAAATAACTTTAAAAAGGTCTCTAAGAGTCTTTTGCAAGCCGAACTCAGAGGACAGATAAGGCAGTCCACAGAGAATATGCAGCATTCTTTGGAAATAACTGCAGGTGGTTATCTGCCTATGAGCTCCTAGTTGGAGATAAATCAGCCTGAGATGATTCCTTTGAGCTCTTAATTGGCTATTCTCGAGGGTGTTTGCATCATTCTACTACATCAGAGAAAAAGATCATCATTGAATGTAGAGAGCTTCAATATCTCATCCTCGTCATCAAATATTTTCTCAAATCAGTGAAGACAGATCAATGTAACAGCAAGCACACTTATCTTGGGTTGACTTTAAGTTCCAGTATTCTTGAATGACTAAGTGGCTATCGATTTTGATTACTGTAGAGCTGTTTTTTTATTCACAACTTAAAGCTAACTGTAGTAGTCAATATACTTCAACATTCTAATTTAGAAGCACAAATTCGATTTCTAAATTATTAAAAGCAAACTTCTTGGTCCAGAACTACTTTACATAAGGATCCACTATAAATATCTAGAAGGGATTCTTGCATTAACAAAACAAATACAGTAGAGTCATAAGTAAGTATATTAATTGTGAACTCACAGATCAGCTCTATCAGTCAAAAAGGTCCAACAAAAAAAAAATTAGTATAGGGATTGGAAGTTTAATGATTACGGGCAACAAGAACAAAGGCTGGTTAATCAGGATCAAGTCACTCACGGCGTAAAGGTAGCAGTCAGGTTCACACCCAACTCAACTCAGCATTATCCCAAGTTTTTAGATTTGGAACATCGGGTCTTTTCTCTGTCCTATAGCATGGTGCTGCACTCTTTATTTAGCTATAGCCATTAAGCGATATTAGATCCTCTCTCTCTCTCTCTCTCTCTCTCTCTCTCTCTCTCCTTTTTTTCCTTTGATAAGTAGAGAGAGATTAGATCTTTAACACGAAAAAAAAAAAAAAAATAGTTCAAAATTACTCACTGCTTTTGTTGGTAAATTCAAGTCACCAAGGTTCACCACTTAGAATTGATCTATTTGTAGTGCTCAATCAATTACAACTACTAGGCCTGTAAACGGATCAGATTCAGATCGGCATCCGAATCCCATTTGTTAAAAAAAATTACTAGATCAGATCTAAAAATATGACGGATTTATAAATTCCTAATCCAAGTCCAAATTTTTAGTTATCAAATCGAAACGGACTTGATCCAATAAATTTAATGTATATTATATCAAGGCCGGCTCAAGAGATTTTGGGGCCTAAAGTGACAATTTTAAATAAATTTATTAATATAAAAGAGTTATAAATAATAAAATTATTTAAAAATAGATAACATATAATTTATTTATTTTTCTTGCAAGCAAATGAAGCAGTAGTTCTCAGTTATTAAAAACTCATTTTTCAACTTATTTTTTTTAAATTATAAAATTTCTTTTATTCATGATTTTTTTTTGTTTCCCTAAACTTTATCTCCATGTGCCTACCATTCTTTTTTGTGTTCACGTTTTTTTAAATATATATATATATATATATATATTTGAAATTGTGTTGTATTACAATAAGATTCTTTGCACACGTTTTTTTCTTTTGTTTACTTATAGTTTTATTTCCTTATCTATTTAAGAATTTCTATTTCAATTAAATCATAACTCTACTTTTCATAAATCCATTAGCATACACATATGATAATAGACAATAGATTACAAAAAATATTAAAATTAAAAATTACATAATAGACAATAAAAAAAAATCTTCACACTAGAACTATTTTTGTTTATTTTTAATTAAAATGAGACAGATAATATATGAGAAAAATTAAAAAAAAAAATGATGCATTTACCTCAGTTAAACAAAAAATTTGGGATAGATAGTAATTTCATAGTTGTTAAAATCCCAATCCGGATCTTATGATCCTACAATTTAACGATCCAAAAATACCAAATTAATCCTGATCCCATCAAAACTCCCTAGAGGGTAGAATCCTTATGAAATCCCTATAAGATCACTAGGATCCCAAGTTGACTCGCAATTCTACCAATTTTACCAATCCTACAATATAGCAATATAATATTATTTTCACATGTGTCTTTGATAAGTTACAATCTGAAACTATAATAATATTATAAAACAAATACCAAGATTTATTTAAATATCCTAAGTGAGTCAATCATGTCAAAACTTTCTCATCATTTTGATCGTTGAATGACTCTTTCATTTGCTTTAGATTAGACAAGTTTTATGCTATTTAATTTAACTTATTTAGCTTCTTGCTATAACTAGTATGGGATATTTTAGTTAAATGTTATATAAATAAACATTTGTTATGCTCATGTACGGAAAAAAAATATTAGGAGTAGTGAAAGCTTTTGTGCTCTAAATTTTTGTTATAATTTTTTTTATGAGATTTAAGTTTGTTCATTGTGTATTTTTAAGGGATTCTTAAGAGGAAAAAATATTAGTTGCTATTAATTTTCTTATTTTGTAGAATCTTACGATTCTTGATCCGATCCTACGAATCAATCCTGAGGACCCTCTCATCTATCCGTTATAGGATCTCGACTTTAACAACCTTGAGTAATTTGATTCTCCTTTCTCCTACTTAAATTGAAAATTGAGAGAGATTAGAGAAAGAAAGAGCCCTGAGGGAGAGAAAGACAAAAAAATTGTGAGTAGGTGTGAAAGAGATAATGAATTATGAGTAAGTTGTATTTATTACCGTGTGATGATTGAGTTTCAAGATGACTGTTCAGTTTTTTGTACAATATATTATTGGTAAAAGAAAATTTAATTGATTTTGATATTTATGGAATATGGGGCCTTTTCTTTTATAAGGTTTAGAATTTTATGCACCTCATACTTCTACTTTTAATATAAATATACTATAAATATACACAAAAATTTTGTTGATTTTGATATTTATGGAATATGGGGTCTCTTTTTTTTTACAAGGCTTAAGTTATATACACATTATACTTCTACTTTTAATTACAAATTTACTATAGATATACGCAAAATTTGGAGCCTTTAGTCGTAAGTGGGAGCCTAAAGCAAGCGCTTTACTTGCCTTATGCTAGAGCCGACACTTGTATTATATATTTATATATTATATATATATATAATATTATGTTATATTATCCGAATTTTATTTGTTAAAAAAATTTTACCGGATCAAATCAAAAAATCAGACATTTATAAATTCCTAATCCAAGTTCAAATTTTTAATTATCGAATCAGAACGGGCTTGATCCAATAAATTTAATGAATATTATATATATACGAGATGTAAAATTTAAAATATATAAAACTCAATTCAACTTAACTTAACAAAGCTTATATAATTTAAAATTTAGTATATGATATAATTTTGTAATATAATATATAAAAAAAATTACTATACATGATAAGTATATAAATAGGATCAGATCATTAACATATCAAATTAAGTCAATCCATATCCGATCTATTTAATTAATAGAGATATCGGATTCCGATCAGAATGAATCATTGACTCAATTCTTTGTACCCTGTCTGGATAAATAGATTAGATTTAGATTAACTTTGAATCAAGATTTGATCCAGTGACTGCCCTAGACACGTTCAAGAGTATGGCTCAACCAAAATTCCCAACCACAAGCATCAAACGTGGAACATAAACAAGGAAAAAGAGGTTTGTTGAGAATTTGCTAACTTTCATAAGCAAAGCAATTGAACCACAAACAATGGGTACAGTAGACCTTTTTGAACCGACAACTGACAACAGGTAGTTGAAAAACGAGGATGTCTCATATGAGATTATTGCTCATTTAGTGCCAACCTGGAACTAAAGGTTACCTTGTTACACATTAGGTCAAATAGGCTCAAAACATCTTCTAGCTCAATGCGTTCGCAATTGCCAGAGCAACAGCTGGAATAACAACATGAACTGCCCCTTTATTAACTCAAAATAACATTCTAACAAATCAAAAACAATTGTACAAAGTTAGAAAATATATACATAAAAATCCACTAAAACTAAAAGCATAAATGCAAATTCTTTTTTCCCAAGACCCCCGGTTCAACTCTCACCCCAAGGGCCACTTACCTATCAAAAAATATGCAAATTCTTTTTAAACTTCACCAACAACTGACAAAAGGCAACTGAAAAATAAGGATGTCTAGATCCAGTTGCTCATTTAGTATCAACCTAGAACTATTGGTATCCTTGTTGCACATTAGGTCAAAACAGGCCCACAACCTCTTTTAAATCAGTGTGTGAGAAACAGTTGAAATGACAAGATGAACTGAACTTTTTAATTAACTCAAAGCAATCCTAACAAAATTTAAAACTTGTGTACAAAGTTAAAGATAAAAATATCCATTAAAATTAGAAGCAAAAATACAAATTTTGTTTAAACATGCATTCTTACATATTTAAATCTAAATCTCTGATTTCAAGACATTTACACCATAGCATCCAAAAACTTATCAAATATACATACACCAAAGCATCCAAAAAGTTTTTTTCTTGTAATGCATCGACAATTGGTAAATGCATATGCACTAATTTAAGATGGGCGAAACATGTGCGCTTCAATATGACTTTAAGTGTGTCTTACATATTGTATTGTTTAGGTTTGTAACCTGTGTACACTATTCTTGAAAGAAACTTTTTAAGTTATAAAAGTTCAACTATCCAAAAGCATGATTATATAGCATCAAATCATGTTATCATTTCCAGTCTTAACCACTAAAAATCAAGACATGCACTCAAGTCGTAAACATCTAATCCGATTAGGAGTGACGCTTTTGCAAACAACCGATTTTTTGTTGGCATGGAATAGACTGAAGCATAAGATGAGAGAAAAGGTTAGAGAGAGATTACATTGATCTTCTGCTGTTCAAGATGGGCGGCTAGGATTTCTTCTTGTGTCTGAGCAGTCATAGCGTAAGAGAGAGGACGAGGTTCTTTCCAGAGACGAAGAATACAGTAAGCAAAACCCTAAAAAACCGCACATCCAAACATTACGACGGGAGAACTTAAATGGATAAGGATAACCGGGTGGGCGGGGGTACCCGCAAGTTTTTACTCGCTCGGGTCCTACCAGTCGGATCAGGCTTTGAATTGTAATCCATGCGGTTTTGGATGTTACCTTAACACGAGCTCGTGATTAGTCTAAATCAGTTACCAAACCCCACTTATTTCTCATTTTTTTATTTTTTGTTTTTAATGTAAGGATACAAGATCTCTCGAAGACATTTCAAAATTATACCAAGTGACTTGTGACACTACGAAGAGTTGCATTTTGTCTGAAAAAAGAATTAAAGTGCCTCTTAGAGACACTTCAAATATCAATTTTTTTATGTTTTTTAGCATCATTAAGTTTTGTTTTAATTTTTGACTTTTCATTATTTTGTATTTTTTATCAAAACTCAAATTTAAGTACCCCCAATTCTCCTTTAATTTTATTTATTAATTGTGTCAAAAAAAAATGATTGTTTCATTTGAATGGGAATTTGAAAAATGTAATTGATTTATAAAATAAATCAAAGTCATATTTATAGCTAAAATGTTATTTTTAACCCTTACTCATTATTTTATTGTTACTCTTGCTACTACTGAAATTTATTTTATTTTGTTTCATTAGAGTATATTCATAGTTGTTTGAAACAGAAAATATACTATAACAAAAATGTGATTATCGAATTGTTTTGATTTGCTAGAAAAAAAATGAGCCAGCTCTCACTTTAATCGATTCGATATCTTGTATACTAATAGAAGGAGAGGTCATTGGAGCATTATCTCCTAAGGTGGCTGTTGAACATTGGGTTATGTGGATCTGAGTCTATTTGGCATTCATAAGATTTGTTCATATCGTAATAATTATGATAAGAGTTTATATGTGGTTAAAACTCTTATCTGTTCTAATTGATTTGACCGATTTAAATATTATCACATAAGTCTTGCGGTTATCCCATTAATTGTGGTCATGGGATATAAATATATACACATTGATTAAGTGCGATAAATCCATTCATATTTAGTTTCCCAAATTATCAAGGTGAGGTTTTGAGTGACGCTCTTTCTGAGATTATTCGTGGGTGACCATCATAGTGCCATTGGTTGTAGGTGACCATTATAGTGTCATTGGTCTTAAATCGTGGAAAGATATAGATGACTTGATCTTGTAGCCGTTCTATTTGACGATGAGGATTTCTTGCAGCATTTCAAGGATCTTCGTGGTGTTCCAAGAAAGCTTGTAAAACAAGCCGCATCTTTTGCTTCCGCTTCCGCTCTTCTTAATTCGAAGAGGTAACCAAGTTAATACCCGTTTATGTTTCTATGTATTTTCTTCATTGGTATCAGAGGCATAAACTTGTGTTTGCTAATAAATGTGTTGTATGCATGTATAATAGTTAATATATGTGTTTATGCATATATATTTATTAAGAGAGAAAATCATGTATTAAATTCACACGGTTGATTTTTAAAAGATTTTTATAAGAACACATTTTGAATGATCCGTCATAATAAATGTGTTCTTTATAAACCCAATAGGTAGTCCTTAAAATTTCATAATGATCTATCGTCGGATATGTGAGAAATTTAAGTTTAAAATTTTGATTTTTTAAGCAAATCAAACTTTAATACAAATCTTTGAATTTTAATATGATCTGTAAAATATCAATTATTATGTATAAAATTTATATCAAATTGTTCTTTGTCGCGAGAACTTTCCAATAATATATTTTTTAACTTAAAATAAGTGAGATATGAAATTCCTAAATTTGACAACAGTTATTACTGAACCTTCTTTGCGAAGAAGATGAAGTGCAAGAATTTCATTCTCCATTCGCACCCATGGCCCGTTCACACGTGTTCCCTCAGTTTCTATTGAGTGTAGACTTCTAATGTTGCACGCATTTTGAGAAAGTCAAATGAGCCAAAGACCATCACAATTGCACATGGAGTGTTTACCTGCACCTTGAATGGCGCATGGTAAAGGTTCATTGGCAGAAACAAGTTTAAACCAAAATGTAGAATCCATTTTTCTAAGGATTCAAGCAGTCCCACGTGTGCATAAGGAGCTTAGATGTGCGTGTATGTGGCACTGTTGCAGTTCTTTTAAAGGAAATTTTGTAACCCTACTCTTTAGGACACGTGTGTAGGCACGTGAGCATAATTGTGGGCTTTATTTTTCGACACCGTTAGAGAGTGTGTCTCATCATTGAATTTGGGACCCCTGATATATTTTTTTATAATTTTTTAATTTCTAAAAAATATAAAATATTACTTTTATTTTTAAAAAAGTATAAAAAAAATTGTTTAAATACTTTTTTAAAAATTTCATAATGCCATATTTGAGAATAAATTTACATATTAGTGTTTAGTACACTGTTTGGGGTCCAAATTATTTTTTGGTGAATTATTGACTTTCTTTTAGTATTTTGGGGCCTTTAATTTTTTATCCCAAAAATTGGTTAAAAGTTTCAAAAAATTTATTTTAAATATGAAAAATTCTTGGAAAGGCTCTGAAAATTAGGAACAATTACAGTATGTGTGAATCATATTTTTTGGGTCATGTCTCAATCATTTTTGTTTTAATTATCATGTAGATAATTATTTGATGCATTATTGTTGCATAATATTGATCACCATTAATTCTGAGACTAAAATACCCACTCTCATTGTAGTGAGGTGTGATAAAGTCATTCATCAAGACCCATTATATTATTATGCATGTGGATGTATGTTGTGATTGGATGTACTTATTTAATTGATGTTCTAGTACACTTGTTTGTTGTGATGTGTGGATAATAGGGTTGATTTTGAGATATATGAGTTATTGGGGAGACATTCTCATTTATTTTATTGCTTTTAGTAAATTGATGTAATAGGTTCATTCTACAATGTAATAAATTTTAAAAATGTTGTATTTATTTATGAAACTTTATAAAGGAATGTGTTTTTGCTGTAAACTCATATGTCCATAAATTACCTTGGCATAATATACTAGAATACCAATTGGGCTCAGTGGAGTCCATGCGTATTAATTATTATTATTATTATTATTATTATTATTATTATTATTATGTGGATGAATTAAATTTATTTTAATTCAGAATAGTTATGTGGATGAACTAAATTTATTTTAATTCAAAATTATTTTGCTCAAAATTATTTAAAAATATACTTTTGTTTACATAAATGGGAGATGATTATGAGCTTCGTGAAATTTTCGATTTCATAGTGTAAAATAAAATAATATTTTTAATTAAATTTCTAGTAGTAGAATAATATATTGAATGTATGCTTAAATGTCACCCAGCGCACTATAATAATGCTGAAATAGCTTCAATAAATGTGAATGCCGACTTAACCAACATAAATACTTAGAATGACCACATCACATGACACGACTCGAAACCTACCCTATGCGGATCTCGAGCCGTGCACCCGATCCGACATTGGGTGTCGAATCAAGGGTTCTTATCTTGCTACACAATCAGTGTCACTAACATGCAACAACTAAATATGCGGAAGACTTAAATAAATATTTAGGTAAGGTTGCATGTTATACATAAAGTGTTCTCAAAATGCGGAATACAAAATTTCTTAATACAACTGATCTTTCCAGGACGTGGATAACGTGGGAGAGCTATAAGACTATCTGTACTAAGCATTACCCTGCAACTTCAAAAGTATGTCCACTGCTATTTAGATAGCTGCTACTGCTACTGCTACTGCCACTGCTACTGTTGCGGCTCTTCTACAACTTCATTTCCTGAAAGGGGTGGTAAGTTTGGGGTGAGCTAACTAAAGCTCAGTAAGTAATTCTCCTTTGCTCTGTCATGTGTACAAGAATAGAGGCACTATCCATGAAAGAATTAGGATAAATGCAGATATGCTAGCCAGTCATAAATACTGAACTCATCTATGATCGTCAGAGGATAAGAAATTCAAAGATAAACAAGGAAGATCTGTCTGACAATATAATCATATGTGCTGAATAAAAGCTGTGAAGTTTCAAAGTCACACATAAACATGAATATGTTCAAGTTACAAATATCGATAACATCAATAATATGAGATACTGATAGCAACAAATCTGCGATGCCATGATGCTAGACCCGAAGGTCATAACTAGACCCGAAGGTCATATCTAAACCCGAAGGTCTTAACTAGACCCGAAGGTCTTAACTAGACCCGAAGGTCATATCTGGATCCAAAGTAAATTATGTCTAGACCCGAAGGTCATATCTAGACCCGAAGGTCTTAACTGGCATCAGATGGAAATGTGATTGATCACAAATCCGGCACTTAAATATCATCTATGAAGAATAAAGTGAAACTATGATTGAACACAACTGTCTGGCCTTTACAGCCCTAGGTACGAATGTACAACAAGAATTCAATATACAAATATACCATCATGATCAAGATATATGTATGAACATCATCAAATGCTTCCCACATGATAGAACAATATCGATGTGGTTCTATAAATTCTGATAACCGTGTAAGGAGTACAATAAGCAATGTATATGGAAAGAGCTATGACTTGGCTTGGAATGTAGCACATACAGAGATCAGAGATTACTTACACTTTTTACCGATCCTTAGCTATTCCCTCTCCTTTATCTTTTGACGTGCCTGCCATTGGAAATGTACTTAGTCTATAATCATAACTCATCTATGCTATATATTCAAATTTTCTTATCTTGGCTATCGGTATCTTAATTACTAATTTGGATGTCATCATTGTATCCGGAACGTCGAATACAAGTGGTTTAGGCTTTTACGGATCTTAAATCGGACTCTTGGATTGAAAAGGGCAAAACTGTCATTTTGTATTTTACGTGTCTTTTATTCCCGGGACCTCTTTTCAACATTTTGACCTCACCATTGGTTCCAGAAGGCTCGAGATAATAAAAATTGACTATTTATTTGCCTCGTTTGGACTTCGTTTGACCTACTTTTGACTTAGGGGTAATTTCACAATTTATTAAATTTTATGTTGGGCCTCAGTGGGATTTCTCATAAATATTGGGGTTGGTTTGCAATTACCAATAGTTCCGGTCTGAACCCACTGGTTTAGGGTAAGAAACCCTAAACCGGTTTAAACCCCCACTGAACCGACCGGTTCAGGTGAACTCAATCAACAAAATGGCCCACGATTTTCCGACCATTACTCCGGTTGCCACTTCCGGCGCCGGTCGCCGGAACTGCCACCTTTCCCCACTGTTTTCCACCTCATTTGACGTCCATTTCCTCCGATTTTCATATCAAATTACCTCTAACAATCTCAACAACTCGTTTAAACTAGATTTGACATGATTTCTTACCGTTTCCGGCACCCATAATCAGTTTTTCGGCCACTGCTCTACTCCGGCCAATTCAGTTTTCTTACACATTTCGTTGTCTATTCTTACTAATTTTTGTATCAACTAATCCTAAATCTTTAGGCATTCAGTCTAGACTTGTTTTAGACCACTAAAATATACAGTTTTCAATACCCGGTTAGCTATTCCGGCCATGCACCGGTGACGAATATTTTGACTAAACTTGGTCATTCCGAGACCATTTTACACCGTTTTTCTTGCATTGAGTTCCTGAAACTATTTCTTACTTATTTACAACTCCAAAATTGAGATTACTCTATCGTACAAAAACCCACCATTGTTGACCGAAGCTAAATCCTGGTTTATTTAATCATTTTCTTCAGGTCTTTGGTTCGATTGAAACTATGATGAGCTAAAAATTTAAGGAGAATTTAAAGCAATTTAAATGACTTTCATACGTGTTTTCGATTCCAGTTTTCCAATTTCTTTTTTTTTTCTTCTTCTTCCTGGTTTTCTCTTGCTCACTGGTCTGCACTTCAGTTCTTCTTCACACCACAATTTCTTTCCTTCTTACACTTCCTTTTTCTCCCTTTTTATTTCTTTAATCCTCTCCTCCACCGATTCTTTACTCGGTAGCTTTGCCACCTGTAGCTACGGATGACACACATGCACACCTGTACATACACGGCTGCCATGCAGCCCTCAATCTTCCAGCTCTCGACAAGTCACCCTCCACTTATTCTCTCTCTCAACGTCCCAATGTGCCCACTGATTTCAATTCTGCCCACCGTTTTCCTTTGGCTTTTCATATCACTTATAATATATATATATATATATATATATATATACTTTTACATCATAATATATTACATTACCTTAATATATATATATATATATTATCAAATCCAACCGTATGTATATACCCATATTTATGTATGTAATATACTTAAATAATCATATATGTATGTATTTCCACTTAAATATACGTATACTTAATTGCACGTTTTTCGAAAAATAGATTTCTGGTGCGACAGTACCCCGTTACTTATGGTTGTCTGCCATTTACACCCATGCAATGTAGGTTATTAAATTAAGCGTCAATTTTTACTTACGTAGTCAAATTTTGGTACAGCTCGGGATTATGCGTTATGATTCGGTTCACCCAGGTCGAGTACTGACTACTTCGGGTCAGATACCAGCTAACTCGGGTCGGGGTATTACATCACACATATAGCATATGTATAGACATTGACCAATAAGAAACATAGTCCAATACCTTGGGACATGAAAGCCTATCATAATTAATTAAGTTGTTGAATGCGCTTTATTATGTAAAGCAACATATACACAAATCTCATTGAAAATTTGTTTGGATTTGTTCTATGACAAATACAAACTTGCCTTTGATTAGCAGCAAATTCTCGCCAAATAGTACCTGACTCCTATTTAAACTATTTTTAAAATCCTTACATGACACTGCTTATTTAAATAAAAATATTTTTCAAAATAGTGCTTCAAATTAAGATAAAGGTAGAGCGCTAATAGGTAAACTCCTATGCTAACATTGTTGCCTAGGGTAGGCCAAACAAGATTTGTGGGCCTATGTTTAAAGACAATGAAAAGTTTCTAAGTAGGGTGAGGCTGAGAAACATGCGTCAAAAGTATGCAAGAAAGTCAAATGCCACAGAGTCATGCATGACAGATAAAAAGATATGTTATAAAATGAGCTACTATTTGAGAACAAAATGGGTCATTTTGCTCGTAAGTGTACAGAGTCAAAATTTATCATTTTATTCAAAATAGAGAAAATATTGAGTAAGAGGTATAAAATGGCACGTATAGAGCGCGATTTTACAATGCTCATAATGTTTTGTACATTATGCACAATTGGTAGCATAAGAACTAATCACCACAATGGTTAGCTGATTAATTCCTTTGAGCAACATATGACCTTTTGATAAAATAATTGGATATTGGTGTTTGACTAGTCGCTTGGTCTATGTAAAGACTTGAAAATTGAGGATAAATTTTTCGTTTTTACCGGTAGGGTACTATTCATGCACCATTTGTTGGTAGGGCACTATACATACACATTTAGACATAAGTCATATTTATAAGCATATTTGAAGTATACCATAGAAGAGAAATATGCTTATAATGTTGAAATACACCTCCTGTAAAATTTGAGCCTATTCGGAGACAATTTTAAAAACTAGACCATAAAGGGCATCCGGGTGGCCCGGGGATCCGGCCAAACCCAGTCATAGGCGAAAATTTATTTTTTTGAAAAATTTCATTTAAGATAATTTTAAGAATTTTGGCTAAAACAAAATATCGAATTAAGGCGTTTCGGGACGGGTTGTAGTGTAATGGGGTCCTGAATTTATTAAGGGCAAAAGGGTCATTTTGTACCTTTACCCCTCCACTATAAATACAGCCCCTTAATGCATTTTTTTTCATTGTTTGTTCTGAGATATAGAGCAGAACACGTCCATGGGAGAAAAGGAGAAGAAAAATCTAGAGTTTTCCAACTTCAAGCCTCCAAAACTCATCTTTAAGCTTGGATTTTCACTAGACTTCCTTCTAAGAAGTTGTTCCTCTCATCAAGGGCTACATTCTCACAGATCGGTTCTACTGCACAGCGAACAAGACTCCCAAGTGTTGAGAAAAATCCTTTTAGGTATGATATTTTGCTAAGCAAGGAATGGGATTAAGTTTAGGAGTGATTTACATGTTGATTGAATGATTCATACATTTATTTGATGTTAGAAAATCACATAGGATATAGTTGCTTTGAAAAATCTAGAGTTGATCGTTTATGTACTTGTGTGTTCTTTGTTATTCTTTAAAAATTTGGTAAAGTGATAAACATGAACCATGATTATATGTTTAATTCATTGTATTCTAGCTTATGTTCATGTAGAGAAACTCTTGTGGTTTGAAAGTTATGATTTATTCAATGTGTTTGGTATTTTGTGTATTGTGCAATCTTTGAGAATGTGTAAGGTTGTGAATGTGTGGTATGTTTATATGTATAATTGATTGGATTACATGCTAGGTTCATGTAGACAAAGTTTTATGGTTTAAAGGTTATTGTTGCTTTAAGTATAACGAATTATTTAAAGCATGCTCCATATGTTTGATAAAATGTTTCATTGAGATTGCATTATTGCATGGTGAAATCAAAGCATATTGGCATATGGTGAATCTTTTGAAAGCATAGTGTGGGTTGAGCACTTGGTGCTATGCATTATGAAGGTGTAGATCCTGTGGTGAAAAATCCAAAATTGGTCATTGGTACTCATGCCAACGGGGACGGACCGTGAAGTGAGACATACGACTATACTCATGCCAACGGGGAAGGATTGTGAAGTGAGACATAGGTGTGGCATAGAGTTTGCATGAGTGTGTCACGCATATTGTTAATGCATTGTATTGATGAATTGGAAGGCATGTAGATTATAACTATACACTTGCACATGCCACGCCTTAATCTCGTCCCTTGCATTAGCATTATGTCATACCAGCAGTTAAGCTGACCCCTCGTGTGATATCATATTTCAGATGAGACTCCGGGTACTTGAGAGTTGAGGAAGTCTTGAAGAAAGGAGGGGAAGGGGGCTTGAATAGACATTTAACCCTTGGGGCACATTTTTGTATGTATGGGCATAAGTCCAAATGACTTGTATTTCAGTTTGGAAAAGTGGTGGATTATAGGTCTTGGGCCATTTTAAAGTGTAAGGGTTCAAACCCAAATGATATGTTGAACATTTTTATTCAATGAGCATCATATGTATATATTGAGACAAATAGATGTGTATGTTGGAAACAAGGGGTGTACATTTAATTTACATGAATTATGGCCATTGAGTGAGGGTGGGTTGTGATATACTTATACATATGAAGAATTATAAAATATTAGGTGGAAAAGTGCTTAGAAAATAAAGGAAACTATGTCAAAATTTTGTGAAATTAAAAAAGCCATTAGGTGTGTAAAATGCCCATGAATAAGTGAGAAAAAGTGCCATAAAGTGGGGGTTAAAATCCTTAAGGAAATAGGCCAAAACTAGATAAATTTAGTCGCAGTCGCTATAGTAAAAATTCAAAAATAGGAAAAAAATCAGGTTGCAGCCATGAATAGTAAACCTGAAAAAAATCAAATTTTGGAACAACCTGCACAGCCCCTGCCCAGCCGCGCGCCCCACATGCGCGCATGCCTACACGCCGCGGGCCATGCCGCCTTGCCCTACACGTGCCTTGCCTACTTCACCCCCCACCTGCGCGCCCACGACCATGCGCGTGGCCTGCTGCTGCCTTGCCCCTGTATGCTGCCTTGATAGCCTCTGACACCAACCTAGGACCACCCTTTTTGAGCCATGTTTAGGCACTTTTTTTTAGCCATGTTTGGGCACCCCATTGGGCCATGTTTGACCAATTTTTGGGCTATTTGTGGTTACTTTTTTTGGGCCACATTTGGCCCCCCATATTGAGTTATGTTTGGCCACTCTCATGGGCCATATTTGGTCACTTCCTCAGACAATTGTTGGTAGACTTTTTGACCTATTCTTAGCCCATGTCTTAGGACAATTGGGGGTCCATTTGGGGTCATTATTCCAAGATATATTTAGAGACATTTTGGGGCAAATCTTGGGGGCTAATCTTGAATGTAACTTAGACAAATTTTGGACATTAGTCGGGGGAGATGTTAACTACCATTTAGGACTTTTCTTGGGTAAGTCTAATTAACGAATTTTCATTTTCATTTTGGAGAAACATGAGGGAATAACTGCATAATCATTTAAAATCCAACTTAATGACCTTTCACTTACCTTTCTTCTTTCATTTCCATTCACTCCCCGAGTTTTGGAAATTCGGGGCGTGACAGTCTACCTCTTGCCTAATTGATTTTTTGTCATTTTCTCATCTTTAACTTTTAGTCTTTTGGGATGAATGAAACTATTTATTCTTTGTGAATATAACTTCATAGTAGATTGATTAGTTTGATCTACTGTTAGAAGTAGTTTCGTTGTATATGTATGATAATGGCTATGTCTTATGGATTATTTGAACAATTTTGGACTTACCTCTTTATGGCTTTCCATGATGTTATTTTTGAGGAATAACATGGACACATTGAATTAGATGGGATGGCTAGCTTAGCTTGAGAAGACCTGTTAGGATTACTTGCAAAAATTAGCCTATTAGTGTATAAACCCTATTTGTTTAAAAAGGCCTATAAGAAACCTTATTTGGAAGGTAGACTCCTTATCCACCATAGCCTGTCCTAATAGCATATGCGAACTCATAATGTTATAAAAACTGGGCACATAGTGGAACCTCTTGTTTTCTTACTTTGTTACTCGTGTTATAATTGCTCATCTAACTCAAGCATTAATTGCTTTGAGCATTGTTATAAGCATTAGTTGTTTTAAGTATTTTTCAAGACGTTGAGCATTTCAAAAAGAAAAATTCAAAAATTCTTCACACTAATTGTAAGAGAGAGTACTTGTCTGATTAATTCAAGACAACTAATGGAGAAAAATGAGGAAATTGGATTTTGTTAAATACGGTTAAGTCGATGATGGAAAAAATATGTTTTGTGTGGCCTATATCCTTAACCTAGTGCCCTAATAGTCAGTTCCGTTAAGCTTGAGAATGGTAAAAAGCCTAATTTAGAGGGCTTATCACTTTTGGGGATTTATGTGATTTATTCATATTATTTAATATTTTTGTGAAAACTTGGACCTAATTTTTTAAAAATGTTATTTTTAAAAATATTCTTTTTGAAAGCTTAAAGGGCCATTCAATTCTTAATTGAACACATCAAATTAGGGAATGACTAAATTGAGTTGCGCAATGAGAAAACTTTAAAAGATCTTTAACTTTGTGAGTTAATGGAATCTATGGAAGTCAAACCATCTCTTGGCGATGGTGAAATTTTTTTTATCTCATTCTGTAATCGCTAATGATGTTTTGAATAGTGGGAGTAACTTGCCGCCTAGTGAGAGTGTTCCATTAGTTGAGATTGTGCCACTAGAGAAAGATTCTTAAGATCCTTAGTTGTATAGAAGTAAATGTAAAATCTTTTCTCATCGTCTTTGTGAGATTGAAAAGAGAATTTTAACAATTGATCCACATGTTTAAGCGAATATTGCTTCTTATATAGAGGAAAAAACTTTCTATGCTAATAGATGTATGAATGACTGCCATGAGTGATAAATTTAGCTAAATTAGCAAAGAATCAAACTTTGAGAATGGTTGATCTCCTTTTGTGTAGGATTGATTAACTAGTAATTATGCCCTATCTTGTTTTAAAATGACATATCCCAAATGGGATATTGACTATGTAGAGAGATTCTCCCTAGTGGTGATAATTGTCTCTATCCACTTTATTCAAATGATTGTCGCACATATTGGATCTTAGAAGCTTTCTAGATGAACTTAAACATGATCTCCTCTATGAAGAATTAGACGATGATTTTATATGGATCAAGTTTTAGGTTTCAAGGTCAATGAACAAAGAGTATAAAGCATGCTTGCTTAAGTGTTCATTTATGACCTAAAGATCGTCTATGCAATTTCAGGCTTTAAGGTTAATGAACAAAAAGCACAAAGTCTGCTTACTCAAGTGTTCATTTGTGACCTAAAGTCATCACCAAGTCAGTGAAACCTTAGATTTCATCGAGTAATTGGCTTCACGATGATTAAGGAACCCACAGACAGTCTAAATAAAGTATTTTGATCTTTTGTGTACTTGCTAACATATATGGACTTTGTTGTCACCACTTGGAGGTAGTTGTCCTATATTGAGGAAGATATGGGTGAAGTAGACTATACTTGGATTTAAGTTCCATAGAGATTGCCTTGAGGGATTTCTCATTTTGTCTTAAGAAATCTATAAGCGATCTTGTTAGCACGGTCCTAACGTAATGATAGATTGATAGGTGCGTACTTTAGTTTTGATCATTGCAATTGGATTAGTAGTGAAAGAGATATTTTGTGAAATTTCTTATTTGAGTGCAGTTGAGATTCTGAAGTGTAATGGGATATGTATGTTGGGTTCGTAACCACAACGAAAGCGATTTCAAAAATCTATTTAGATCTTTTTCTTTATATGAATCATACAATCTTGAAAAGAGTGTTTAAAATTACCTTGTTCTTGATAATCTTGATTGTTGAAGAAGACTTCTTGAAGAGATTGATGCAATCTTCCTTCTTTTTCTCCTCTTTTCCCTTAGGCAAACCGTATCACAGAAGAGTGGGTTGCCTCTTATTTTTGTCTAGCACAAAAACTTCTTCTAATGAATGGCTCCCTACATATTATATATGTAGGGCTTAGCTTAATTAGGGTAAGAGAAGGGATCTAGTGGGTCCCACTAAGTTAGCTTCCAATTAATCAATTAAATCTTAATTATCTCATAATTAAATTAATTGACTAATTAATTTCAATTAACTCTACTATATAATTGAAATTGCACTCCAACTTAGTAGAATAGACTAAACCCATATACACTTTATTTTTGCAATTGGCCCCTTTACATGGATATTAATAATCATGATTATATTGTCAAATTAATTCTTTAATTATTTTAAGAACCTAATTCAATAATTATTAATCACTTGCAATTGGTCATCATTTCAATAAACAATTTACTAAAAAGACCGGATTCGGATTTCAGTGATTAACCCATTGAATTAGCACAAAGGTAATATCTATCTCTCTAATATATAGAGTGTAGATTCCATCTTGAGAATATGTGTTCCCATAGTCTAAATAATGACTTCCCAAGATACCGAGGTGTTAATCTAAAAGACCTCACTCATTGGTAACTCAAAATCATCACTATTCAGAACTTGAGTTCACTATCTTTTCAAGATTAAGAGCTTATTGCGAATAGTGAATAAGAAACTTATTAAAGGTGACAGTTCCAAATAATGCATTTCTTATAGTGATCCAATTCAGCGTATTCCCAATATACCAATACAATAACCTAGAGTCCACTACTCTGATGGTTGAGATAAACCACCTTATCACATAAAGGTTAACTGTATTACAACTTTACATATAAGATGTCCAGTCTTATCAATAGTCGTGAACAATTCTAAAATTGCCTATATAAGTAGTTCATATCTCCTATGTATAAATCTCATTTATACACATGAACCGTTCCTAATGACAATTCAAGGACTAATCATCTCATGATATAAAGCAAGATCCAAACATATGGAAATATGAAACTCAATAAGAAATCAAATCTATTAAATAATAATAAAATGTCTTGGATATGAGGGCACGCATCCTAACAGTGTACTCGATTGTTTTTGCAACTCTTATTGATGGTCAAATTATTAGAGCAACTTAGAACTTTGCTCATATAAATGGTCAAATTATTAGAGCAGCTTAGTGCTTTGCTCCTATCAAATTATTAAAGCATCTTAGTGCTTTGCTCATATCAAATTATTAGAATAGCTCAGTACTTTGCTCATATGGATTGTCAAATTATTATAGCAACTTAGTACTTTGCTCATATGGATGGTCAAACTATAAAAGCAACTTAGTGCTTGTTCATCGGATTAGAGTTAATTAGTTTATTTGATGTCTTAGTGATGTCAAAAATACACAGTTGGTCATCGCAATTGAGGCAATAATTTGGTTGTGGAGATTCTAGTAGTGCTGTGTAAGTAGGATGATATGTTCATCAGCTATGATTGTATGTCAGCACTAGCATATGCAAGTATTGCGTTCTGCGTAACTTTTCTCCACATTATTTACAAACTTAGATGTAAGTGATGGCGATGCCTTTCCTTTTTGGTGGTGCATCTTTTGGACTTAGGGTCCTATAAGGATAGAACTGTATGGTCTCGCCACTAGGTTGGAAGCTTAGGCCTGCTAATGGGATGGTAAACTAATAGCAGTGATGGGAGAACCAAATATATTGACATTTTTTTTTTCACTACACATGTTTGAGATATAGTTGCGCAATGGGAGGTGGTCCTAAGCCCATACTTAGTGATATTTTACATCTTGTATTAAATAGTTGGGTTTATTTTAGATTTGATGTAGTGGACACCATGTGACATTATATCATCATTATATGATTTTGTGTTCATATTGAGATGATTTTTTGATGTTGTGAGTATACATGAAAGTTCTCAACAGGTTTTGATTGACTCTCTCACACTGAGCAATTGCCTTGGATCTTAGATAGCTGAGCAAGATGAGACATTGAATTCTTGGTTAGAGGGAGAATTCATCTTTATCATATGTATCACCTTGACAATGAGGGTCAAGATGAGATTCTTTTAAAGAATTGAGCATGAAGGTTGACCACACACTGCATGTAATCTGACAAAAGCCAAATACGAACTTTCAGACAGACGTTAGGAAAGTGATTGGATTAAAATGTTTGGGTTAGGCACTGAGATAGTGACGAGGGGCACTAAGATAGCGACGAGCGCTAGATAGTGACTAGATTAAGATTCGTATGGCGTTATATACTTTTGAGAATGAATTTGACATGCCTAATTAAGTGGAAGCTCTGCCATAACATACATTATATACTGTATATGCTATTGATGTGACCTTTATAAAAAAAAATGAATGAATGTATCCTTGGTTCGTCCTTGTGTGAGTTTTAGGAACCTTTTTAAGTTCCACTATGCCCTTTGTGACCTAGGACTACGTTATGAAGAGAGAGCTTGATGTTGCTACTTTAAGCATGTTGCTAAAGGACCATGATTGATGTGGTTCGGCGAGGTATGTCTAGGAAAGCAGTTGAGTTTGATTGGATTAACGTGAGTAGCTAGGAAAGACGGTTCTATAATACACTATTGTATTATGACTCATTATCGGAACGATCATGGCGATTTTTGTGTCTATCGATATGATCATAAGTACAATATATACTAGTTGGTCCATGTATTGCTGTTGAGATTAATTCTCAGTGAGGGATAATCGGATGTTGAATATAGTATAACAGAATAGTCTGAGGCATACATGAGATCAGTTATGTGTTTATAGTGAGGTATTATGTTAGTTTGATAGTAGCTTAATATAATACTTGTCATGACCCCCAAATCCTACCCTACGCGGATTTAGAGCCCTTGACCGACACTGCCATACGGACAGGCAATACAAAATCAAATGAATCGCATAGAATGATAAATAAATTTTCTTTTCTTCATATCACTAAATCATAAATCATTTAGTCATTTAATGCGAAAGCTACACCAAATGTAATTCATTAGATAACCATCTCCACATCATTCATTTATAAAATCTGCTCAAAATAAGATTATTATCATCACTGTTCAACATGAGTCATCAAAATTTATATACACATCATATATGTATCCATAAAAGTACAAAAAGATAGTTCCCAACAATCCAAGTTGTCATTAGACCAAAAATACATCATGTGATTACTTAAAAGATTCTACATCACATTCGACCCAGATGTTGTACACAGATTTATTACATTCACAGCCTCAGCTATTCTGCATAGATTTGTTATCTCCTTGCTAAGTCAATTACCTAAAATATGTTAGATAAATCCATGTGAGCTTCACTGAGCTCGTGAGTAATTCCTGCATCCTGTCACAGGTCTTGCAAGTCAGAGTTTTGCACAAAACACCATGGACACCAAGTTTCTCAAATAGATAACATAAATATATATCAGGATAACTTAAAAACATGATTCAGATTACGCAATAGATAACATGATAACAAATGACAGATACACATGAAAGGATACTTTTAAAATTTGATTTCAAATAACGAATAACAGACATATATCATACACATCGAAGATTCACATACATGAAATCCACAACGAGTCAGAGCGCCATGTGGGTAAGTCTCAAAAGAGTCAGAAGCACCACGTGGGTAAGTCTCAAAAGAGTCAGAGTGCCACATGGGTAAGTCTCAAAGAGTCGGAGTGCCACATGGGTAAGTCTAGTGTAGACACACAGGAATCGAGTAAGAGCACCATGTGAGTAAATTTCAAAAGAGTTGGAGCGCCACATGGACACACTAGCATATGGGTAAGTCTCAAAAGAATCGGAGCACCACATGGGCACACCAAGATGTGGGTAAGTATCAATAGAGTCAGAGCACTACAAGGGTAAACCTTGGAACAGACACATGATCAGATTCCAAACATGTACATTTCAGGTTCATAGTCAAAATCGGATCACATAAATCATTTTTTTCATTTAAGGGGTGCCATGATTTACAAATGTCTTTCAAATCAGTATGCACATGCCATTTCAAAATCTAGACATGAAATCATAAATTGTAGATAAACATTTGAGCAGATATAAAACATTTAGGCATGTTTCAAGTAGAAGAAAAAACCATTGAATCAACGTACTAGGTTACTCACAAAACAATTTAGCAGTTTAACATCCATAGAAGATAAAATATCGTTTGTTCAAGATACAAGATTACTTACCTCAAGCCATTAATCAGCTATGCTAACTCATTTTCCTTTGTCTGTAGCTCCTAAATCATAAGTCAAATATACATAATCATGTATTAGAGCATAATTGAGTCATTTCTATTAGCTACTTATTATTTTATAGCCTTAAACTTAAAGTTGAGTCCTGCCTTCCTTATTTAATAACTAAATACTAACTCGAGACATAGTGGGTATTACCTCATTTGTCGTTTCATATTTTTTGGAGTTTATTTAGGCTTAATGAACCTCATCATTGAGTCCGGAATGTCCGAAATAATCAAATTAGACTACCTTTTATATTTAATTGGCTCTGGGTATTATTAGGGGTAAAATGATAATTTTATATTTTACGTGTCTTATTTTTTGGGACATAATCTTACAAATCGAACTCCGCCGTTGAGTTCGGAATGCCCAAAAATATTGGGTTACACTTATCTTTTTTATTTTATTTGGGCATCGTAGCCACTTTATCAAATTAAATTAATTTGATTCTTTTATTGTGTGTGTGTGTGTGTCTATATATATATATATTCAGTTAATAATTTAACCAAGTGTCTCAGTGGCACAATGGTTATACATTTGGGTTTAGGTGCTATTTACCCACGCAGGTTGTGAGTTCGAGTCCCTAGGGCTGCTACTCCTGCATATTTTTTTTTTTCCTGATTTTCCTTAAACCAAACAACAGATAGGAACTCAAACCTGGGATAAGTTATCCCTGTTCAAGACAGGGTTACTTAATTAATTTACTATCCTTGCAACCAAACACCCCATGTGTAATTTAAATTAAATCCAATATTGCGTCGTTTCAGTTAAAAACCCAAACCCATTTTATTTCAATTGGGGCCCGACCAGACTCTGACCCAAATAACCGACTATATACTGCTTATTCTCTGGCGTACCTCCGGTGTCTTCTCCGGTGCCGGCGAACTATCTTCGGTGGAGTTCCGACCCATTTTAAACGGGGTTCGACTCTATGTTTCTCAAGGATTCCATTTCTAAGGTTAAATCTTTAATTGATTTAACCCTTGGCCATTAAGCAACCACTCATAGTGGCTACTCCGGCGAGGGCTATTTTTTCGGTGATGCCATTTCTTCTTATTTTGGTGGTGTTTTAAACACTATTTCTTCTTCATTTTTCTTCCTACACATTTTTAGGATTTAGGGGAACACTTCCTCGATCCTCAAATCAACTTAATCCCTAAAAAATTCTCACCACCCGAAAAATCACCTCACCTGCAACTTCAATTTATTCCTTCATTTCTCCTACCAAATCACTCCCTACTTCCTCCTATATTCACCATATTTTGTATACTTTTGGACCTTATAAGTTAGGATTTTTACTTAAGTTTTTATAAACTCAATTGAATAAAAATTCAAAATTATAAACTTTGAGCTGAAAGCCTTACCTGTCTTAGCTTTCTGTTTCTCCCTCATCCTCTTCTTCTTCTTCTTCTTCTCTTTCTGTCTCACTTTCTCTCTACACAAAGACGCACCCTATCTGTCGGTTGATATATATATATATATATATATATAAATATATATATATATATCCACACCAACTTTTGGTCGGTTTATACATATCACAAGACACATATGTCCACATATATATGTGCTGACTCACCTGTATATATATATATATATATATAACCATTATACTTATCTTTTCAGGTGTGTATATATATATATATACACACAGTGTCACAACCTTGAATCCGGCCTCTGTGGATTAAGGATCACGACCGCCACCCTTCGGCCCGTGGGCTGTCGGGTGAGGCTCAAGTAAGTAAGTGGTGGTGCGGTGTGGTCAGGATTGGTAATTGCAGAAGTGTGAAAAACTTTTTCTTTTACATCCCACACACCTGCCCCGGTACCGTCGGTTCTTCTTCTTCTTCTTTGGAGCGGTAAATAATTAACATACATTTAGAGCATACTAAATTTTTTAAAGTTTTACATGTCACATACCCGATAGCCCCTTGGAGCTTAAGTACATAATCGTCCAAAATTACTACAACAAAATTGACCTACTATAGGTCCTAATATTTCCAAAAGTCCTTGATTATAATGGAGCTATTAATCGTTAGTCCTCAAATTGGGCAAGGCTCTCATTCATCATCAATACCTAAAAAATGTTGGGATAATGGGGTAAGCTTCAATAAGCCCAGTGAGTAATTCCAGTATCTTAAATTGGTTTTCAACTAGTAGTAGGTTAGTTATAAGAAAATTTCATACAAATATATATTACCAATTGTACATATACGTCAGATACAGAGTACAAAATTCTTTAAATACAGATAGCATAAAGCATACAAGGCATTCAAGCTAGGCACGTATTTCAATAATTGTAGAATACAGAAATCTTCAAATCACATATCATGATGCATTTTAAAGCATTCAATAAAGCATTTAATATGCAACAAAATTTATAAACATGAGCAGGATGGCCATTTGA
The DNA here is from genome assembly GCA_008638375.1 of Nyssa sinensis. Taxonomy (NCBI): domain Eukaryota; kingdom Viridiplantae; phylum Streptophyta; class Magnoliopsida; order Cornales; family Nyssaceae; genus Nyssa; species Nyssa sinensis. Next base: position 20,779,648 of record CM018050.1, read on the forward strand.
AAGCCAAGGAATAATTTGAAATCCTTTCCATGAAAATAAGAGGATGCACACTTCTTCTTCTTTAAAACACGAGGTTATATAAAAACCCAATTCAGATAAATGAGGGTTTAAAAGCCTGCTACCATTTTAAAAATTTTTCATCTTTTCACTTTAATTAGGTGAAAATCCTGTTTCGAACTATATTCTAGTTTCACTTCGTGTGGAGATATCCCATGCCTGAGGGATCAGATCCTGCTACTGGGCATTCTTCATGTCAATTGAGTTCCAAAGGAATCCTAATATCATAAAGTTTGTGATATTTATGCATTATTATCTTACAAAACACGACTTCTTCAAGAAATGCTTTTCATGAGCATTAAAAACATGATTTCTTCAAATATATGCTTTTCATGAGCGTTTGAAATATGACTTTTCAAATAGATGATTTTCATGAGTATAAAAATATGGCTTCAATAAAAAGAATAAATTTTCATGAGTATTTGAAACATGGACAATTTAACAGAGTTTTGAAATACTTGGAGGACAATACTTGAAACATTTAACACATGAGTTTCAGGAATTTAAATCACATTGTACATGGCATTTATTCCATGAGGCATTTAATAAAATTGACATTTACATGGACATGCAGAAAATAAACATATCATCTGTCAGGAATATCATGAAGTGAATTTTGCATGCCATGTTAGGATTTATAAGTAAAATGATAGAACATTGAAATATAAAGCATACAAATACGAGAATTTAGAATTTGAAATATAGCAGATATTTTAAAACACTTCAGAATTTTTAAACTCGTAATACTTCAGAAATTTTAGAACTTAAACTTCTTTAGAATCCATGGAGATTAAAACCTCCACTTCAAAATACAAGATTACTCACCTCGCTCCCTCGGGTTTGCACTACTGGTGGGCTTTTCCCTTTCCTCTTGTAGCTCCTAAGAAAATCAAATTTACCAAGACTTCAATAATTCCTTCATTTACTTCAAATCATTCCTAAATTGATGCTCTCCATTTAACTTTAGACCCGCCGTATCCTTAATTTCCTAGGATTGGTCTTACCGGCCTATTGTGGTGATTAATAAATTTTATTTTTCATGTGACCTATTTTTTCAGTACCTATTTGGTATTATGGACCTCATCGTTATGTCCGAAACGTTCGAAAAAATCAATTTAGACCCTCTCGGCTTTTTATTTGGCTTTGGGCATATTAGGGGTAATTTGGTAATTTGCTACTTTTATATGTCTTAATTTTTTGGGTTCCCGTCTCATAAGATGGGCCCTGCCATTGGGTCCAGAATGCCCAAAATAGTGAAAATATACTATTCATTTATTTATTTTGGACATCGGATTATTTTTTTCTATTTTTAATTTAATTTAATTTAATTTATTGATTTAATATAATTATTATAATATATATATATATATATAAATATAAATATATATAATACCATAATATTTCACAAGGAGTAGGGGTGGCTCAATGGGTTTGGGCTTGTTTTAGCGCTTGGGCAGTGAAAGGTTTCACGTTTGAACCCCTAGGGGCGCAGCCCCCATTTTTATTTTATTTTTATCAGGGCCAAACAACGAACAGGGGATTAAAATCAGGTTAGGTTATCTTATTCCATTAGTGGACATCAAATTAGGCCCCTAACCATGTAACCAAATAGACCCAGTTGAGTTTTAAATTTTAAAACACAACATATAAAAAGAGTGCCGTCCTACTTACCATTTGTGCGATGGGTCGGGTCTCGACCCGAACCCGGATCCGACCCAAGACCCAATCCAATTACTGTTTATCTTCTTCCCCAACTCCCCGCACTGTAGCCCTAATTGCTGCAAATCAAAACTTCCAATTTTGTGGATTTCCACTCACTGAATCTCTTTGTTTACGATCCCAAAACGTTTCTGGAACACCAAGGTATGGTTTGGCATTGGTTTGGGGTTCAAGTTTGAGCTCAGTATCATGGTTTGAAGTTTGATACCAAGACCTGCAACTCGGCCGTTCACGCTCATTTTTGGCCCAAAATTCATGGGGCTTCTTCCATAGTGATTTATTCATCATGGGGTTTAAGTCCTCATTCTCAAAAGCGGGTTTTACAGTGAGTTTGTGAGGTTGGGTTTTAAAACCCGAACTTGCAACTCAGGTTTTGGAGACCTTATTTTGAGGTTTTTGGTCGTGTTTGAGTATTTTTGGAACACTAATGGCCTCTATTTGAGGTATTGACAACCCAAACTTGGTTTGGTATAGATGTTTTTAGACCTGCTCCAATAGAGGTCCATCAATGGCGGATCTTCATGGTTTAGGGTCTCTGTCACATCCCCGAATTTCACAAACTTGGGGAGTGAGTGAAATCAATGAAGAAAACAAAACAAAAGACAATTTAACTGATACCCAGACCGAAGATCAATTTTCGAGAAACATCTCGAACCCTTAAGCTGATCAAACTAAGTCATCTATCCTTCTGTAGCAGTCTATACTCGCTCAAAATGTAAACTACCAATCCATCCCCAATATAATACCAAAACTAGACATGTCAAGTAGAATGAAGTCAAAAGAAATGATGCAATCAGCTATCTTGATCGAGCAATCTCTACAGATCCTCGTTAGTATCTTCACTACCCCAACTGGTGAACGATACGATGGTAGAACAAGGCAATCATCACAATCCCCCGAATGAAAGAAAGAAAGAAATCTCCCAAGTGTAATATTTATTATCTAGATCTAGACAACACAATCATTTATAACTTGTCCAAACCCATTAGACTCGGTCATAACTTTTACCCACGTATTTCTAAACGACAAGTGAAAACCACCATTCACTTATAAGTTGTATAACAATCCAAGCTCTCAAGTTCTAGTGCCTCAACTACAATATTTTCACTCTAAGTACATTACATTCACACAATTTGCATCTTAAACACTAAGATTCATATTCAAGAAATTTGTATCATCCAAGTCTTAACCTGATATACAATTTCCTCCAAAGCAATAATCAATGCTTACCTTTTATTCAATCATAATTCTGGAATCAATCTTATAAATTATGCTTAGAACTAGGTTCATAATTCACACCTTAATTTTGGCCCAATTCATGCAACTCATCATTTTCACAAGGTCTATATTCATAAGTTCATTAAATCAACCCACTATTCTTATCACATCTAGTATCGATCATCTTATAGAACTAGGTAAGACAATAGCATTCATCACTAGGTTACCTCCACAGTCCACTATAATATAACTGATTCCAATTCAATAAAGAAATCATTACAACCCATAACTTTCATATTCGTCTTCGCATTCCAATTCAATATTCATCCTAAGCACAAAATCAAAATCCAATTATATCATAATCTGGATTTATCTACAACAATATTCTTTTCAAACTATTCATGTTCATACAATTTTCCTTAGACAAAAGATCATTAATCATCGCCTGAGAACCTAACACATCTTATTGACATATTTGCTTAATCAGCACTTATATAACTCATGTTAACTATCCCCTCCCGTTGGTTACACTAAACAACTAACACCGAGTTCTAACACATCCTTTCGCAAGGAAGGAATTTATTTAAACAATACAATATACGCATACTCTAGTCATGCTAGTGTTCAACTAGCCTACTAATACTCAACCCTAAGTGAATGCCATTCAAAATAATACATCTCTCCACAAAAGAGTTTAACACAAGAATATCTCTATATCTGCTATCCAGTCCATACACAAAAAATCTCCACAAGTCTAAATTCTTATTTTTGCATTCCGAGGTCTTATGTGTCTTTTTATTTATGGTTTTCTACTTCATTAGCATTTGTTCATTTAAGGTTTTATAATTCTTTCATTATTCCTTACTTTTATAGCTAGGTAATAATCCTTCATGGATCACAACTCCTTTTGTTACTAGCTGATGAGGCGCCATCCATCAACTGTAACGCAAGACTTGAGACCAATCCAGTCTGTATAAATATCATAGTCATAGTACTATAATCCATGAATATCGTATACTAACCTAGCATACACACACACACACACACATACATATATATATATATATATGAGAACACATCCGACCAGGTAGGTGACTAGGTCCACAGCCTATCCCATAATAACTAGGCATACAACCTACCGCATAGATAACTAAGTGCACAACATATATCACTAATAACTAGGCACACGGCCTATCCCATAAAATATGTGGTCTATCACATAGACATGAGTTTCTAATCTTAGTTAACCATTATATCAAACAATCACATACTCTCAGTTAATTAGAAAATCAAGTATAGTGCATACTCGTGCACAGCAATGCAACACATACACATAAAACATACCACCCTAAACTAGGTCCAAATAACTTAAGGTCTAATCTTCTCCCACTGTCCCTAGGTATTCAAACCTATGCTCTGATACCACGTTGTCACGCCCCGAATTTCCACAAACCTGGGGAGTGAGTGAATTTAATTAAGAGAAGAAAATAAAAGATAATTTAAAGGGGTTCAATTAGACATACATTCATTTCCTTCTACATATACACATGTGAGGCACATTCAATAAATATATCCTACATGTCATTTGGGCTTAAGCCCTTACATAAAAAAAATGCCCCAAGGGCCAAATATACTTCTAAGTTCTTTTCCACTCATTTCTTCAAGACTTCATCAAGTCTCATATACCAAGGGCGTCATCTGTAATGTGATATCCCACAAATAGGTCAGCTCAACTGCTGGTATGACACAATGCTAATGCAAGGAACAAGGTTAAGGCGTGGCATGTGCAAAATGTACAGTTATAGTCTACATGCCTTCCAATTCATCAATACAATGCATTAACAATATACGTGACAACGATCAATGCAATGCAATGAAAATATGCGTGAAACACCCATGTAAACTCTATTATGCCACACCCATGTCTCACTTTACGGATCCTTTGCTGTTGGCATGAGTACCAATCGTATGTCTCACTTCACGGTCCGTCCCCGTTGGCATGAGTACCAATGGCCAATTTTGGGGTTTTCACTACAGGATCTACACCCTCATAATGCATAGCACCAAGTGCTCAACTCACATTATGTTTTCAAGGAATCACACCATGCCAATATGATTATATTTCACCATGTAACAATGTAATCTCATTGAAACATTTTATCCACACATGAAGCATGCGTTAAATAATGCATTATACTTAAAGCAACAATAACATTCAAATCACAAAATTCCTTCCTCATGTGTGTGTGCTATACATATTCCATTTAAACGTATGCTTAAGTTACATATTCACAATATTAACAATTCTTGAAGAACAAAAACCACATACTGTACCGACACATGGAATATACATATAGTCGTGGTTCACGTTTATCATTTAAGCAAACCCCCAAGGAAATAATAAGGAACACATAAGCACATAAACAATCAAATAAACATACGAATCATTAAATCAACATGAAAATTATTCCTAAACTTAATCCTATTCCTTACTTAGCAAAATATCATACCTGTAAGGGTTTGTCTCAACCCTAAGGAGTCGTGCTTGCTGTGTAGCCGAACTAACTAGTGAGAATGCAGCCCCTTTACTGTATCTACCTAGAATGGTCAAACTGCTTCCCTCTTTCCTTTCGGAGTTCCTAAGATTCACAAATTATGTCTCAGTGGATCATTACATGAATTTATGCTATTCATCAAATTTTATGCCTCTTTACTATTGGTATCCCTTTTACCTGAATAGACTTTACCATTGAATCTGGAACGTCGAACAAAGTTGATTTAGGCTTTTGCGGAATTCAGTTCGGGCTTTTGTACTAAAAGGGTAAAATGATCATTTTGTACTTTTACGAGTTCTTACTCCTCGAGACCTCTTTTTATAAATGGACTCCACCGTTGAGTCCAGAATGCTTGAAATAATAAAAATTCACTATTCTTTTATTTTATTCGGAGTTCGTTTGACTACTCTTTGACTTAGGGGCATTTTGATCATTTTAGTATTCCTACGGGTCTTTTATTTGTTAGGATCCCGTCTCGCAACACGGACCTCATCATTGGTCTTAGAAGGTCCATGATAGTCAAAATACACTAATAATTTGTTTAATTTGGATTCCAGGTCATTTTCTCATTATTAATTAAATTAATTAATTAATTACTATTATTATATAATACATATATATATATATATTTGTGCCCAAAGTTGACACGGGATTGTCCTGTTCTCTCTAGTTACACGCGCCGCATCCACACACTTGATTCTTGGTTTGAATCTCGGGGTTACGCCCCTTTTTCATTTTCTGATTTTTCTTAACATCTATTATATATATATATATATATATATATATATTCTGGTGAATGGGTTAACACAGGCGAGCCTGTCCAAGTGGGTTGGGCTTGGGGTTCTTCCTATGTGTCCATGGTTCGAAACTCAGGGGCTGCACCTTATGTGCGCCCCTTTTTATTTTTCAAATTCTCTCAAAGCCAAACAGTGGCTAGCCCTAAACCGGAACAAGATATCCCCATCCCCAATTTAATTTCAATTTCTAATTTCTTATACTTGTTTCCAAACAACCCCATTCATTTAAATTAATCTTCAAAACGTCACAGTTTTGAAAGCAGGCTTAGGTGCGAGTGGGTCAGATCTAACTTGACCCGAACTAATCCGAACCCAAAGCCCTGAACAGTTCCTCTTCTCCTTGATTATCCGGTAGGGTTCCGGTGGATTTTCAGCATCTTCTCCGTTGCCGGCGCCCTTTTTCGGCCAAATTCTACTATTTTTCAAATGCCATTTTCTCCTATTTCTCTTGAAGGTTTCATTTCTAGTGTCTGTTTTCCTTTTAATTTATCAGAACCCTTCGAATAGAAGGATTTTTAGTGGAACCCATTTTTTTGGTGAGCCCCATTTCTCCTTGTTTTCCTAATAGTCTTAACCCAAATCTTGTTCTAATAGTTTTCTGCACCTAAGAGGAGTGTTTTCCTCCCATTTAAACAAAGTTTGAAGCTAAAATCCATGGAACCCAAATTATTCTCTATACCTGCAACTGACCATAACTGTTTCACGTTTTAACCATTTTAGTTAATTTTTTTTGCATTAGATTCCATTTTTCATACCCTATAAGACTTTACAATTATAACTAACTATCATGCTTTCTAAAATTTGAAACAGAAACTAACATGGCATACTTGTTTTTTGGTTTTTCTCCTTCCTCTCTTTGGTTTCCTTCCTTCTCTCTTTTCTGAATCCCAGAATCACCTCTCAGGAGCTAACTTTCTTCTGTTTTCTTCTTGTTCCTCTCAATAACCTAACCATATACATATAGGTAAAAACCCCCCATCAGTTCACTCACTCACACTCTCTCTCTCTCTCATTTTCTCTCTTTACTCGAACACTCACCATGCAAGTCTGACTTGCACAGCCCCTCCTTACACTGTCTTATACACTCAATGCACTCATTTGCTCTTTTCTCACAAGCAACATTCTCCCCCTAGACAAGTTATCATCATTAGGTCTTAGGTGTAAGCATAGGTGTATATATATATGTATAATGTATATTGTACACACACTGAACACCTACCCACACTCATACAGTCGACACTACACATACACACACACAACTCTCTTCACCTGCTCATCTACTGTTTCCCCTTTCTTTTTCCTATTTTTTGAATTCTTCTCTGTTTCCTTTCTTGTCTTTCAACTTTTCATTAAATGCTTGCTTGTGTTTGTAGTCATATATATGTACATGTTACACTACACACTCTGGTTGCATACACTAGTACACACATACACACACTTATATGCATGCTTCATTTTATCTTCCCTTCGTTTTTATATTTATTTATTCCATAGGCATATATACATATGTATATTATTACATACATACATATTATAACATATATTCCTACACATACATACTAATAGCACACATACATATATATATATATACATGTGTATTTTTATATACTTCTATAAACATATATATATATATATACACGTTTACATACACGTATTTTTGTGCAGTCGATTCTTGTAACCAAATGGCCTCGGTGTGCTCGGTTAATTTCACCGTCTAAATTATTAAGAGTAAATAAAAATCAAAGAGATTCAAATCTTGTAACATCAGCCAAATTGTTTGGGTATTTAAGTCGGGGCATTTCAAATAGTGCTCTATCATTAAAATGAAAAATTTATTCTCATTTTTTTTCAGGTCTCTATAATCTCTAGGGTTGTTTTAGGGTCTAATATTTATGTTTTATTCATGATCGTAGACCTTAACTATCATGCATGCAATCATAAGGCTTAATGCAACAAAAACAGTACATAAAATTCTTAAAAAGAAAGAAGGAGAAATCAAAACCTTGATGGTTTGTTCCCTCTCCTATGCTCACAATGGCCCCAACCTTGCAGGTACAGCCAGCCCCCTTTCTTCTTCCTTCCTTCCTTCAAACCACTTGCATGGAGGCAACCAACCTTTAATCTCTCTTTCTCTCTCTACTGTCTCTCTCTAGCTTCTCTCTCTACATCAGACCTGCACACCATCAAGTCTAATTTTCTGAGTTGAAATTACACACATGCAACACAGATATTTATCACATATCCTATTTATTTTAATTTAAAAATAATACTTTTGCTGCATGAAAGATGATTGGACAATTTGGGAGGTGGGGTTTTCTTTTGATATGTGTGTGTGTATGTGTGTGTGTATATATATATATATATATTTGTTGTAACATAGGACACAAAAAGTAGGCAGCCCAAGTGGCTACTTTTTGGGCTTTAAAACTTTTCCTATTTTGGGTCAAGGGTTCAAAACCCCTTGGCCTCTCTTTTGGTTCCCCTTTTTGCTATTTTTTCTCCTTATGCCTTGTTTGGCACTTTATTTATTAATTTTAACTTTTTGCATTATTCTCCCTTTTTGTGAATTTGAATTCAGTATTCACTCCTTTATGTATCGACTAAGTCGCAGCCTTAGATTATTTCTCCTCAAATTTGACCTCGTTATTTAAGGTCTCGACATTTTGAAACCGTCATTTATTTCCCGATTAAATTTTCTCAATATTCTATTAAGGGTCACTAATTAATAATTAGTGAGTTAATTATTATTTATTCGGGACAATGTGTTACACTTGTATTCTTATTTATGTCATTTTCATAAATCGAAGATTTATAAGTTTGTTTATATTCTTCACGTGTCAACTTCGCTAGCCCAAGCCTTTGTTGTTTTAATTTCCTTCACGTACCGTTCTTATTCATTTTATTTTAGCCTTTGTCATTTTAATCAAATTTTCTTAAGTCCCTAATATTTAATTAGTGACTTAATTCTTATCAATTGGGTTAGGGTGTTATACACAACACACACCCACAATATATATATATATATAAACAACACCCTCATGCAATTTATACATATATATATATATATATCTTAACATAAAATAATAAGGGTATAGGAGGGGTCCAACGGCAGGCTACCATCTCGGTTTTAAGCGTGCCCACATTCGGGCTTATTTGAGCATGGACATATATTTGGTGAAATATGTAGCACCCATGTGCTTCAGCCACGTTGGCTTATTTTGTACATATAATCCATTCCTACTTTTTGGGTCTCGGGATCAAATTCCTTGACCAATACTTTTGGCTTCATTATTTTATAACTTTCATTTATCTCGTGTTATTTTATGGCTTTTATTTTTTGGGGGTCTAATTTTCATAATTATTGCCATTTTAGCCCTTAAAATCTCTAATATTTAAATTAGTAAATTAATTCACAAAAATCGGGTCGGGTTGTTATATTCTCCCCTTCTTCAAAAGTTTTGTCCTCAAAATTTAGGGTTCTATTCTCAGATGTCGTCCTGATTTCCTGTCATTATTTTCTGCATCATTAAGTCTTATGGTGTCATTACATAGTTTCATTGCCTAAGCATTTATATATCATTAGGTATAGTTCTTTTAGTATTAAAATTTAAAGAGCTGAAATACCTGAGAGGCTATGGTGTTAGGCGAATTCTCTCATGGAATCAACGAGTACACTCAGTCCTGGCCTTCGCTAGTCACTATTTTCTGCCAAAAGAGCACTAATCGGTGCCCATATTCGAATTACAGTTTTCTGCCTTATTCACTGATCAATTCACAACTCAATTACTTAAGAATCATCAATCTCCATACTGGTACTATCCTTCCTAAGAATCCTCAACCTCTATTCTGAAACATATTACTATCTTCCAAAAGTCACTACTGCTGAGTTTCTAACATCTCAATATTACATACTCATAATCACGTAAACTTAAACAGGTAAGTCAAGTCATTTAACACATATCATTCCTATTTCCCACAATATTTAGAGTCAATATCTTTCAACTTCACATCATTCCATAGTCTCCCCAAAATCACTCTTCTTATGTTTTTAAATTCTCAAGATCATCAACTTAGCTTATAATCATACTATTGTCTCCCAAGAATTATTGATCAGTCTGATCATCCTAAACACCCAAGAAACATTAATTTCAATCACGAATTGGTCTTTCTAAAGACCATTAACCTTTGCTCTCATACCACTCTGTCGCAACCCCCAAACCTACCCTTCGCGGATTTAAAGCCCGTGAGCCGACACGACCACACAAACAGGCCGTACAAAATCAAATGAATCGCATAGAATGATAAATAAATTTTCTTTTCTTCATATCAATAAATCATAAATCATTGAGTCATTTAATATAAAAGCTTACTCCAAACGCAATTCATTCGATAATCATATCCACATCAGTCATTTATAAAATTTGCTCAAAGTAAGATCATTATCATCACTTTTCATCATGAGTCATCAACATTTATATACACATCATATATGTATCCACAAAAGTACAAAAAGATAGTTCCCAACAATCTAGGTTGTCATTAGACCAAAAATACATCATGTGATTATCCAAAAAATTCTACATCACATCCGACCCAAATACTGTACACAAATTTATTACATTCATGCCTCAACTATTCTGCATAAACTTGTTATCTCCTTGCTAACTCAATTACCTAAAATATGTTGGATAAATCCATGTGAGCTTCACTAAGCTCGTGAGTAATTCCTGCATACTGTCACAGGTTTTGTAAGCTAGAGTTTTGCACAAAATACCATGGGCACCAAGTTTCTTAAATAGCTAGCATAAATATATATCAGGATAACTTAAAAACATGATTCAGAGTATGTAATAGATAATATGATAACAAATGACAGAAACATATGAAAAGATACTTTTAAAATCTGATTTCAAGTAACAACTAACAGACATATATTATAAACATCGAAGATTCATATACATGAAATCCACAACGAGTCAGAGCTCCTTGTGGGATAAATTTCAAGAGAGTCGAAGTGCCACATGGGCACGCCAGCATGTGGGTAAGTCTCAAAAGAGTCGGAGCGCCACATGGGCACACCAACATGTGGGTAAGTCTCAATAGAGTCGGAGCACTACAAGGGTAAACCTTGGAACAAACTACAAGGGTAAACCTTGGAACAAACACATGATCGGATTCAAAACACGTACATTTCAGGTTCATAGTCAAAACCGGATCACATAAATCATTTTTTTCATTTAAGGGGTGCCATGGTTTACAAATGTCTTTCAAATCAGTATGCACATTGCCATTTCAAAATCTAGACATGAAATCATGAATTGCAGATAAACATTTGAGCAGATATAAAACATTTAGGCATGTTTCAAGTAGAAGATAAAACCATTGATTCAGCGTACCAGGTTACTCACAAAACAATTTAGCAGTTTAACATCCATAGAAGATAAATTATCGCTGCATTCAAGATACAAGAATTACTCAACTCAAACCTTTAGTCAGCTATGCTAACTCATTTTCCTTTGTCTGTAGCTCCTAAATCATAAGTCAAATATACATAACCATGTATTAGAGCATAATTGAGTTATTTCTATTAGCTACTTATTTTTTATAGCCTTAGACTTAAAGTTGAGTCCCGCCTTCCTTTTTTAATAACTAAATACTGGCTCGGGATGTATTGGGTATTATCTCATTTGTTGTTTCATATTTTTTGAAGTTTATTTAGGCTTAATGGACCTCACCATTGAGTCTAGAATGTTCGAAATAATCAAATTAGACTACCTTTTGTATTTAATTAACTCTGGGTATTATTAGGGGTAAAATGGTAATTTCAAATTTTATGTGTCTTATTTTTTGGGACATAATCTTACAAATCGGACTCTGTTGTTGAGTCTGCAATGTCCAAAAATATTAGGTTACACTATCTTGTTATTTTATTTGGGCATCGTAACCACTTTACCAAATGAAATTAATTAAATTAATTTAAATTATTTAATTCCTTCATTGTATATTATATATATATATATATATATATATTCAGTTTATAATTTAACCTAAGTGTCTCAGTGGCACAGTGGTTATACATTTGGGTTTAGGTGCTGTATACCCACGCAAGTTGTGAGTTCAAGTCCTTGGGCTGCTACTCCACATATTTTTTTTTTCTTTTGATTTTCCTTAAACCAAACAACGGATAGGGAACTCAAACCTGGGATAAGCTATCCCTATTAAAGACAGGGTTACTTAATTAATTTTCTATCCTTGCAACCAAACACCTCATATGTAATTTAAATTAAATCCAATACTGCGCTGTTTTAGTGAAAAACCCAAACCCATTTTATTTTGGTCGAGGCCCAACCTGACTCCAACCCAAATAATTGACCAAATACTGCTTCTTCTTCGGCGTACCTCCAATGTCTTCTCCGGCGTAGCCTGAACCATCTCCAGTGGAGTTTTGACCCATTTTCAACGGGGTTCGACTCTATGTTTCTCAAGGATTCTATTTCTAAGGTTAAATCTTCAATTGATTCAATCCTTGGCTGTCGAACAACCATTCACAATGGCTGCTCTAGCGAGGGTCATTTTTTCGACGACGCTATTTCTTCCTATTTTGTGTGTTTTAAACACTATTTATTCTTCATTATTTTTCCTGCACATTTCTGGGATTTAGGGGAACACTTCCCCGATCCTCAAATCAACTTAATCCGTCAAAAATTCTCACCACCTGAAATGTCATCTCACCTACAACTTCAATTTATTCCTTCATTTTTCCACCAAATCACTCACTGGTTCCTCCTATATTCACCATATTTTGTATACTTTTAGACCTTATAGCTAGTTAAGAGTTTTACTTAAGTTTTTATAAACCCAATTGAATAACAGTTCAAAACTATAAACTTTGAGTTGAAAGCCTTACCTGTCTTAGCTTTTTGTTTCTCCCTCTTCTTCTTCTTCTTCTTCTTCTTCTTCAATCTCACTTTCTCTTTACACACAACCGCACCCTCTCTATCAGTTGATATATATATGGTTTATATATACATATATATATATATATGGTTTATATATATATATATATATATCCACACCAACTTTTGGTTAGTTTATACATATCACAACACACACATGTCCATATATATATATGTATATATATATATACAGTACATTTATCCCTTTATTATATAAGAATATTATATATATATATTTTATCTCATATATATATATATATATATATATATCTTCACATAAAATAATAAGGCTATAGGAGGGGTCCAATGGTAGGCTGCCATCTCTGTTTTTAACGTGCCGACATTCGAGCTTATTTGAGCATATACATATATTTCGCGAAATATGTAGCACCCATGTGCTTCAGCCATATTGGCTTATTTTGTACATATAAGCCGTTCCTACTTTTTGGATCTCAGGATCAAATCCCCTGGCCAATACTTTTGGCTTCATTATTTTATGACTTTCATTATCTCGTGTTATTTTATGACTTTTATTTTTCTAAGTCTAATTTTCATAATTATTGCCATTTTAGCCCTTAAAATCTCTAATATTTATATTAGTAAATTAATTCCCAAAAATCGCATTGGGTTGTTATAGTACTCATACCCCAATCCTTCTTGTCTAGGGCACACGATCCATTTCTTGTAAGTGGAAGGTAATGCAAAGAGCTTAGTACTCAACCTATGTGGATGAGTGGGAGATGTTGGACATTGGGTCATGTGGACTCGAGTCTGTTTGGTATCCACAAGATTTTTTTGGATCGTGATAATTATGATAAGAGTTTATATGTGGTTAAAACTCTTTTCCATTCTAGTTAGTTTGACCGACTTAGATATTATCACGTAAGTCTTACAGTTATCCCATTAGTTATGATCATGGGATATAAATATATACGCATTGGTTAAGTGTGATGAATCCATCCATATGTAGTCTCCCAAATTATCACTGGGAGGTTTTGAGTGACGCTCTCTCTGAGATTCTTCTTGGGTGACCATCTTAGTGCCCTTGGTTTTGGATCGTGGAAAGATATAGACAACTCGATCTTGTAGCGATCCTATTTGACGATGAGGATCTCTTGCAATGTTTTAAGGATCTTCGTGGTGTTCCTAAGAAAGCTCATAATACAAGCTGTTTCTTCCGCTTTCGCTTCTGTTTTCACAGTTCTTGATCCAAAGAGGTAACCGGGTTAATACCCATTTTTGTTTTTATGTATTTCCTTCAGTGGCTAAACAAATAGAGTTTCTCTTGTCATATGCTTCAACTATTGGAGATGCTCTAATTACCTATTATTCTTTCAACTCAATCCCAGTTATATATGAGGTGCTGAATTATATCAATGCATAAACATTCTCAAATCAACAATTATTGTAACTGCAAATGGTTTGTAAGAATGTTGGGAGTTTTCTTAATATATTTTAGTTCATATTACCTTTAAAAGAAGTAGGGGCAAAGCTACGATTTTCTGGTTTGAAGTCAACGTAAAGTTTTTGTTAGAATATATACTCTCACATTCAAGACATTTTGCTATTATTTAATAAGTTTGATTTATTATTATTGAGTTTCATATTATCATACATGTGGATGTTGTTATTTTATACTACGAGATGATTAGTTTTTGAATTGTTATTGGAAATAGTTCATGTATATAAATAAGATTTATGTACAGGAAATATAAAATTATGATCAAGCAGTTCTAGAATTGTTTGCAGTCATTTGTGAGACTGACATCTTCTTTGTAAAATTGTAATATATTTGACCTCTATGTAGTAAAGTAGTTTATCTTAGTGGACTCTGAGTTATTATATTGGTGTATTTGGAATATACTGAACTATATTACTATAAGAAACACGTAATATAAAGTTGTCACATTTAATGTGATTCTTATATTCTCTATTCACAGTAAGCTCTTAATTCTAAGAGAATAGTGGATTTAAGTTCTTAATGGTGGCGAATTTGAGTTACCAATGAGTGAGGTCTCTTAAATCAACACCTCGGTATCTTAGGAAATCATTATTTAGACCTGTGGGAAAATATATTCTTAAGATAGAATCTATACTCTCTAAATTAGATAGAATGATATAACCAATATATTAATTCAATTGATTAATCACTAAAATCTAAATCTGGTATTTTCAATAAATTATTTATTGAGATGTTGACCAATTTATTGTGATTAATAATTGGTGAATTAAGTTATAAAAATAATTAGGAATTGGTTTGACGGTGTATAAACCCAAATGCTAATTATTGATATCAAAGTAGAGAGGCTCACTATATATGTTTAGTGGTTTTGGATTTTTTCTCTATTTCACATGCAATTCTAATTATTTAGTGGAGTTAATTAGAATTAATTAGTCATTAATTAATTAATTAAGAGTTAATTAGAAGTTAATTGACTAATTTGAGATAATTTGGTGGGACCCTAGATTCCCTTTTTTTGTTCTAATTTTACAAACTCCTATAAATATATGATATAATGGGGATAACCGTATACAACGACAAATTTTATTTTTTGGCGAGAAAGAGTAAAAGAGGGAGCTCACTCTCCTTTCTAGTATATGGCTTGTATAGAGGGAAAAGAGAAAAAGATGTAAAGGAGTACGAGAAGTAATATTGTATCAAGCTTTTCAATAAGGCTTCTTCAACAATCAATATTATCAAGAATAAGGTAATTCCAATACCTCTTTTCAAAATTGTATGACTTAAGTAAAGAAAAAAATCTAAATAAATAAATTTTTAAAATCGCTTCTACTGTGGTTACAAACCCAACAATTAGTATCATAACAACTTTAAACGAATCCATTAATTTTGAAGGATATATTTAATTTTTTCTATACCCATTCATGAATTCCAATTAAAATATTAGAATGTGATCTATTGATACAAAGATTCAATCCTTGATTGAAACCCTAAATTATTAAATCTAATTCTTGAATTCTGTGTATATCTTATGAGTATGGGATACCGATAAGAAACTACTTGCCGTTGCATTCTACATATTTTTTTATCGGAGAAAGTTTAGTTGCTAGCTATATGGATCTTTCTTTCTTTGATCGTTTACATGTCTTTGCTTAGGATGTGATTAATTAATTAAATAAGAAATCAAACGGGTGGCGGCTGCACTTGAAGAAGCTTTATGAAAATTTTATTTTGTTTTGCTCATGACGTTGATAGGTCAGCCGCACATGAGTATTAGATACCCATGTAATGTCAAAGACTTTTTATAATTTAATAATAAATAAAAAAATAATTTTTTTCCCTATTCGTAAAGCTTCATGTGCATAGGTGTGTATCTCTAAGACCTAAATTACATTATAAATTATTGTTTGGGTTAATTACAATTATCTTTCTTGTAGTTTCTGATAATTATAGATACTTTTTTTATAGTTTCTAAACCTACACTGTCCCTCTTCTGTTTTAAATTTTAATTGTAGATTTCGTCATTCGCTAATATCCGTTACTAATAGTGATAGAAATTGTTGATGTAAGCAAAAAAAATAAATAAATAAATAAAATGTCTAAATTGTCCTTATAAGTAGTAGAATGACTATATTAACCTTCAATGACAATATAAATAGACAAAAATGACCTTAGAGAGGGAGAGAGAGCTACTCTATCTCTATTCTTCCCTCGCTCTATGATGAATAAGATGAAATCATTCACCATCATCCACTGCAATCACTATTATACCCAGCCCCTTCCACCTTCACATACCCATAATTTGATTTCATTTAAAATCATCATATACAACTTAATTAACGAATAGGAAGAAGATGGGTGGTAGATCTGTAAGCAAGGTCTTTCGAATGCCTCTTGTGATCAACATTAATGGATAAACTAATGAAAAGATTCAGGAGTGTAATGTATGGTGCTCTTGCAAAAACCTCTATCAAACCAAAAGACATTGGATTGTTTAATCAACATCATCTATAACAATTCTTTTTCTTCAATTATATGTCAAGACCTTGAAATTCCTAGAAAGATTGAGGAGTATTCAGTATGTATATATATAACTCAAGGCAATTTCAAGTAAAAAATCATTTCAAAAGAACAAAAAATTAATAGTAGCTGATGCTGCACTTTTTGACTCGCAATAAGTGAGGGCTCCGTGACCTGTAGAACACTCAGAAAGATGATCAGAGATCCACCGGATTGGCTCCGGCGGTAGCCGCTCCAATGCTTAAGTAAGTAAAAGGAATTGAAAGACTGTATTGAAAGCCAAAGAATGAGCATAAAAATAAAGCGTACCTTTAGGGTTTAATTTATAAGTCGTGGCCTTCCTAAGTTGATCAGGATTCGATGCCATGAATATAGGGATTTGATCATCGGAGATTGTAGTTACCTTGTGGAGTATTAAGTCGTAGATGGAGATAATCATAGATAGTCGTTTCCGTGTTGAATACTATTTCCTTATTCCCTACTTGGCAGTTGTTAAGGAAACCATAAGGTCGGAGCCATATGAGGTGTTGATTAAATGTTGCCCAGGACATAAGGTTTGGGAGATATGTGCATGAGAATGCCTTGCAGGCTTCGCCTGCACTATATGACCGAGTTTATCGGCTCTGAATGATATATATATGATAATGCCCTGAAGGCTAGTCACTGCTCTGTATGATCGAGATTATCAGCTCTGTATGATATATATATGAGAATGCCCTGAAGGCTAGTCACTGCTCTGTATGATCGAGATTATCAGCTCCGTATGCACACGTGTCTCAAGGTGATTGGTGTGTCTGTTTGTGGTATATTAGCTACTCCCCCCCGAGCCCTAGTTAGAAGCTAGGGCTTAACTAGGGTTATGGGTCTTGTGAAGAGTCATACATTTTGTTCCTCCGTTTCTCGAGACGTCGGTTTAATGCGTCATTTATTGCGCAGCCGATACTTGAGAATCCATCATTATCTTCAACCGTTGTGTCGGCTCGCCTTGGAAGGCTCATATTTCGAATGTGTATATAAAGAGAGGGAAAGGTCTTTCATACCTTTCTTCTGCATTCGCTTCTACAGTACCAGACCGCTATTTGACATATTTTGAAGTTTGAAGGATATCCGATGTTCATAGTCCTTTCTTGATCTCAGGTTCGACTTTTAGTCCCCTTCTACATTCCTTCTCATTTGTTTCATTTCTTTCTCTTGTTCGCCATGTCTGGCTGTGAGTCACACTCTGGTTCGGGCAGTCTTTCGGAGACCGTTCCTCAACTGCAGTTAGTGAATATTGATGAAAATAGACTGGTAGAACCCCCCTTTAGTCCAGGGGTTAGGATTGTTGATGCATTCGATGAGCCCCCAAATAGGGCTGGTGAGACTTCTGGTCGATCCGGTTACAGAGAGAGTGTGAGAGTGTAATTACTGAAACCATGTTGAAGGAGTTATGGGCGAAGTTCAAACTTCCCACAAATGTTACTTTCAGGGTCCCAGATTCTCGGGATCGCCCAAGCAATGTTAGAGAGGGGGAAATCTGTGCCTATGTGGCCTGGTTTGAAATGGGTCTTACACTCCCCCTTCCTGATATAATAAAACAATTCTTTTGTTGGTTTAACCTTTGCCCCGCAAACCTAAACCTTAACAGTTGGAGACATCTGTTGAGCTTCATCGTGTTAGGGCATATGAAAAATGTCGAGGTGTCCCTCGATTTGATTCGTAATAATATGAATCTAAAACTTCAAAAGGCGGAGGGCCTTTATTATATGTCTTTTGATAGTGGGTTCAGACCCCTTACTTCTGTGCCCTCCTCCAACAAGACCTGGAAGAACTGGTACTTTTTTATTAAAGGAGGATGGGAATTCAAGAACTTTGAAGGTCAACCCTCCACATTCCCTCGAACCACTGGGCCAAGGGGTGAGGCTCAGCTTTTTCGTGGCTGTATTGATTTCGTTTTGTTCGTCAATTGTTGAACTGATCAATTTCTGTGCTTGTTTTGCAGTCAAGAGTGCGTGGAAGAGACCAGACTTCTCTCCCGCGATTCAGAAGCAATATAAGAAGCTCTTGAAGCCCAGCAGTCGAGACCATTCTTCCATTGTTAACCCGGATAGATTGATGGCTGCCAGAGGGAGTGTTGAGGAGATTGCTGATAATGTGATGGCTCAATGGGAGACCGGGCCATCACCGTCCGTGGCGGCGGGGGAGGCTTCCTCTCCAACGGTCCCTCCCGTTCAAAAGAAGCGGAGGTTAGTTTTGTCCTCCCCTGAGCCTCCTGTCCCCATTTCGGTGGTCCCCCCAGTCCCGTCCCGTCGAGCAGGTAAGGGGGCATCATCATCGATGGCTCCTGATGCTGCTGATCAGGGGGCCAAGAGGATTCTGAGGGACTTTTGGGCCAAAGGCTTAGTTAAACTCAAGCCTCAGAAGTCGGGGAAGCTTCTTGCTGATTTGATCGCTCTTCAGGTTAAGGTGAGTTCGTCGGGCCCTTATTTTTCTTTCCCTTTTCTTCAAGTGTTTAGGCTAGTATTGAACTGTTCACTTTGTATTATGCAGACCCTGCACCCCCTTTCTGCTTTGGTAGAGGTTTCTCCACCTGCGGAGGAGTTTGACCAACTTAGGGCCGATCTGGACGATCTGGGGCTTCAGCTTGGTACTGCTCGGTCGGAGGCTCACGACTCCGCAGAGAAGCTGAAGGAGTGTCAGAACTCCTTGATCGTGATGGAGTCGGAGAGGGACCTTGCTGTTGAGCGGGCAAAGAGGTTGTAGGCAGAGATGAACGGCATGCAGTATCAGTACCGTAAACAGCTTGATGACGCCGTGGAGCAGGCATTGATGGATAATGAGGAGGAAATGAAGTCGAAGCTGGAAGGAATGACCCATCGCTTGATTACGTTTGGGTTCAACAACTTCCGTTCCCAGCTCCTTACCAAGTTTCCTGACCTTGATGTCTCCTCAATTGTGCCACCTGGATCTGAACCTTCAGAGGTTGTTATATAGGGTGAAGTGGCTGATGTCCTCCTTGCTGATCCCACGAAAGTGGTCGTACCGACTGAGATGGTTGATGTTGCCCCTGCCGATCCTTCTCCGGTCGTTGATTCTGTTCCTGCTGATCAGGCTTAGGATGTATATTTTGTTATTCTTAACTTCCAATGTACTGGAAATATACATTCGTTAATGGAACAGTCTTTTGCTTGATGCTCGTCTCTTTAGTTATATTGCTCTGTAGTACCTTAACTTGTGGTTGATGGTGGTAATTGTTGCAAATAGCGCTGCTCTGGAGTTTAATGTATACCAGACTAGATTTTACTCTTTAGGTAGTTGTATTCCGAGCTGCTTTTCTTGCCCTAGGTCAGTAATTGAAGACTTCTTTTTCAAACATTTCAAAGCTGACTGTTCTGAACCCAGAGACTTATAATAATAAGTGGATATTTTGTGATTGTAGTTCGGTTGATCAGAACTTCAGCCTCCAGATCTGTTAAGACAAGGGTCAAGGTACATCAAAGTTGATGGACCTTTGTTGTATACGTGGCCCATCAAGCGTTAATGACTTGGAGAAACTGTCACGTCAACATATACGTGGACAAGACTAAAAAGTCTATATATTGCGTGTGTGGCTTTGCTTTTTGCTTCACCCGAGAAGGTGGTTTAATGCCTCATTTATTGCACCACCGTCGTTTGGGATTTTGAAGCTAACTCTTCGCCTAACCGTTGCGACGGTTCATCTGGGTGGCTCTTGGGCTTCGAAGGCCTATATATATGGAAGAGGAGCATACGGTTGCGCCCTATCTTCTTACTTTGCTTCGTTGTTGGAAAGGTTTTTAGATGTTTTTCAAAAAACTGCCGTTTATTCGGAGATGATTGACGGTCTTCAGTCTGAGTTGGGAATGATTAAACTGTGGCCGAGAGTTAACCTTCCCTTTGATTCAATCTCCAAGGAAGGATTAGAGGAGGTTGAGATCTTCTTGTCCATCTTGGCATCCGATCGAGATTTCTCCGATGGGAGGTGGTCCCTCCTTGATTCAACCGAGGCTTGGAGCGTCGGTGATGAAGACGAAGGCGAGATGCTTCCTTCCCTCTGTATTCTGGCAGGCACCCATGCTCAAATTGGCTGGGGTGTGACAACTGCTTTGAGGGAGATGAATGTGGGCTGCTTCCTCCCCTTTGTGACTTAGCAGAGACCCTTGCTTCAATCGGCTGGGGGCATCATGCCGATTACAAAGGTGGAGAATGAAAAGTCTCTTGAGGCCTAGAGCCCTCATCATCCGTTGGTACTAAGATCTTTGATAACGATGATGAAATGGCCTGGGCGCTCCTTGATGCAGATTGGGGTTCAGGGTTCCTTCCTTTCAAATGGAGCCGGCGGTGGCGGTAATGGAAGGTTGGATCCTGTGCCCTTATATCATCCGAGGAAGAAAGCCATGATGTTGCAAATAGAAGTGATATAATAGCTTTCTGTAGTAGCCTATGTAATGGTGTCTTTGTTGTGCCCTTTTGTGTACTTGTTCTGTTTCCAGTCTTCTTGTATTGATGTAAATCTTCTGAATCATTATAAAAAATTGAGTTCCTTCTTCTCAGATCTGGTGTACTTTGAATTCGAATGTGCTCTTCTGTAGTTAAAGCACTTTCTCGTGCACTTCTAATATATGAATGCTCTAAGAATAGATTCAAGAAACTTTGTAGGATGCTTGCATCAAAGTACTTTACTCCTGATCGGTACTATAGTACTTGCTGCTTGTTTGACAGATAGGCCAAATAATATAAATATCAGATCTGAGGTGTTCCGATCTAGGAAACTTTAGTTTGTAGATGTTCGAAACTTCTGTCTTTGGATGGACCGGATCATAGAATCTGTGTTTTAAAGATAGACCAGGCTGGAGAGACCTGTGCATTATAGATGGACCAAGTCCTAAGACTTGTGCATTATAAATGGACCAAGTACGAAGACTTGTACATTATGGACCAGGCTCTAGAGGCCTGTGCATTATAGATGGACCAAGTCCTAAGACTTGTGCATTATAAATGGACCAAGTACGAAGACTTGTACATTATGGACCAGGTTCTGGAGGCCTGTGCATTATAGATGGACCAAGCACTGAGACTTGTACATTATGGACCAGGCTCTGGAGGCCTGTGCATTATAGATGGATCAAGCACTTAGACTTGTACATTATGGACCAGGCTCTGGAGGCCTGTGCATTTATAGATGAACATTCTATGGAAGTAAAAGAAATATCTCTACTAATAGTACTTCCGTAAGTGTTCTACGTTCCATGGCCTAGGAACAGGCTTCCCAGTCATGTCTTCCAGCCAGTAGGTGGTAGGCCGAACAACCTTTGTTACTTTGTAGGGCCCTTCCCAGTTTGGTGACAACTTTCCCATAGTGGGATCCTTGGTGTTTTGAAAGACTCTTCTTAAGACATAGTCTCCGACTTGAAAGCTGACTGTCTTGAGTCCTACCTTGGATTTGTCGACTATTCTCTGTTGATAGGCTTCCATCCTGATGCTGACTTGATCCCTTCTCTCTTCAAGCAAATCCAAGTTTTCTATTAGCTGTTGATCATTGGATTCTTGCTCAAAGGCTTCTGTTCTCAGGGTTGGCATACCGATCTCAACCGGAATTAATGCTTTTGTCCCATAGGCTAGTGAGAAAGGAGTTTCAGAGGTGGGAGTTCTTCTGGTTGTTCTGTAGGCCCAAAGGACTCCAGGGAGTTCTTCTGCCCACTTTCCTTTGGCCTGTTCCAACCTTTTCTTTAACCCGTCAAGGATTGTTCAGTTGGTGACCTCTGCTTGCCCATTTGCTTGTGGATGGCCTGGAGAGGCGAAGTGCTGCCTAATGTTGAGATTTTCGCAGAATGTCTTGAAGCCTTTACCAGTGAATTGTGTCCCATTGTCGGAGATAATTATACGTGGTATGCCGAACCTGCACACAATGTTCTTCCAGGTGAAGCTCTCAACTTCCTTTTCTGTGATATGTGTCAGAGGTTCGACTTAGGCCCATTTAGAGAAGTAGTCGATGGCCACCAAGAGATATTTCCTGTTTGGAGGTGCCCTTGGTAATGGGCCCACAATGTCCATCCCCCACTGAGCAAAGGGCCAAGGACTAGGAATCGGGATAAGCTCATGATGAGGCTGATGTTGGTACGGGGCAAATCTCTGGCATTTGTCACACTTCCGAACATATTCCTTAGCCTGTTTCAACATGCCAGGCCAGTAATAGCCCTGCGATAGAGCTCGGTGGGCTCTAGTTCTGCCCCCAGTATGATTCCCGCAAATTCTTTCGTGTATTTCAGCCAAGACATATTGTGACTTTTCTGGAGCTAAGCATTTTAACAGAGGTTGAGAATACGACCTTCTGTAAAGCTTGTTGTTTAGGATCAGGTATCGAGCCGCTCTGATTTGGATTCTCCTGGCTTTGTTTTTGTCCTCTGGGAGGAGCCCAGATCTTAGATACTGGAGGATTGGGGTCATCCAGTTCTGGGGCTGTTCATCAATTTGAGCAATTTGGGCTTCCTCAATGTTGGATCCTGGCTGAAAGGAGATTTTAATTGTAGAGTTTGCTTCAGACTTGAGGCGGGAGGCCATGTTAGCCAGAGCATCTGCTCTACAATTCTGGCTTCTCTCAATTTTCTGGATAGTAAATGTCTGGAAGGAATGCTTCAAGTGGTTCACCAGTTCGGAGTACCGGAGCATCCTATCATCTTTAATGGAAAATTCTCCCAAGACTTGGCTCACCACCAGTTGGGAGTCAGAGAAGACATCGAGGTTCTGAGCCTCGCATTCCAAGGCAAGCTTCATGCCTAAGATTAGGGTTTCATATTCGGCTTCATTATTAGAAGCTTTGAATCCCAAGCTGACTGCTTTTTCTGACATGAGCCTATCAGGAGACTGTAGTACCAGGCCTACCCCTGAACCTTCATCGGTTGATGATCCATCAATGTATAGCAGCCAGGTTCCCGAAGTTTCGGTGAGTTGCGCTTTGTTCTGAAGTGCTGGGGTGAACTCTGCAACGAAATCAACTAAGGCCTGTCCTTTGATGGAGTTTCATGGTACATATGATATGTCGAATTCCCCTAGCTCCACAGACCACTTCACCAATCTTCGCGATACCTCAGGTTTCCTCAGTATTGACTTCAGAGGATAGGCAGTTGGGATCTCGATTGGATGGGCTTGGAAATAAGGTCGAAGCTTCCGAGCTGATATGACCAAGGCATAGGCTAGTCTCTTTACTTCTGGGTATCTTTTTTCTGTGTCAAGTAGTGCCCTACTGACGTAGAAAATAGGTCTATGTACTCCTCTGTCCTGTCTGATCAATGCGGAGCTGACAGCGTTTTCGAAAACTGTAAAGTACAGGAGTAGCTTTTCTCCTTGTACTGGTTTTGACAGGAGTTCTGAAGAGGCTAGATACTCTTTTAGTTCTTGAAAGGATTCTTCGCATTGTTCCATCCACTGCAAAGCTTTGCTGCCCTTCAGATCTTTGAAGAAAGGTAGGCAGCAGTCAGTGGATTTGGAGATAAATCTACTCAGTGCCGCAATTCTACCATTCAATGCCTAAATTTCCTTCCTGGTTCTTGGTGACTTCAGTCCAATCAGAGCTTGGATCTGAGTGGGATCTGCTTCGATACCCCTCTGAGAGACAATGTATCCCAAGAATTTTCCCTTCGTAACTCCGAAGGTACATTTCGAGGGGTTGAGCTTCATCTTGTGCTGTCTGAGGATATCGAAGGTCTGGGCTAAGTGCTGGAGGTGACTGCCTTTCTGCAGACTCTTTACCAGCATGTCGTCGATGTATACCTCCATGGTGCTGCCGAGCAATGGGCTGAACATTTTGTTTACCAACCGCTGATAAGTGGCTCCAGCATTCTTCAAACAGAAAGGCATTACTCGATAGCAGTAGAGACCTCGTTCGGTTATGAAGGCTGTCTTCTCTTGATCTGGAGGGTACATCTGGATCTGGTTGTATCCAGAGTAGGCATCCATGAAGCTCATAAGCTCATGCCCCTCAGTGGCGTCAACCAGTTGGTCTATTCTTGGCAGTGGAAAGCTGTCCTTGGGGCACGCCTTGTTGAGGTCTGTATAATCAACGCAGACTCTCCACTTGCCGTTTTTCTTTTTGACAAGCACGGTGTTGGCTAGCCACTCGGGATAGAACACTTCCCGTATCATCCTGGCGTCCAGCAGCCTTTGGACTTCTTCATTTACAATCCGATGCCGTTCAGGAGCAATCGGCCTTCTCTTCTGTCTGACTGGCAGGTGATCCAAATCCACTATCAGCTTGTGAGTTATAAGATTGGGATCTATTCCCTCCATGTCTTTGGTCTCCCAAACGAAGATAGAGAGGTTATCTTTCAAGAACCTGACTATTTTCTCCTGCTCGGTATGTGTTAGGTCTGGGCCGATGTTCAAATAACGCCCCTCTGCTTCTGAACTGGCCAATATTTTAATGGGCTCGCCAACAGGTTTGGCTCGGCTGTCGCATCCCCTTGGGCTCAAGGGTTCTTCAATGTTGGATGGGCAATCCTCCACTTCGGGAGAGTGAGTGAGAACCGAATCTGCACAGTCCCGAGTGTACTGTAATTGCTATTTAGGAGCCCTCTCCTTAAGGGCAATAGCGTGGCACTCTCGGGAGGTCGGTTGACACCCTCTGACCGAGTGGACGCTCTGGTTGTGGACGTACTTCAGACACTGATGGGGGGTCGAAGTGACTGCTCCTATCTGATGCAACCAGGGTCTCCCGATTATGACGTTGTAGGAAGATTTCATGTTTAACACCATGTACTCCGAGATGGTGGTCTTCTGCCCTTCACCTCTCCTACGGTAGTAGGAAGGTCGACTCTCCCCAAAGGGGTACTGAGGTTGCCATCAAAAGCTGCTATCACGGCAGTGGTGGGCTTGACGTTGTCATGGTCTATCCCCATCTGTTTAAGCGGCTCATAGAATAGTATGTTGACGTAGCTGCCAGTATCGACCAGGACTCTCCTGGTCTCGAAGTTGGCGATTTTGAGGGTGATAACAAGGGCATCACTGTGAGGGCAATGTACCCTTGCTAGATCTTGCTCAGTGAATTGAATCTCCGGTGCTGGCTTGAGCCTCTTTTCTACGTTACAGATCTGTAATACGTTCGGGGCAACTCTGGCCTCCCGAGCATATCTCTTTCTTGCCCTGTTGGACATTCCTGTGATAGGGGAGTCAGCATGGAGGACGTAGATAACATGGTTGTTCTGCCTCTGAGGCTCGTTTCGTCCTTCCCTCTACTCCTGCCTCTGCTCGGGCCTTTGATCTAGCCGTTGTTGAGGCTTGTCGTCTTAGGGCTTCTGCCTTCTGTCCAGCTTGACGAACTCCCGAAGACACCCCTTCTTTATGAGCTGCTCTATCTCATACCGGAGGGTCCTGCATGTGTTAGTTGTATGTCCATGATCTTTATGGAAATTACAATACTTACTTTGGTCCCGCAGGCTGGGATCTCCTTTGATTGGTTCCGGCCACCTCAGGTTCTCCCGATCACGGATCTGCCGGAGTACTTGGTTCGGTGTGGTGTTTAAAGGAGTGAAGTTGGTGAACTCCCTTGGTCCGGAGTTGTACACAGCTCGGGGTGCTGTTCTCTTCTCTAGGCTCCTGGCGCTCTGGAGTCTCTTCTGTGATCCTCCTTCTTGTGGTCCTCCTTCTTCGGATTGTCCCTCTGGGTCTGATCTTTGCCTTTCTGGGATGTACGGTTGGCTTCTTCCAAGTTGATGTATTTTCTGGCCCGATCCATTAATGCTGCCATATCGGCTGGAGGGCTCTTTGTTAAGGAGTCTCTGAATCCACCTCGGGCAAGCCCAGCAGTTAGGGCTGCTACAAGGAATTTCGGACTGCAGTCAGTGATCTCCTTGAGTTCGGTATTGAAGCGCGCGATGTAGGCTCTGAGGGATTCCTCCCTAGTCTGCTTGACATTTAGCAGGAACTCTGGGCCCCTTCTGAGCCTCCTGCTGGTCATAAACCTGTTCAAGAACTGTCTACCGAGCTCGTAGAAGCTGGTAATTGAGTTCGGAGGGAGGTTGTGGAACTACTTCAGAGCAGTTCCCTTCAAGCCGGTGATGAAGGTTCGGCACATGAAAGCATCAGAGGCTCCGTGAAGGGCCATCGTATGCTGATAGTGCGAGAGATGATCCCTTGGATCTCCAGATCCATCATATAAGGTGAACTTGGGCACCATGAACTTTCTGGGCCTCTCTTCTGACATGATGGTGTGAGTGAACGGAGTGGCTAGTCTTCCGAGCAGCCTGGCCAACTCGTCTTGTTCTCGAGGGTTCTGAGGTCCTCTCAAGGCGATTGTTCGGTCCATAGACTCGGCAATTTCCTCTACCCTTCGTGGGTCTCTGAGTCTGACATCTTGCGAACCCTGCCTGATAGCCTCGGCTTCAGGGTAGTAGAGTTGAGTACGCCCTTCGGACGGAGGAGGATTTCGAACCGGAGGGATTGGTGCTGCATGGGGATGAGGCTCCTGCGGTGCCGGATGTGCTCTCGAGGCCCTTGGAGTTGGGGCCCGAGTAGTACTCCGGTAATGGACGTCAGGAACGAAGGCTGATGTTCCCCAACTTGGAGCTAATGGTTGTGGAACTCTGCCAACGCGGGCAACGCCCGGGGGGTGCCCATGCTGGTTAGTTGGAGCCTGCTCATGGAGTTCTTCATTCTCCGTGGCAACAGGAGGTTGCGTTCCTACGGCGAAGTTGACCGGCGGGTTAGGAGAACCCGCTGCTTGGTTTTGTGTGAGTGTTGCCAGCGTTCTAGTGATGGCAAGCAACTGTTCTTGCACCAGTTCATTGTGTCATTTGATCGATTCGATCTCTTGTCGCATGGGGTTAACCCCTGGTCCCTTTGTACGAGGAGCAGGCGGCTGACGCTGAGAGTTTTGCGAATTCTGAGTATTCTGTCGTGGTCGGAGATTTGGTGCCATGGTTTTCCGGTGGAAAGAGATGAGTTTATGAATAGAGCACTTGGAGATTAGTTGATTCCCACAGACGGCGCCAAACTGATGCTGCACTTTTTGACTCGCAATAAGTGAGGGCTCCGTGACCTGTAGAACACTCAGAAAGACGATCAGAGGTCCACCGGATTGGCTCCGGCGGTAGCCGCTCCGATGCTTAAGTAAGTAAAAGGAATTGAAAGACTGTATTGAAAGCCAAAGAATGAGCATAAAAATAAAGCGTACCTTTAGGGTTTAATTTATAAGTCGTGGCCTTCCTAAGTTGATCAGGATTCGATGCCATGAATATAGGGATTTGATCATCGGAGATTGCAGTTACCTTGTGGAGTATTAAGTCGTAGATGGAGATAATCATAGATAGTAGTTTCCGTGTTGAATACTATTTCCTTATTCCCTGCTTGGTAGTTGTTAAGGAAACCATAAGGTCGGAGCCATATGAGGTGTTGATTAAATGTTGCCCAGGACATAAGGTCTGGGAGATATGTGCATGAGAATGCCTTGGAGGCTTCGCCTGCACTGTATGACCGAGTTTATCGGCTCTGAATGATATATATATATATATATATATATATGAGAATGCCCTAAAGGCTAGTCACTGCTCTGTATGATCGAGATTATCAGCTCTGTATGATATATATATATATATATATATATATATATATGAGAATGCACTGAAGGCTAGTCACTGATCCGTATGATCGAGATTATCAGCTTCGTATGCACACGTGTCTCAAGGTGATTGGTGTGTCTGTTTGTGGTATATTAGTAGCTAATTTCAAAATTGAAACCCTTAATTTACAAATCTGCAAATTTCACATCCAAATAATGAGCCAATCAAATATGGGTTGCACTAATCTTTTAACATTGGTTGTTTGAGAAAAACTGAGAAGAAAAATATCTGTCATGCCCAATTAAAGCAAGCAACGTCTTCAAACAAATTTCACAAATAGAGTAAGCAATTGTAAGAATCCAACAATGTAAATATAACAATCTCTAAGAATAAGACTAACGAGTAAAGATAACAATCTCTAAAAAATAAGAGTTGGGTTGTATGCATGTGTATGATATGTTATGTATATGCTTTGTATATATATATATATATATATATAGAGAGAGAGAGAGAGAGAGAGAGTGTGTAAGAGAGAGAGAGAGAGAGTGTGTGTAAGAGAGAGATAGAGAGGGATACAAAGAGGGGAGTTAGAATGAGAGAAGGAAGCCAACACCGTTATTGAAACCCATTACCTCCTTGTTGTCGGCAATGATCACTGGTGTCCTTCACGATCACCATCTTTCTTATTGTCGGTGATGACCACCCTATGCCATAAGACCCGACACGGTTGGTGTCAAAAGCCATCATCAGTGTCGAAACCCATCACTGGTAATATGGTTGATGCATGCAAAGTATTCATAAATGAATGATGATGAAGACGTTGGAGATTGAAATCAAAACCGACCATTGATTATTGTTCTACACCCCTACTCTGCTCTCTTTCTTTTTTTCTCGAAGCTTCTCATTTGAGGTGAAGGTTCTGGGTTAAAAAAAGAGAGAAGCAGTGACATGGAGAGAAAAAGTAAAGATGAAATATAATGTTTGACTTTCTGACAAAAAATATGTTATTAAAATTAGAGGGTAAATGTGTAAATAAGTTATTTTCGTTAAACCCCATTAACTAACGTACTAACAAGGGGCAATAATGTAGTTTTAGAAATTATAGGAGAGGTATGTATAATTGTCAGAAATCACAAGGAAGATAAGTGTAATTAACCCTTATTATTTTTCTTAAAATTCATTAGATGGCATCATGGGCAAATGCATG
The DNA here is from genome assembly GCA_008638375.1 of Nyssa sinensis. Classification (NCBI taxonomy): domain Eukaryota; kingdom Viridiplantae; phylum Streptophyta; class Magnoliopsida; order Cornales; family Nyssaceae; genus Nyssa; species Nyssa sinensis. Next base: position 20,809,685 of record CM018050.1, read on the forward strand.
CACTAATATTATAATATTTAATATTGTGTACGATTTATTATATATACAAACAATGGATTCATTGTTGTGTTATAAAAAAAAGGTTTTTTTTAAGTTATTTGCGCTAACGCATGAGATGCTTGTGCTGCATATTATAATATATATATATATATATGTATGTATGTATTTTGATTGATCAAATTTTTTCTTATGTGTATGTGATACCCAAGTGTTATCTGAGCTCATTTTTTATATTCATTCTTTTATATTATGATACTCGTGGATATTTGATTTCTAAATATGTTGAATTTAAAATTATGTAAAATGTAGGTTAAGTAAGAGTTGACTTACAGGAGTTCTTGGATATAAGGATTAAATTTTAGTATTCTCTAAGATATATATTGATGATGTATATAATTATTTCACATGTTTAAATGCTTTAATATTTTATTTCTAATATTTGAATGGTTCATTTATGTGAATAGATTTATCCTAACTCTCATAGTTGGTCAATAGGAATTATGTAATAAATTTGGTTTTGAGGCAATTGTAAAGGGCAATGGATTTGAAATTTTTTTCCACAAAAGGGCAAGATCCATTGGTTTTCCTAGCCTATTTATTTTTATTTTCTTTAAGATTTGATGTAAACTCACTCATGTGGGTATATGTTCTTTATGTAAATAAATTTTTATTTTATTTCAAGAATGAAGAATGTATTACAAAGTGGATGACATCAAGAAAGGCTGAAGTTTACTACCAATTTTAGTTACCTTGTAAGTTTGGCCACAGGAGATATAAGATTATATTTGTTATTATTTTTAGATGCATATGTATTCTCTTTACGCTTAAAATAATAATGCATGATATTTTATTTTTGTTAATAAATATCAATTATGATCCATGAATAGATAGATTTCATATGTTAATAATATCCATTTAATTTTTGAAAGGAAGCATATTTAGATTATTATTAATACATGAGATATTTATTTTTGCATGAAATGCATAATTACATATTTAATTATACATGAGATGTATAATAGGCTCCTCAATTTACAAAATCAAGTGGGAGAGAGATCCTTTATGAAAGGTTTCACGGTCTTCCATCATCAATATATAGTAAGACAAAAGTAGGTATCTTATGTTATCTTTGAGTAGCCTCTATATGGAAGGTGCTTATTTTTGTTGGCTACAAGTATAGACCTCTTAGGATAGAATTGGGACAGACATTATGCAGGTGATCTCCCATGGAGATACAACTTACAACGGTTGTCTTTTAATTTGAGATGATGGTATACACTTGATCAATGGGGAATGGTATTCTCTGCACGGAGTTTGTCGGCTTCTTTTGAAGACTAAAGGATATTGGAAGTTATGATTTTATTTGACATAAGATGTCTATATAATAAAATCGTATAGGATATGATGGTTCTCCCAATCATACGAATTGCATTGTCATCCCTACGGAGCATGTTATTTATGAGGTTAGGTTTCAATGCATTCATTTATAGTGACTTAAGGATACCACTATATCTCTATGAAAGAAAAAGTTATTTATTATTTATTTTACATCCATGTCAACATATGCTTGTATATGATTCTTAAATGTCTATTCAAATTAAGTGGTCTGGAAACGAAATTTAGACATTGTACTCATTACTGAGGGGTACAAGTATGTGTTCACTATAGATTGCCCAGACCTTCCCGATGCTAATGAACCCCGAGAGGACATTGATCTCTATGATAGATGCGTTAAGGCTAATGAGATGGCACGATACTATATTCTAGCTTTGATGTAAAGTATATTACAACATCAACATCAAATTTTTAAGAGTGCCAAGGATATGATCCTTAACCTCAAGGAGATGTTTGGGGATCATAGACGTCCTGCTAAGCAAAGTGTGATAAAATCTCTCATAAATACCAAGATGGAAGAGGGAACTCTAGATATTCTAGGGGATGAGATTTGTTAGGACTAGGGGTCTGATTTTGTAATTGGCTAATCCGAGTTAACAAAACGTGCTTTAATTGTATCATAACATTAGTCTTAGGCTTAGAATTACTCAATGCCCTATTCTGTTCCAAGATGCTCCAAGCTTTATTGTCGTGCACTAGGTATATGACATTTTTTTATTTTATTTGTGATGTGGCCCCAAGTGTGAATTACTAACCTAGAGAGAGGGGAGGGGGGGTTAATACGTTTACCAACTTTTTCAACTTTTTATCCACAATACTATTTTACAAACAATTAGATATATAACAACGAATTGATCTTGTTCTATGCAACATACAACATATTATGCAATTAAATTCTTAACAATTTATTCACTCAATTCAATTGTTCAATCAACCAAACCAATTCACAACAATTGTTCAACCCCTAATCAATTAATTAATTGATTCAATTATTCTATTTTCAAACTTAATCAATCAACTAATCAATTTACACAATCATCATCTCAATTTCTCAATTTTCAAATTATTCAATCAATTAATCTATAATTTCAATTCAAATTATCAATTCTCAAGTTATAATAGTTCAATTTGGCGAAAGCATGCTACAATTGATAAACGCTTGAATTGTAAACCAAATTTAGAGATTGAGAAATTTACACCAAATTTGGTGACGAAGAAACCATTACAATTAATCAATTGTGATGGAAAACTCTAGGGAACTCTTTGCTCAATGAAGAATATCCACTATGAGGAATGTTTCGATTACAATGTGGCAAGAACATGAACCTAGCTCTCTAGCCCCGTTCAATGTCTTGCTCTTGATTCGACCTTGAATCCACAAGCTTCCTCCAACTGGTGTAGATTTGTGGCAAAATCGTGAACTCCACACAACCTCGGACTCCTCCGATCGCTCTATCCTTGAAATCCACAAGAATTAACTATATTGATGATAAATATGAGATCTAGGCTCTCATGATGATTTGGATGAAGGTGATTATGATGTAAATCATGCTATAGAGATGAAGAGATATAGAAAAAGTAGATACAAATGCTCTCTAATGGATTCTCTCGCTTCTCGTTGGAGCTCTGCTCTTTATTTCTAAATCTCTACTTTAAAAATCAAAATTTTAACCATTTATACTAAGGTTCGCGGAGCTCAAATAAACAGTTCAATACAACAAAGTATTCTATTTTTTGCAGGGTTTATTCGAGCGAAGGAATTGGTCATTCGAATGAGCCTTTTCATTTAAAGAAGTATCAAACGACCATCAAATAAGAGCTTGTAGCTGCTTGTTTGATTAAAATCAAACGAACAAAAATGACTAGCCTCAATCATTCGTTCGAATGACCAACAAAGAGTTGGTCTTTCTTGTATTGTGAAGCCAATTTTTCTAAGATTAAACACAAGGTTTTTTAAAAATGAATTTTAGGAAAATTGTTTCACAAAGCAAGATACCAACACACAATGAACAATGATATATACAATATGCAATGCATGATATATGTGAGTGTGTGAAATCTAAATCATAACAAAAGTCCTAAATACCTAAAATACCCTTAATAACCCAAGGTGGCCGAATGACATACACGACAATAAAGCTTCGGCCTTCTTGGAGTAGAACTGTAAAGACTTGAAAAATGGGGATAATTTTTTTTTTTTTTTTTTTTGTGATAGAGCAATATTTAAATGTCTTTAATTTTTCTTTTTAATTAATTTTAGTCAAGTTAGACTATGAGAGATATTCTGATATATGTATGTATACAAATGAATGATTATGCATAAATATACATGTATATATATATATGTAAATGTGCATAAATGTATAAAAATGTATAATTAGGTGTATGTGTATGTGTATATACATGTGTGCACCAAGTGGGATAATTACATCATGTAAATTAGTATACAAATATCTATACATATATATATATATATATATTTGGAACCACTGCATGCAAGTGTGTGTAGTGTCGGCTATGTGTGTGTGTAAATGAGTGTGTTTGGTGTGTGTGTGTGTGTAACATAATATATACATTCATAAATAAATATATATATATATATATATATATATATAACACATTGCACAAGTGGGCAATTAATATGAATCAGAAAAGAATAGGAAGGAAGCAGAGGGAAATTAGAAAGGGGGTAGCTGATTGTGTGTGTAAGTGAATGCTCAGTGTGTACAGTGTACAATGTATATGTATATGTGTATATATGTGTGTGTGTGTGTGTGTCAGCTCATTGAGTGCAACAGGCATATAATTTCTTCTTTATGTGCATAAGTGTTACGTGTAGTTTTTGAGAAATCAGAGGTGATCATGAGTGGGGTGGAGTTAGGAAAGTAGAGAGAGAAATGAGAGAGAGAGAGAGAAAGAGAGGCAATGGTGTGTATATAGATATATACGTGTGTGTGTGTGTGACTTAAGAGAAAACAAGAACCAAAGAAAGGGAAGGCTGGGAGATTTAGGAAGTTCAGAAAGCAAAGCAAGGAGAAGGAGGTGCCATTGTTGAGGTAAAACCACCAACCCACTTTGTTTCTCTCTCTAAAAATTTATACATGTTGGTGAACTGTTTAAACTTTTCAAATGCATGCATGGCATTTAGAATATGTAAGACTTGATTTAGGTATGAAATCTGGACTCTGAACTAGCCCTAGAACACCAAAGTATGAGGAAGACTCCATGGATAACCACTTTAGAGCTTGGGTCTGAAAGGACCAAAATAGAACTCTATTCTTTCTTTTAGAACCAAACAAGGACCCTCCAAGGATTCCAAATCCGTTGGAATCACTTTAAATGGACAAGAAATGGGGAAGAAAATCTCACTTGTAGGTCACGGGATAATTCGGGTTTACTGAAATCCCACGAGTTTTAGCTTGGTTTTTGGGGGCTAAAACGGTGTTAAATAGGTCCTGGAGGTTTCTAGAAGAAGTTCGGTGTAAAAATTATGAAAAATGGACATCAAAAACTTAAGAAAAATAAAAGGAAAAATTTACAGTCTCCGGCGATGTGGCCAGAGAAGATGACAGGCAGGTTGGCAGGGAAATCGGGGGAGGGAGAAATGACGCTGAGGGTTGGGCCTTTCCTTTTTAAATCATTGGGCCTTTCCTTTTTTTAAATCCTTGGGCTTTTAGGTAGGGGTTGGTCCAGGTTAGATAAATGGATGGGTTGGGCTTCACGAACTAAACTGCACAAGGAAAAATAAAAGAAAGGATTTAAAAAAAAAAAAAAAAGGGAGGAAGGGTGGGGGACTGCTCGGGGGATTCGAACGGGGGACCCCCAAGCCCAAGCCTCCACCTTCTACCACTGAGCCACTAAGACTCATGTGGTCATATACCGTTACCAATACATATATATATATATATATACACGCTACAGTTTAATAAAATTTAGAAAATTAAAAATGGTGCGCAACACCCTGGGATCGAACTCAGGACCTAAGGGAACAATGAGGAGCGTATGGCCAGTGAGGACAGGACAATCCCGTGTCCTCTTTCGGCATCAATATGTATATATTATATAATAATAAATATTTAATTAATTAAATTAAATATGCCAAAATGGCCTGGAGTCCAAACTAAACAAGTCATTAGTGTTTTCTTTATGTCTTGGACATTCTGAATCCAACAGTGAAGTCTGTGTTGCAAGACGAGGTCCCAAAAAATAAAAGACCCGTAGGAACACTAAAAATTACCAAAATGCCCCTAAGTCAAAGAGTAGTCAAACGAACCCCGATTAAAATAAAAGAATAGTGAATTCTTATTATTTCGAGCATTTTGGACTCAAAGGTAGAGTCCAATTTATGAAAAGAGGCCTTGAGAAGTAAGAACCTGTGAAAGTGTAAAATGACCGTTTTGCCCTTTTTAGTACAAATGTCCAAATAAAATTTTGGGAAAGCCTAAACCGACTTTGTTCGACGTTCTGGACTCAATGGTAGAATTTATTTTAGTAAAATAGGAACCAATGATATAAAAGCATAAAATTTGATGAATGACATAATTCAAGTAGAGATAGACTGAGTTATGTTTCGTGATTTTAGGAACACTAAAGGGAAAGGAGAAGGCTGATCGACTCTCTAGACAGATACAGTAGGGGGACTACATTCCCATTGATTAGTTCGGCTACACCGCGAGTACAATTTCCTAGGGTTGAGACCAACCCATCAGGTATGATATTTTGCTAAGTAAGGAATAGGATTAAGTTTAGGATTGATTTTCATGTTGATCTCATGATTCGTATATTTAGTCAATTGTTTATGTGCTTACACTGTTTCTTGAGAGTTTGGTTAAATGATAAATGTGGATCATGATTATATGCATATTTTATGTGTTGGCTCAGTGTGTGATCGATGTTCTTTAAGGATCATTCGGATTGTGAATATGTAACTTGAGCATACATTTGAATGAAATATGTACAACATATACACATGAGGAAGGAACTTTGTGATTTAAATGTTATTGTTTAAAGCATGCTTCATGTATGGATGAAAGGCTTCGATGAGATTGCATTGTTGCATGGTAGGATCAAAGCATATTGGCATAGTATGATTCCTTGAAAACATAGTGTTGGTTGAGCACGTGGCGCTATGCATTATGAGGGTGTATATCCTATGGTGAAAAACCCAAAATTTGGCCAATGTATCGGTGCCTAGGTTGACCCAATGAGAGCGGTCCTGTGAAATAGGTGTGGTACTGGATTGACCATCGGGAGTGATCCGTGAAACCGAGATATGGGTGTGGCATAGAGTTTGCATGAGTGCGTTATGCATATTGATGACATATAGATATAAATGTACACTTGCACATGCCACGCCTTAATTTTGTTCCTTGTATTAGCATTGTGTCATACCAGCAGTTGAGCTGACCCATTCGAGGGATATCATATTACAGATGACGCCCTGGTACATGAGACTTGATGAAGTCTTGAAGACAGGAGGGGGAATGAACTTGGATGTATATTGGGCCTCAGGGCATATTTTGTGATGTAAGGGCTTAAGCCCAAATGACATACACAATATGTTATTTTGAATGTACTTTACATGTTTATGTGTTGAAGGAAATGAATACCTGTCCAATTGAATCCATTTAAATTGTCCTTTATTTCCTTTTCTTTATCGTTTTCCCTCACTTCCCCGAGTTCGTGGAAATTCGAGGCGTGACAAGAATGGGGGCTTGAGAGACACTAAGTCTAGGATTATGTTATGATTATAACCAAAGAACATTTTTTCAAACTGGATTAGCCAATTACAATAAATGACCCCCGGTCTTGAAAAACTCTCCATTTGGTAATCCGTGACAAAACTGCACTAATAGTACAAGAATACAATCAAATCAAAATCCATAACCCCCAAAGAGCCTAGGAATAGAAAATTAAAATTTCTGACCCAATATTCTAGACTATGCTAACACTTGGTCTTGCTCAAAGTAGTCACATTTGTTTTTTGCACATCACTACTGAAGTATACCAAGTGAAATCATATCAAAGAAAATAAATATATAAATCCAATGAATCACAAGAATAAGTAGATATGTAATATAAGCACAACAGCAGTAAACAATGTAAACTATATAATCAACTCATATGAACAAGATAAATGGAAACTATCTCAATCATATGCAATCAAAACAACTACTCCTTTAATATGTGCACTTCCCTCACTAAAAAAATCTCCCTCTTTTTGTCACGATGACAAATAGAGGAAAAAACAATGAAAAACACATCATATAAAAGAGAGTATAAGAAGACAAAGCATATATGCATAAGAAGATAGAAAAAAAAAGGACATCAATGATAATAAAGACAATATATGATAAAAAAGAACATATATATGATAACGCCCAAAATACTATATCTATAATCCATCCAAGCAAAACAAAATATAAACAATGTAAGGTAATTGGAAATAACTGTAAAAAATATATAGCTGATGAGTAAAATATACAAGTAAACCTCTCTATATTAGTCACTCATCACTCATGTGAAAACAAATCTCTAATCATTAATCAAAGCTAGGTAGTGGTAGAGGTGGAAATTAATGAGCTACAGTGTCAAAAAGTCATTGTATCTTGGTCCGTTGTCTCATCATCTCTTCTATCACAGGCTGGTACAAGTCAGAATGTTGACGTGCCAGCTCTCCTATTATAGGAAGGAAAAAACCAGCTCTAATCCTGGTATAATGGGCTTCATGGTCAGTACTAGTGATCGGCTGACTCATAGTGGATGTAGAAGCTCCTAGATCTTCTCGAAACCTATGTTGTGGTGGATTTTGATCTACTAGATAGTCTTCAACACATATTAGCTCCACCTGCTATTGAGGAGGCTAAGGCGGGGCCAGATCAGGTATGGGTTGCTCCTCAGCGTTAGCTGCATTGTCGTCATCCTTAGGGGGAGTAAATTCATGGGCCCGTGACAAAGACAATGTTCGTCGAGTGAATGGGCTAAGCTGAAGTTGCATTAGATCGCATATAAAGAAAAGGACCTCCTAATCAGCATAAATACGACTGATAAGGCTACTGAATGGGAGGATGGTAGTCCTATGAGTACCTATGACATAAAAAGAATGGCTCCAAAAATGAAGGGAATGAGGATCAATAAAAATAGTAGCGCATGTGGCATACAAGAGGATAGCATGAGCAAGAGTCAGCGTATTGGTGTAGCTAGTAGGCTGAAGAATAATACACATTATCAGATTGAGGATTTGATAACCCTTATGTAAGTAACCCTACTCTAGTGTCGTCCCCTTCATTTAGAAGTCTAGGGCACTGTCAACATGAAGAGTACTGGCAATCAAATAAGCTAATGTTGGAATGACATTGTCACCATATGGACAGAATGGCTAATCAACTCAAGGAATGCCTAAGATAAGAGCAATGAGCTCGGGGTGAGATCAAAATAGACACCTCTCACAACGATTGTGTAAGAGCATGTGCAGTACGAGCCACAAGGTTTAAGTAGAACTTTCGAACCATGACCTTGTTGGCCGTACCAAAGATGAACAAGAGAGGTAGCCAGCCTCTCAAGGCGAAAAGACGGTAAGTGAGTGTGTCACTAATGTTGTAACACCCTGACCTGAGCTAGGGACTATTAAGTCGTCGCGTCAAATTAGTAATCAACGCCTTAAGTAGCGAGGTCGGTTTCAACCCCGACGCACGGACTTTTAAGTAATAGTCCTGAAAAAATCAGGACGACTGTACATCACTTACGTTGTAATCACCAACTTGTCGGTTTGATGATAATTATATTTTCACGTCAACTGCCAATCATCGATACGAGTATAAGAATTGGGCACGCATTACGAGGGTATGAAGGATTAGTGTAAAGGGTGTACACTTAAAAGAATAATTAATTTTTAAAGTAATTAATTATTATGATATAAGAAATTAATGTTAGTATAATAATAATAATAATAATATACAAAGTATATTTAATATATATATATAATTAACTTACATTATATATATATATGTTTAAATACATGTATATTTATATGTATATATACATACATAGATAGGAATATATTTATATATAGAGAGAGGCATGCAAATACCCAATGGGTATTGAGGTGTGTGTGTGTCCAAAGGAGTTGGTGTGTAAGCATCATGTGAGTGGGATATATATATATATATATATATGTAAAACAAAACAAACACACACACGCAACCGGCCATTTAATGCCTGCCCCCAAAACAGTAGAAATCTGAGTAAGGAAGCTGCCACAAGTTAACCTATTTGGTGGGGAGATCAGAAAATGATCATGGTGCACCTATATACATATATACATATTATAGACACACACCACCATTCATTCACACACGTAAATAGAGAAAGAATAAGTTTGAGAAGATGGAAGAGGAGGAAAAATAAGAAGAGGAAGGAAAGAATATCATCTTTTGAGGCAAATCCATAAAAATTCCATAATTTCTCTCTCTAAAAAGTTAAGTATATATGTAAATTGTTTAGCTTATTCATGCATGTATGATGCTTAATATATGTTTAGAAGTGTGTCAAACATGAAAAGTAGTCTTGAAAACATCTAAAACATATAGACCCAGAAGCTTCGGCCATTGAAGACCTTGCTTGAAACAGGTCTGATTTCATCATCACCAAACTGTGTTTGGTGTATAGGGACTTCAAGTAAAAATTATAAGCATTCCAAAAACCTATACCCGCGACCAAAAATTACAAGAAATGGCCCTCATATGATTAGTTGCAGGTTTCGGGTTTGGAGATCAACCTTCCAAAATCGCACCAAAACGAGTATAGAGAAATGGAAAATGAAACTACATGAAAAATGAAACACGACAGGACAAACCCCATGTGATTTGGCTCAGAAATGAACCTTTACGATCGACTTACAGGTTTAGATTATCGAATCCAAAACCGAATACAGGAATCCATTTTTAAAACCTCAAACGAATGCTAAATCTTTCCATAAGACCCCAGAAACATCTTTGATTAAAAACAGTGGGATTTAATTTAGCCAAAACTCACGAAATTGGAAAAAAAATAGAAATCGGGAATTAGGGTTGCAGTGGGTTGATGGTGAAGAAGATGACACCGAGTCGACTCGCAAACCGTTTAAAACGGTGGGTGAACTCAGGACGCGTGGCAGCGTTTAAAGCTGCCACCGAATAAATGAAGTGACGGCGTTTTTCGAGGGGGGGCTGATACGTATATATAAACTGTTTCAAATTTTAAAAAAGAGGAAGGAACATTTGCAGTTCCGGGGTTTCGAACGCCTGACCTCACGTGCCCATGCGCCCCTTCTTTCCACTTGGCCACGCACTCGCGTGTGCCATATATGGGACCAAAAAATATATATATTATATATTAAAAAAAATCAGAAAATAAAAAGGTACAATTGCACCTATTGGGAATCGAATGCAGTGTCTTTTGGGAGGGAGGGTGGCACGCTATTCGACCGTTCATAAATCGCACATTAAATATATATATATATATATATATATTATACTTCATGAGTTTAATTTAATTAAATTTATTTAATTAAATTAAATACTCGTAAATGGCCCGAAGCCCAAATTTGACAAGTTATATGTGTATTTCTACTATCTCAGACCTCCTGAGTCCATTGGTGAGGTCCACGATATGAGATGAGGTCCCAAAAAATTTAAGACCCGTAAAAATGTCAAAATGACCAAAATGCCCCTACTCTATAAACGAGTCAAACGAGGTCCAAATTAAATAAATAAATAGTGGATTTTGACTATTTTAAACATTTTGAATCTAATGGTGGGGATCGTTTCATGAGACGAGACTCCAAAAATTTAGACACGTTAAGGTATAAATTACCAAATTGTCCCTAACATGTCCTAAGCCGAATTAAATTCTAAAATAAAAAGACATAAAATTTGATGAATAGCATCTGTCAGATGACTATAAACTGAAGTATTACCGAAGTACTAAACTAAGGCAAGCACGAGGAAATGAGGTGCAAGAAGAGTATAGCTTTAAAAGTTAAAATAAATTAAATTCCTAACACATTAAATTGTGTCATAGGTTAAAAGTACGAGTTGAGTTAAGTACATAAGAAATTTATGAAGTCGGTTAGGATTAATATGATCTAAGCATAAGATAAGAAGCATCAGTAGGTGATATTGCAGTGATGTGAAGTTAATGAGATTATATATGAATTTTTCTTAGGAACTACAAAAGAAGTGGGGAAAGCGCATTATTAGCACTGACCTAAGGACCAAGGTGAGTAACCCTGCCTTTGAAATGGAGATTTAACTCCATGAATTTGAAGAAGTTTTAAGTTCAATTTATTTGAAGCCTCGAATATCAAATTCAGTATCATATGATTCCTATTTTAAAATGTTTTCTGCTTTCATAAACTGTATTGTGACATGCTGGGTGATTGGTCTGAATCACAGTTTTCCTTTTTAATTATGTTTCAGCATGTCTGGGTTTAAAATGCTAAATTTTCATAAATGTTTTGAATTTGATTATTCCAAATATTGAAGTTTTATTGCAGAAGTTATATATTTCATGTTTTAAATATTCATGAAAAATATCTATTGAAGAAGTCATGTGATAAGTTATATATATTTCATGTTTTAAAAATTCATGAAAAATACCTATTGAAGAAGCCATATGATAAGTTATGTATATTTCATACTTTAAATATTCATGAAAAGTATTTATTGAAGTAGCCATGTGATAAATGTTTTATAAGATAAATGGTGTTTAAAGCACCCCCTATGATGGTTGAAATCCTTCGAGATTCAACAGTAAATGTCACATAATCAGGATTTTGGGTTTTTTCGAAACTCAATTGCCCTGTCATGTGAAATGCCCGGTAGCAGGATCTAATCCCCCAGGAAAATACGATTGGTAGCATTGGCAGTAAAAAGAGAGTCTGGTTTGAAACAGATTCCACCTAATTAAAGAGAAAAGATAACAAATGTTTTTGGAAATGGAAGCAGGTTTTACCCCCATTTTCCTATACATGTTTATATATTTTGAAGTAACGTTTTTGGAAATGGAAACAGGTTTTTACCCCCATTTTATTATACGTGTTTATATACTTTTAAATTTCATATGCTCTATTTGAAGAAATGTGCATTTAGCTTGAATACTTTAAATGTTTTAAAGCTATCTATTTTAAGAATGCATATATTCTGTGCTCTAAAATGTACGAGTAATTGGTAGTGAGTATTTTATAAATTCTCATGTGCTAAACCACTACCAGTTGAAAACTCCATGACGAATGCAGGAATTACTCACAAGCTTAGATTAGCTTACCCGGATTTATATCCGCCCCCTTTCAAGTGATTGACAGTAGTCTTGATGTGAAGAGGTTGATGTTAGAGCTTACCCATTTTGTGAAGAGTGTAAGCAGCTATTGCAGGACTGGCAGTCTTTTTGGAAAGACTTATAAAGTTTTAAGTTAATCACTTTTGTATTAGTGAGATGGTACACCATTATGTATTAAGTCCTATGGGGTAACTAAACATGTTGTAATTTTAAAGTTCTTAAGTTTTATTATGCTTAATGTATGATCATGTGTACCATTGTGAATAGCGGCAGTATCGAATGGATGTGCAAATTTCAAAACGAGAAAAGAAAAGAAAAAGTTTTTCACGCTTCCGCAACCATATGAAGCACATCTATTCGATACCGCTGTAGATGCGAGCCTTGTCCCGAGGCCTTCGGGTCTTGGGGCGGCGGTCGCGACTCTAGATCCGCAAAGGGTGGATTTTGGGTCGTGAAAAATGTAATCTGAGTCACAGGCCCGCTCAGGTAACAAAGGACAATAGTGAATGCATGGCATCGATACACAACGAGAAGCCATGACAGAACATGTATAGATATGATAATGAAGTCCTAAGGATGGCTCTACATCCAGGTGTATTGATTTGATAGTCCATAACTGTACCTAAGATCTAGAATATGAAAATAAGGTACAAAAGGTAATACAAGGAGATGAAATAATCCAAATTTAAATGCACCTTCGTTCGAATGAAATATCGTTTATTCAAATGACCACCCAAGGGTGCCTTTCTCTCTAAAGAACAGAATGCCCTTCTCTATTATTGTATTTCATCTCCTCAACAAAACTTAATAAAATAGGGAAATTTTTTCAAGAAAACTTCAGTTTTTAGCAAGAAAACCACAAGGAGAAATCAATTATCCACAAAGCTAAAACAATCCCAAGATTTTTGAGTTGAAAGAAAAATTTGTAGAACATTTTAAGCGCAATAGAGGGGATGAAGAATGTTCTAAATTGAATCAAAATATTCAAATAATCCTAGAACACTTAAACTCATGCAAGCTTACCATCTACTCACTTAAAAATGGTGATTAGACCAATGCAATGACTTCAACTATAAAATGTTCTTATGTCAAAGTTGAGTCTATGATGTTGAATGATTTAAACTTCAATAAGAGTAAAAAATCATAGTCAATCAACTTATGGAATTTTGTGACCAAGTCCAACCAAAACTGCTACTCAATAAAATTTCATTTGGCAAATTTTGAATTTTGCATTTATCTTCCTTTTGGAAGGTGTATTTCACATTGTTGAGTAGGCTACTCTTTTCAAAGGACATCTAATACTAGCATACACACTATCTCAGAGGTAGCCCTTTCTTTCATCTCTTTTAATTTTTCAATTTTTCAAAGTGTGCCATTTTCTATATAGGCTTTTTCTTTTTGGTCTTTTGTTATTTAAACCTAATTCAATCTTTTTAGCCATGGAGTTATTAATAGATAAACATAAAATCATTAAGTCCAACCTATCTACAAGTCAATCCGATGGAAAAAGTATGCAAGACTAGTAACACCGAGATCACAAGTATCTTGAAAGATTGCATGCACTTAAGTAATCAAGACTAAGTGAAGATATAGATAAAATGCAGAACACAAATCATAGTCTCAAGTACTTAGAATACATCTTAATTCATTTTTCTTTTAAAAAAAATATGGGATCCAAATTAGCTATGAAGATAAAATATATATATATATATATATATTTTTGGATTTTTGAATTAATCAAAGTAGGAAATGAACTTAAGTAAGAATTAAAAACAAGAAATCCAACAAAAATAAAATCATAGACCTAGAATAGATGAAGACTTGAAGATCACCCTAGGTTATGAGAAGATGAACACTCACTCAATGTTGCACACACCGATAGATTTCCTAAGATATTCAAATTTAAGGGAATTTAAAGGTTTAGTAAAGATATCAATGAGTTGACGTTTGGTAGGAAAATAAAGTAAGGAAATGACACCATCTTCTATTAACTCTCTAATGAAATGATGCCAGATGTTAATGTGTTTTGTCTTACAATGTTGGACCGAATTTTTAGAGATACTTACGACACTAGAATTGTCACAATGAACCGTCACTGTGCTCACATCTACCTTGTAACCCATCAACATTTACTTTATCTGTACCAATTGGGCACAACAACTACTCGCCGCTATATACTTGGCCTTAGCGGTGGATAAGGAAATGGAGTTTTACTTCTTGATATGCCATGAAACCAAGGTATTTCCTAGATAAAAGCAACCACTAAAAGTGCTCTATCAGTCATCCACATTCTTGGCCCAATCGGCATTAGAGTATGCCGCTAATGTGATATTTGTATCAAAAAAAGTCTTACTCACATATCTAATAATCCTCTTCACAGTTATTAAGTGTGACTATTTAAGACACGATTGAAAACGGGCACATACTCCAATACTAAAGGCAATGTTGGGCCAACGAAATGTGCGATAGAGAAAAATACCTATCATGCTTCTATAGAATGTTAATTCCACATTTTTTCCAATAGTGTACTTGCTAAGCTTAGTACAAGTACTCATGGGAGTTCCAGCATGCTTAGCTGATTTAAGCCTAAACTTCTTAATCAATTCCTTGGCATATTTGGTTTGAGAGATAATTATCCCATCTACCAATTGCTTTACTTGAAATCCTAAGAAGTAAGTGAACTTACCAACCATACTCATTTCGAATCTTATTTTCATTTCTTTGGAAAATTTTTGAGTATGTTTGGTGCTGTGGATCCAAAAACAATGTCATCCACATAGATTTGAGCAATCACAAAATCCCTTTCATATTTTCTCACAATCATTGTCTTATCGGCTCCTCTTTTGAAGAACCCTTTTCAAGGAGATAAGCCAAAAGCCTCTTATACCAAGCCTTAAGAGCTTGCTTCAATCAGTATAAGGTTTTCTTAAGACGATACACATGAGTGGGATTTTAAGGATCTTCAAATCCTTTGGGTTGCTCAACATAGACTTTTTCCTTAAAAATGCCATGAAAAAAGGCACTCTTAACATCCATTTGAAAAAACTATAATTTCAAATGGATACCACATCTAGAAGAAGTCTTACACTCTCCAACCTAGCCACGAGGGCAAAAGTCTCATCAAATTCTATCCCTTCCACTTGAGTATACCCTTAAGGAACTGACATGACCTTATTTCTCACAATTGTACCATGTTCATTCAACTTATTTTTGAAGATCCATTTGTCACCTATCATATTGTAATGAGAAGGTCTAGGCACTAACTCCCAAACATGAAGTTTTGAGAATTGATTCAACTCCTCTTGCATAACAATAATCCAATTTTCATGTTAAAGTGCTTCTTTGATGTTTTTAGGATCTATCTTTGAAGTAAAGCAATGAAAGCTTACTTCATTGTGAAGTTAAGATCTTGTCATGACCCCCTTTTTCAACAT
Organism: Nyssa sinensis; assembly: GCA_008638375.1. Classification (NCBI taxonomy): domain Eukaryota; kingdom Viridiplantae; phylum Streptophyta; class Magnoliopsida; order Cornales; family Nyssaceae; genus Nyssa; species Nyssa sinensis. Next base: position 20,825,830 of record CM018050.1, read on the forward strand.
CTCCCATTATTTTGGTTTGGTCATGGTGTCTTCTCACCTAAAGAGGTAAACCTCTGTTTAGTTTAGATGAGGTACCTACTTCATCAATCACATCATTTGTATGTTCATTGGCATTTTCATTTAGGGTGTTATTTGGATTGTCATTTTAGAAGTTTTCCAAAGGTTTATCTATTAATGGCTCTAAACTTCCTAGAGTTTTATCTTTATTAGGAATGACCCTATCATCATCTATTATCACATTTATTGACTCTATCACACATTATTTTCTAGTTTTATAGACTCTAAACGTTCTATTATTTGTGGAGTATCATAGAAAAATGCCAACATCACACCTTTGGTCGAACATACCTAGAGTCTCCCAATCTCTAAAGATATAGCATTTGCTACCAAAGACTTTAAAGTATTTGATATTAGGTTTTCTAACGGTCCAAAGCTCATATGGAGTTTGGGTTGAACTGGGTCTAAGGAAAACTTTATTTATGGTGTGACAAGATGTGTTGACGACTTCGACCCAAAACCTCGTAGGAATGCATAACCATGGCCATTTTTTTAGGTCATCACAATAGTTGATGATGGGAGATTTTTCAAATTCTTTCCAATGATCACTCCTTATTCATGTGATTAGATAACCTTTTTCATTTTGAATTCTTTTCCAATTTTTTACGACAACATAAAAAACTAAAGTCTTCTCTCTCAAGGAATCTATAAAGGAGTATTTAGAGAAGTCTTCTACCATAACTAGGATATAACTCTTCCCACCAAGGCTTTCCGTCCTCATTGCACCCATTAAGTCCATGTAAATTAGTTTCAATGGATGTGAGGTGGTAAGAGATCAATATTTCTTATGTGAAACTCTTATTTGTTTGGATTTTTTATAAATTTCACACATCTCCAAAGAAGTCTTCCCTAGTTTTGGTAGCCCACAGACTAGGTCATTGTTTACCAATCTCTTTAGTTATTTGTGGTTGATATGGCCTAGTCACTCATGCCAAAGGTTGCAAGAATCAACCTTAACACTATTGCATGTGACTTTTGGGTTGAGGTTTATGGTATAACAATTGTCAGAAGTTTTCAACCCCTCTGAAATGCACTTCCCATTTTCATTAATCACTTTTCATTCCTTTTTTATGAAGTACATGTTGAAGTTGTCATCACAATTGACTAATGTTAATCAAGTTAGCTTTTAGTCCTTCCACATACAACGCGTTGTCTAGCTTAGGGGAATCACCGAAGACAATAGTTCATTTTTCTTGTACGTTGGATTTGTTTTCGTCCCCAAAAGTGATTGCCCCTACTTTTTGACTTACAAAGTTTGTGAAAAGGGACTTGTCACCAGAAAATGTTATTCCTTTATACTACCAAATTGTACTCCTATACGTACATGATGTTTATTGATTTCACAATTTGATACTTGTTCTATCTTGTAAAAATTATTGAGAATTTGATTGCTATATCATAACCGTGATTGATTGTACACTTTGTACCATGCCTTGAAAGGCTAACTGTATACTCTTCGTGGAATTATGATGATCATGATATATTATGAGTACTCGGAGTTGTCCTCAATTGCAATGTCCATCTAATGCTTTAACTGGACCTACGGGTCAAATGTCCATGGAGGACATATGGCATAAATGGCGTGATATACACAGTAACTGAGGGTATACCGGGCCCTAATAACCGAGGGTGTGCCAAGCCCTAAAATAACTGTGCATAAAAAATGTTTATTGATATCATATCTCTTATTGAATTCATAGGATGATCATATTTTTTCTATGAATGATCATATATTTACGAGTTTGTCCATTGATTTACGATTGATTGATTATCTATTGATTGTGACAATATAACTATTGTTTGGCCAGATCCCTATTGATGATCTCATATCATTTGATATTCACTTATTCTTATTGTTATGGGATGTGCCTTGGACCTAAGGGTCATTTCTATTGTTCCACACTTTTGACTACTGGCTATTGTGATATTCTCTTCTATTGGCTATTGTGACATTCTATTTGATTAGCTGTTGTAATATTCTATTTCTTGACTGGTGATTGTGACGTTCTATTTCTTGACTAGCTATCATGGTATCAAATCCTTGATTGTCTTGGATTATGCTCTTTTCTATATTGACCATGACCCATGGCAGAGCAAAGAGAATTTACTTATTGAGTTTTGTTAACTCATTCGGACTTACATATTTTAAGAAGGGACGCTGCAAGTAGACAATAGAAGCTTGCAAGTAATAGAGGACATTTTAATAGAATGTAGTAGGGAATTATCAGTACGGTTTTAGCTCTTTCATGTATTCACACCCTAAGGGTGATATAACTGTTGGTTCTTATTTTTTATATATAAAACCTTATTATGACTTTCATTGTTTAATTGTTTAATTATTTTATTACATATTGTTATTACTGATGCAATCAAAAGAAAAGGTTAGGGACGGTCAGAGGGTCGACCCCACTATCCCAAATCCGCATAGGATGGGTTTCGAGTCGTGACACATTTTATTTATACACCATTCATTTATCAATTTAATTAGCATTTATAATATTCATTTTAATTTAATAGGTTTAAATAAGCTCCAATAATCTCTAACAAATTTCTAACTCATTATTTAATAAAGTTAATTGGTATGTGGTCTCTTGTTTGAAGACTTATTTGGACTCTAGTACATGATAATTTTTTTTTTTTGTAAAAAGGACAATGGTTAGATACTTATTTTGTGAGAATAACCACTTTAATGAGTTGGCACCAACTATTTTTATTATTTGACAAAATTACCCTCCCTATCCTATTCAGATTTCTTCCTTATTTTTTTATCAAACCAATTTTTTTCCCTATTCTCCACTTCCTTCCCCGATCTTTCTCTTCCACTGTACAGCTCTCATGTCTCTCTTTACTATTTACACCATCGACCGTAGCGGCAACCACCAACATCATCTATTATCACTAACGTCGATCTTAATCTTATCCATGGTCGATGAATCTGTCTCCTCACGCTACATACTCCACCTTCATCTAATTTTTTTTTCAAGCGTTGTCGTTGTGCTTTCAGCGGGTTTTGTGGCTTCATGTTAACCGTGAGCGAAGGCAGCAACCCATGCCATTACTGCTGATGAGGAGTTTTAGATTGAGGAGTTCCCTAACTTTGTTTCTACTTTTGGATTGTTGCCTCTCTTGTAATGTTCTTATAAGGGTGTCTTTATTTTTTTATCTGTGTTGTTTCACCTTGACCATCAATATACATACATACATACATACATACATACAAAAATTTTCAGTGTAAATTTTCAAAGTAAAAATGGGAGGGAATTTTTTATAGTGTAAATTTTTACAGTAGAACTAAGAGAGAATTTTTGCAGTGTAAAATTTCACAGTGTGTTTTTTTTCTCAAAATTTCATATTAAATATGGATTTTGTTTTGTTACATCTCAATGTTTAGAATCTAAATATATAAATGTTATTTAAAAATGATTTATAGATTACAAGTTATAGGATTTTAAAGTTTGAAAATAAGTTTTGGAAGTTCCTCTCAAGTTTCACGCGTATAATATAGTAAGGGGTATTTTTGTCCTTCAAAAAATCATAGAATTAAAACTTTGAAATGTTTATGTATGGATCTTAGAATGAAAAAAGTTCAAATCATAGGCTTGAGGCCAAAACACTCTAATTAATATTATAAATTAATTATACATCATAATAATATATTACTAATATTTTAATATACTTATTATATATTACAAAATTACACTACGTTGCATAACTTTAAATTAGATATAATAGTATAAGTTTTTTTTTCAAAAAATAAATACGCTGCCATATTTGCCCCAAAGTATACGAACCATTTCGTTGCGTTAAAAATCACATATTTGTGAACAAGTCTTTGCAGTAAAATAAAATCAGAAACGAATTTAATTAAATGCGAATATTAACAGTTTGCACTACTTGACATTGACATAGTCGGAATACTATGACAACTTTATCAAGTCCTCGAAGTGGGTCCAAGTGTAAAAATAATACTATTTTCAATTTGAGATATTGGGAATTTCATATGATATTAAATGTCATGTCATTATATTTTAATTAAGTGTAAGATGACAAAATATGTGGTCCAATCCTAGTCCATTCCGTTTTTAATGAAATGAATTTTAAAAAAATAAAATAAAATAAATATAGAGAAAAATATTAAAATTTGACACAAATTATGGCAAGATTGGGTCCAAATACCTCCCCTTAACCCTTTCCAATTGTATATTTAAATTATATATATTTTCTTTTAACATTCTTATTATCTATATCTGCAAATATATATTGTGTATATATACATTATACAATATAATTTGTATCTATATATGTGTGTGTGTGTGTGTGTGTTGTAATAGTATTAGTTAATTAATTTTTAAACGATAATGAGAGTTGAAGAGATGAGACAGAAATAAAAAATATAGCTTAACAATAATAACGCGTGAGGTGAACAAGTAAGGTTACTTTTTAACTCACCCATTGTCATTCCTACTTAAGTGAAGTATTATGGACCACTACCTTACCGTATATCCTTACAAATGCATTTAAATGTGTGCTCACAAAAAAAAAAAAAAAAACCCATAACATGAATGACCTGAGGCCGTTAAAAAAATACACTAGTGCCAATCTCATTCAAAAAAATTGTGTTAAAGTTTTTTATTCTCATACCTCACCCTCCACGCATTTACCAAACATAGCAATATAGTCTCCATAGACACAAAACGTAAATTTTATGTGACATGACAGTATTATCATGCAATCCCGCACGAATTTTTTTATCAAATCCACATAATTTTGATTTGATTTAATCACGTATCTTTTTTTAACTATTTTTCAAACTACTGTAATTTTAAATTACATCTTAAAAATATAATTTTAATAATAATTTTTCAATAAAATCACATCTTCAAATTTTGCAAGCTTAAAATTCATATGCAATTTCTAACCAAAAATGATTTGGAAGTTACTCATAAGACCTTATTAAGCTTGAACAAAATTCCAAATCCTTGTCAATTTGAACTCACATCTTAAATATACATTTTTGTTACGTCCCAAATCCTTCTTGATTTGAGATCACATCTTCACATCTAAAAAATACAATTTTATTGCGAATTTGTCATTAAATTCGCATCTTTAATATGTAATTTCAAAAATTATATGAATTTAAAAAATAATTAAAAAATGGCACAGTAAGGTTAAATCAAACCGTGAATTTGGTTCCCTCACATTGATATGCAAGTCACATTTATTGGAGGCCAAACAAATATGGGAAAGTGCAACATTGCTAGACAAGAAATTCCACTCAAAATCTAAATGATTTACTCTTACTATCTGTCATTGTTTTTCAAAAAGATTCAATGAAATCCATCTAGATCTGATAGCAAAATAACCAGCAGAGAGAGGCGCAAGAAGTTCAGAGGCAAGAAAGGATTGCTTTCCCCAATTCCCAAGAGGTGCAAGCTTCTGAAGAAAATACAACTGCCCCATGTATAGAATATAAGATAAATCAAAATACATACAGTAGCCACTGGGGATATTCCATTTTAGAAAGGCAATAGGGCAAAATTCATGTTCTAAACACGGGTTTGTCGGAAGCCAAGTTGCTTAGCATCACCAGCCACCACCCCCGCCACTGCTTCCAGACCATCCACCATTCCCAGCTTGCGGCTGTGCAGAACTTCTCTTAGAGCCACCCCAGCCGGAATTTCCAATATCAGTACCAGCATTACCAGATTCAGCAGCTCCACTTTCCTGGCCCCAGCTGAGACCACCACCGCCACCTCCACCACCACTACTGCCTCCACCCCAGCTGCCACCACCACCACCATCTCGGCCACTTCCCCAGCCAGCACCGCCACTAGCACTAGCACTTCCACTTCCACTGCCACCCCAACCACCAGGAAAAGCTTCCCTGCCTGGTGAATTTTGAACTTTAGCACCTGGAAAACTGCTCCATCCATCATCACCATCCTTGGCACCCCACTTTTGACTACCATAGTCTGAATCCTGCCTGTCATTGTTGGAGCTATTTCCTCTGCCTCGGCCACGCCCACGCCCACCATATGGCCTGGGCATCCCACTAGGATGCCCATCCCGACCACCACCATTTCTGTAATCACCTCTGCCTGTAACACAAACAAAAGAAAAATGCAAAGATAAATAAATAAACAAAAACAGATCCCACAAGTCATAAACCACTCCCAAGAACTTTGATCCAAGCACATGGAAGCAAAATGAGGATAAAGCAGTCTCACTGGCCCCAGATGTATCAAATGCCATTATTTAAAGACAACTAAGAAAAAAGCCGACCTTTAATCACCACATCATCTAAGATCAGATCAGCTCAATCCAATATAATCCTATCTGGAATGATGTCTGGCATGAGTTGACCCAAATTAACATAAGCATTTTGCCATGATTAAATGGAAACAAAATCCATTCATAAGCATTTAGTCAATCGCCCAAATTAACAATACCCAAAATAACTCCCTCTAAATGAAAAGAAATCCACATTTTTGTGTAGGTATTCAGCATGCTATAATTCCCCCTAAAATTTATTTTCTTTTACTATATTATTGGGTATTGATCATATGCAAACCAACGCTTGTAGAAACACCCAAACAAAAGCTAAAGTTGCTCTCACAAATATCATGTATATATATATATATATATATATATTACAAAAAAAACAAAAAAATAACAGTCCATGCAATAATAACATAATTGCCAAAATCTAATGATCATATATTCGTAAAACACTTGCAACATTTCAACGATGATTATAAATACATGTGTGACAGAAACGACACATGGCACACCATTACACTCCATTTTGTGCTACAAATTGACCATCTTTATCTTAAGTAAATTTTTCATAGGCTAAAAAGCAGCCTAAAGAATTTCTACAATTGATGATGTCAACATCTAGCATGCATTCCACATTCAGAGCAAAAAAACACAGGTACTCTCATGCAAACGCGTATCAGCGTACATTAAGCTATCTTGAAGTAAAAGCAGAACCAAAAAGCAATTTTAACACAATTAAATTACTGTATAGAAGACAAACTTCTGGACATACCCAGGGGCATTGAAATTCGACAAGATAAAAATTGTTCAGACTTACCTGTTCTAGAACCCGGTGTAGAAGTTCTATCTCGATCCATAGAATTACCTCTCCATCCACTGTCGTTTTCGGTTGAACCTCCCCAGCCACCAGAAGAGCCCCCAGTTGCAGGGCTTCGCATTGGTACCATAGCAGCAACTGATCGGATTGATGGCCCTGAGTCATGTTGTGGATCATCAATATGTCTCTGGAAATATGCCACGAGCCGATCAATGTCCTCAAACATCCGTTTCCGAAACTTGAACCCTTTTGGGTACAGACCAACATATTCATGATGTGGATTTATACTCCGTATATAAGTCAAAATGAATGTGCCAGGATGTTCATGGGATATACCAAAACAATAAACAATTCTAGTTGGATACTCCGATTTCTCAATTCTTAAGAGTTCATCAACTTCTGCTTTAGTGCCCTTCCTGAACTTGCGGTAGCTCAACATTGCCTTCAAATGAGTTACTAATGGATCAACATATCGATCCATTACCTACATTTAAAAGCAGTCAATAATGATTTTATCAGAATCCATCCCATCCCAATATGCTGAGTCAAAATCAAATAAAATAAAACCAAGGAGCATAGAAGTTAATACTCCCACGGTCCCACCTGCTATAGCTACACCAATGCAGCAGCCATAAAGGCCATTACCAGTGTTGGTCCTGTTGGTAAGGGATGCTGCGGGGGTAAACATGATACAGACCTAGCCTTTGACATGATTAAATACAAAGTAGCTGCTCTCATACTCAAACTTGTGTTCTGACGTTCATCCAGTTGATTAAATGCTCAACTCCACAAATATTTCATTAAATTGATTAACAATTCTAAGTCAATCAAATCAAAACATCACTTCTACTATTTGTGCCCCCGGCACAAAGTAAAAAAAAAAAAAAAAATGAAAAGAAAAAAGGACACCATATCTGGTAGAGTGAACTCACTCATTTCCCTCGGCTAAAATAATGAATATTTTGATGAAAATTACACCAATAAAGCTATCATTTTTCCTTTTTTTATATTCACTACAATGCGTCAATCTTTCTTTGGAGAAAGAAAAGTGAAGTTTGAAGAGAAACAATTTTATCTATTTTTTGGAGAAATAAACAATTTTTTTATGTATGAACCAAAAAATTATTATTCACCTCAATTTTTTTTTTTATAAGATCAACACAAATTATTAAATAATTACCAACTGCTATACTAAAAAGAGTTATAATAATCCAGACAAAACACAACCTCAATTTATTCCATATTTTCACAAAAAGCAGAAATACCTATTGTTGTCATTAGCTATAACCATTTTCGTGTGTGTGTTTGGGGGGGGGGGGGGGGGGGGGGGGGTGTTAAGAAGCACGGATACGACACGATGCAAACACTCCATTTTCCCAAAAAAGTAGGACACGGTACATTAAGAACACGTTGAGTATATATATTATATTTTTTATATGACCATATAATAAAAATCTAATATTATTTAAATTAAAAACAATCACAAAAAAAAATAAGATATTAAAATAATAAATTCATTAAATAAAAATTCAAGAACTTCTTCATTTAATCAACATTATGATTTAAGTTCTAAAATAAATTTAAGCATAGAACATATATGTATATAAATACGAAAAAAATAGAATAAGAGAAAAGGTGGGATAACATCCCATAAAAATAATAAGATAAAAAAAAATTTCCAAAACATGTCCAAAATATGTCTGAAAGTCAAAAACAAAAATGGACAATCTTTTTTCGTGTATCCGACACATGTCAGGGAAATGTCCGAGAGTGTCTATGTCCAACACGGACACGTGAGCCAAAATAGTGTCCGGGCTTCATAGGGTTTGGGTGCATCATCTACTGTTGGCAAATATAGAGATTCAATACCAATCTACAACTATAAAAAAAACAATTGAGTATAATAAAAAAAAAAATCGAGTATACTGAGAACCTTATGCAATTTAGATCAACCAACAATCTTCAAAAAAAAATGTGCAGTGTAATCTAGGACAACCAAGAAAAGAACAAGCCTCCGTATATAGATGCTATAAGATAAGACACTAACCTCATCCAAATCCTCAAATGTGTCCTCCCCTATTTTTAATGTTTTCCCAATACGAAGCAAGCTTGTTATGTCCTTGTGTTCTTTTCCACCTTCAACTATGTCTTTGTGAGCATAAACCCCATCATAAACTTTGAGAGTTAATGTCAAATATGACGGTCCACGAGAACTAGGACGGACAATACTTTCACCTGGATCCTTGTCAGATAAGAACTAAGCAACACAAAAGGAACAAAGCACAAAGTATTAGATAAGACATAACTATGAAAAAATAAACAATTAAATCCTAACATGTTCCTTTCTAGGATGGTGTGCGTACACTAAAAATCCTACAAACTCTATTTATTTAATATTAGGTCTAAATTGAATTAAATCTTTCATTCTTTTGTGGAATGCTTCTTCCACATTGAGCTTTCCTCTTATTTCATGCAAAAAATGAATATATCTAGGTATATCTTTACTGCAAAATAAAGATTATATTAAATTAAATTTCCAACACTAAATAAACACATAAATGTGATTATAAACTAGTTCGAGGCACACATGGGATCAATAAAAAATGAAAAAAATAAAATAAAATGTTAATTTTTGTATGAATGATATTAAAGGCAAGAACAAAAACAACATTTATACTTGAAGGCAAAAACATACATACATATATTGATATATATATATATATAGGTAAAAGAATATAGTTAGAATAATATTTCATAGAGGATATAAATGCATTGTAAGAATGAAACTTAAAAGATGTATAAATTGAACAAGATTCTACATAAGACAATCCATATTGAATAATGAAAATGGAACATAAGAATTTTACACATAATTAATGGTATCATCATATTTATAAATTATTTATTGGAAAAAAAATGAAAAAAAAAAGTAGAAAAAGATAAAAATGAAATAGAATGTTAAGTAGGACAGAATTCATATTATAAAATAAGTTGGCAATTGTAATAACAATATCACCACTGTTTTACATATTTTTATTCATTGGCCTTGATAGTAATCATAAAGAAAGATAAAATTGTAACCTATTAAGATAAATTGGATTTTTGGCTCAATAAATTATAATTTGAATCATCAATTTAAATAACTAGTCATAATTCTTACCAATCTCAAATGATAGTGGATCACACACACTGTGTTCTATTATGTGTGTGTGGGGTAGATATATGGAGTAGGTGATAGCGAGGAGAAGTAAGGCATTATCATTTCCAATAATTGCAATAAAGAAAAAGAATGAGGAGAATTAATAATCTCGATCGAATCCAAAATTTATTAATTACTAGAACTATAAATCATTTAGTTTTTCAATAATTTTTATTAAGAAAAGAATTTCCTCACAAGTGGACAATTTTAAGCGTGAAAATGGATAAATATCTATATTTGGTACAATACTAAATGTTATGAATATGTTAAGAAGTTAAAATAGAATAAAATCAACATATGAATAGATAAAGGAATTTAAGTGCTAAAAATAGTAGGAAGTAATAGGTACTATGGTACAAGGTAAAAGGTCAAAAAAATGCAATTCATAAATGGTATTATGGAAAACTTAAAAGGATAGAGGAGTGGGCATTCTTAAGTAATGGCATTATTGTAATATGAACAAAGGATAGAGGGGTGGGGATTCTAAGTAATGGCATTATTGTAATATGGACCACAACAATGATAAGATGAAATAGTTAATTGATACATGTTAGTAATTATGAAATATCATTATGGGTGATGAATGATAATATATGAAAAGAGAAAACTAACACTGCGAACAATTAACCATCAGTTAGTAGATGAACTATTACTTTCATAATAGGGAAAGATTGATTGGTGCTTCCCATGGGACATTTGGAACAAGGTCCAAAATTGAAATAGAGTGGTAAACCTAGAAGGTCCCAGCTTTACCCATAGTAACAGAAATTCATGTTTGATTAACCACATGTGTCCATATCAATGGGTTTGATTATAAAAAAGGCATGCTTAAAATTTATGGATAAAATGAAGGATGAATTTGACAATATTAAACAGTGGCATTAGTAACGAATAAAATGATAAATTTAGACAACAATTACAGGACAAGAGCAGGCAGGTCACTTTTGCTATAAACCACGAAGCTACCACTAAACTTTATCTATAGTAAGGGAAGAACATGTTGTAGAAACATGCATAGTAATGGTCTTATTAAAATAGTGGCATGATTGTAAATGTAATTTAAAAAATGAAATGAAGGGCAAATTTGACAATATTAAAATTGGGGAGGAGGTGCTATTTGCACTTCCCAAATTGCTAAAGGACTCAACATTATAAAATAAGATTACTAAATCACCCTTACACACCTATAAACTCATCTTCAATCAAGGATAATTTCGTAATTTCATTTATTAAAGTGGAGCTACTTAGCTATTTGTGGAGTGCAAATAGCCTCAACCTATTAAAACTGTGGCATTTTAGTCGTAACTAATAAATTTGGAAAAGAAAGAGTTACACAACAAAAAGCAAGCAGCTCACTCCCATTTTTATATATAGTATATATATAATAGAAATTGATTAGTAGAATCTAATATTTATCGAGAACATACCTCCATTGCTTCATCTGCTGTTATATTTTGGAAGCGAGGATGAACAATCATCCTTGGCTTGAAATGCTTCCTTGCAAGCTCCTTTTCTTTACGAACTTTTTCTTGCTCACTTTGTAAACTGCTCCGGTCTTCATGGTAGTACGGATCCATGTTCTGATAATTCTGATAACGATTATTCCTCATATCACTTTCTCTACAAGTTAGAAAGACCTGGTACCTATTCTTTTGGATCGATTTGATCCTGCAAGTCAAAATATCACCTTCGTGCAACTTTTCAGTCAAATCAGTAACATCTCTCCAATCATCTGTGTAGTCTTCCCTTGTAAGCATACCCGTCAATCCAGATTCGAGCACACAAATTGCTCTTTGAGGCTGCACCCTGCGAACTGTTGCTTGCACAATTCTTCCTTCAGCAAGGGTATCCTCAGTCTCACCAGAAATCATATAGAACTCCTCATCCTGACTAGGTTCTTCAAATTGTCTACGCCAATCCTGAAAGCCCTGTATCAACTCCAATCTTATATTTTCAAGTGTTTCTATTTTATTCTGCCGATTCTTCGATTTCGCATATTCATCAACCTCGAGGGTTTTTAATAAATGAGGTTTCTCTCTGACGTGTTCTATTGCCATCTCCAATAAATCCTCATCATCATTTACATCATCTTGAACATCTGCATTATAGAGATCTTTGGCCAACTCCTGTGCAAGACCATAAGATTCTGGATGTATCCTTGTATCATCTAACAAATCAATGAATTGACTGCTGCTAGCAGCCAACCCACTCCGTCGAACACGCAAGAAACCAACTGCATTAACGAACACCTTTTTACCAAGACCATGTGCTGTCAACAAGTCTTTACGAGTGAAGATTGCTCCAGCCCTTACTAGGGACCTCTGTAGAGATGCTGCCTTTCTGGGTCCAAGCCCAGAAATAAATTGTAAAGGAGCAAATATCCATTCATGGCTTGCAGCCAAATTAATATCAAGACCCACTTGATTAGTGACATCCACCATAACCTGTTCAACCATCACATACTTCTCATCAGGAGTAAGAAAGCTTTCTAAAGAACTAAGCTTCCAAGATAATATCTCCCTCCCTGGTCCACAAAGTGTTGCAACCATTGCCAATGGATTTTGAAGATAACGCCCAAGAGCCACAGCCCGCTTAACAATACCTGAAAACATAGGTGAAGATAAAAACAGCTAGAAGATCTCCAAGCATTCAAAAATAGGACAATGTATTTACCTGACTGCCCAGGCAGCTGGTCAGACGAAATACGAGAATTCTCATATAGATGAGGGAGAGATTCATCACCATATACAATGCTTAGACCATCCATCTCATGGCCTACATCTCTAGGATTGTCCTCCACCATCTTGAAGATGATCTGGTAAGCACCATAAAAAGAAACAAAGACAAAATGTCTGTAATTCCATCTACAATCAAATAAGAACATAAAATTGAATTTTAATAAATGAACTTATATATTTATCACTATTTGATCTAACATGGCCTAAAACTTCATTTTTAAAATGTTCCTTCCATGAAGTTGGCGACTTAATTCAGGGTTTTCAAAAATGTGGCACTCAGCCTAAGCTTAGGTTATGTGATACTGAAAAAAGCATCCAGCTTAGAAGCACAAAGGAGTAGTAACCAAACAGATACTCTTAGGAACCTCCTAAGGTCTGCAGGCACATAGGAATTACCCAAATGCTAAATAATAATAATAATAATATTTTGTAGTATAATCAAAACAGGTGAAAACATTCATATCTAGATTCATAATTATTACAAGAGAAGAATAGTCAATTTTGTATGGATAATAGTTTTAATAAATTAAGAAAAAAACCTTTTCTAACATATAACAAATTATTTTGATAACAGTATATGAGTTTCTTAATGCCTGATATGAGTTTCTTAATGCCTGAGGGAGGGCCTCGTGACCTGGAAGTCTTGGGTTCAAGCCGTAGAGACAGCCTCTCCACTTGTGGGGATAAAGCTCCCTCCCTAGACTCCACAGTGGTGGGTGCCTCGTGCACTGGGACTGCACTTAATAACTTAACCTGTCTCATATTAGATCAAGATTCTACTGTGATAGACTTGCAAGTCCTTTAGAAGAGAACAAAGAATCTAACAAAACTACTAGTATGGACACAAGAACAGGTCTGGAGAAGAAGCTATGGCTAGTACTAAAGGCTCCTGCAACTAATAAGGCCCAGAGACACCAAAGCATTCAAGTGCTAAAAGAATATTCTAAGAAATCAACTGGTAATAATTCTATGCCTACCATGCATTTTTTTCTTTTAAAAAGTGTTAAGGTTCCACTAAAAGTGCCAAAAAGCTACCGCCAATTATTAAAGAATGCATACCTCATAAATATCATCCTTCAGTCGAGTACAGGACAAATTCACAGCTCCTAGAACAACTACTTGTGGTTGGTGATCTGTCATGAACTTTAGGACACGTTGCTGATCATTTTTCTTACGTTGCTGGTCATTAACATTTTGAGTCCGGAGGCTTAGGGACCCAGCATACAACACATCCAGAACTTCACCAGATGAATCCAACATCACAAAAGTGGTCACGGGCTTTCCAGGGCCCCAACAGCATGCCATAACCCTCGGTGCAGCTTCATCATCAGAGCTAACATCACTTTCCTTCCGCTGATATGGTGCCACAGAGACTTTGTCCCACAAGAGCTTCCCATATTCCAGAAGTAACCAATTTTTTGCTCTACTGGACAGTAATGATCTAGCTTCCTTATCCATTGAAGGTAGAAGAAAACCAAAGAAGGCATCCTGTAGTATCAGCTTCCTCTGCTCATTCCATAATTGAGCAGATTTACTCACTCCATCACTAAGGTAATAATCATTAGAGTCAGTTATTAACTTGTTCAAAATATTCTCTGGCAACTTAATAGTAACTTGAAGGAGCTTCTCTTCTTCAGCCTTCTGTATAAGAAGCCACTGTGCATCCTCAAATCTAGTTAGTGGCTTGTCTCGTAACCACTTCACCGCTGCAAACTGATGAAAGGGATCTATAGCCACATTTCCTTCAGACGTGGGACTTGTTGATACAACGGCATTATCCATGAAGATACTTCGAACATGTTTCCGAACGCATGGTTCACAACTAATCTCAACTGCAGCCTGGAATAGACCAGAAGAAAATGGAAAGCACAATCAAATATGCCATCATGGTTTTAAATTGCAATATCAGGACACGTGACAGTCATGATAATGGTGTAACGGTATCGGAAGTATCGGTCGATATGTAACGGGAACCAGGAGTTGCACCCTTGAATTTTTTGTAATTACTAAAAAATTCCTTAAAAGTTACTAATATGCATGACTTTGCTCTAATTTATTACTTTTTAATGATTTTAATTATTTTTAGTCATTTTTATAACTCTTATGAAAAAATTTAATTATTGTATAGAACTTTATATTGGTTTTACATCAAAGTAAGAAGAAAGTACAATTAATTATAACTATAACAACTAATAATTAAAAATGTAACTATAAGTAATTTCAACAAATATATAAAAATAAAACAAAACATAGACAAAAAATACACTATAAGTGAATATTAATTATTAACTAATGGACTTAAAGTCAAATAAACACATAATTTAGCACAAATAACAAAAAAATATAAATGTGATTAATCATATTACAATACTTAAGTTTTCTACCACCAAAAAAGAAAAACTCAAGATACTTTTTTTATGATTTTAGAACAAAAATATTAATCCAAAAACAAAAGTAGCAAATAAATAATTTTTACTATTAAAAATTTTTATTTTTATTTTTTGTAAAAGTAACTAAGGCCATGGTAATAAAATTCATTCATTTTTAAGCAACATCTACTAAATCTGATAAGATAATATTTTACTTATAAGTTTGTGATAATAAATAATTAGATATAATTCTAAGACTTACTAAACACTTTGACCATATCTATAATTCCAAATCTTGTGTTTGATAAATTTAAATCACTAGATTTATAGCCAAAAATGAGTTTTTTAGCCCTTAGGATAGAGAAAAGAAAAAAATATACCATAGCCGATACCGTTACACATTGGTCCGTAACGGCCGTTACGCCTGTGAATTTTCTACACACCGATATATTAGTATATAATGGTATCAGAGGGTTCAAAACGAGTTACGTAACGGTCGATATTTAATACCATGCATGCCATCATATCCAAGTATAACACAACAAATATCTCACATAACACAACAAACATTTTGCATAACTATGCAAGACAAATAAGCATTTGTATACCATGTGCCTAGCACCTTTGAGCACAGCTTGAGGTGTTTCAAACATTGCACATGTAAAATTTGAAGCCATCTCCTCTGGTGTTTCCTTGGCATCCTCCAGCTCATCCATTCTCTAGAACAAAATACATAAAATAAAAATAAAAAATTGTAGCAACAACCTAATGTTCTTGTTCAAAATAATTGCAATAAAGTAGAAACAAACTCACCATCTTTTCTAGAGATATCTGCAGTCCAAATTGCTCAGAGCTATACCCAAACTTGCTTGCAACCTCCCATAGGCCAGCCTTACTGCATATACTGTATTGTGATTTCCTCTTAGGCCTTTTATATTGCCCTTCATCCACACCAACCTCACCCGGGGGAAAGTGCAGGTTAAACTTTGAGTCAACATCATCAACCTCTCTTTCTGACTCAGCAGCCTTAAGTGACTTGGTAATTGATTCAAAAAGCTGCTGATTCAGAGTTAGCCGGGTTTCATCATATACTCTACGTGACTCTTCTTCAAATCGCTTATTATAGTGTGACTGGAGAGCACTCTTTCGCTTTTGAAGAAGCAGCCACTTTCTGTCCAAGTCCTGGATGGCCCAAAGTACCTGCAAAGAAGCAGACCTCCCCCTTAATCCCCATGTATGCAATTCAATTTAAATATGGAGTGCAATAGTTTAATGACAAATCCATGTACCTTATGCCACCGTAGGGTAGGTTTTCCATCAGATCTCTTCTGATTCTCAACATCAGCATTATGCTGTTCAGGGTCCTTAAATAGGCTCAGGCATTCCTCCTTCCGATACATAGCAATAAATGGAACCTACAAAAAAGGCAAAGAAGGTGGGCATGCTAATATAGAGATTCAATCTCACAAAGTGAAGTCCAGTAATATAAAAGACTCAATAATTACATCTAACTTCTGCACATGCATCAAGTCCAAGAATCTCATAATGTCATCCTTGTTTATCGACAGCTCACGCTCTTCTTCAGTTGTCCCTGTACCTCCTTTGCCAAAAAGAGGAACCACACCAGTTACAAGCTGATTATATATCCAGGTACTCTCTTCGTCTAAACTCAGTTCATCTGTTGATGGAGGACCAGTGCTTTCTTCAGATATCTATGAAGAAAGATGAGATAATTAAGTTAAGGCACCTAGGTGGCGTGATAGAATAAAAGCACAATGTTTAAGATCCTCCCACAACCTGCATTCGTTCTGGGATATCAATCTCCCGAATCTGGTCATCTTTCTCAGTCATATACTTCTCAGAGAGAATAATGGGTTCAAATTCATCCTCAAGCCTCCTTTCCCTCCATTCACCAGATTCATCATGCCTGCCTATCTTTGCCAAACCTTGCTTCCTTAGCCTCAGGAGTTCATCTACATCACCAAATATGTCATGAGCTTCCTGTAATGCAGAAGATGAAACTCCTGGTGCCTGCCTAGCTTTCTTTTTGTTCAGCTTCCTCCGTCTGCATGATGAATAGATAAATGGTTAACTAGAAAATGTGTAAAATAAAACACAACCAAACATTATCAGACATCTTTAAGATGAAAAACAGACCTCACAGGAGCCCCATGTTCATCTACTTCTTCTTCGTCAACAATGAAATCGGCCATTTCATCCTCTTCACCAATGTCCCCATCCTCTTCTTCTTCTGGTTGTTCCTCCTCCTCGGCAATATCCTCAAGTGGAGCTCCTGCAACATTGCAGGGTATTTCCCATGAGAGTATAAAATGAATCCATAAAATAAAGTGACTAAAATGTAAGTTCAATTAAATTTACCCTCGTCATCACCAAATAAACTGCGCTTAAGCTTCTCTTCAGCAGTTCGACCACTCTTCCCACTTCCATCGAACTCCTCCTCGTCAGAAAACCCTGAGCGCTCTTCCTCTGTGTCCCTTTGAGCTTTTTTAAGCCTCTTAAACTTTTTGCTCTCCTAACAAAATTTCAAGAAGAAAATAAAAAATGTCCAAAAAAAAAAAATTCCAGCACACCAATTCAATGCAAAATAGAGAAAAACAAATATGTGTGGGTAAAGAGGGAGGCAGAGAGATCAAAAAGCTCACAAGTTTTGGGCGATGGAATCCCGTTATATTGTTATCCTGAAGGAGCTCATAGTCATCTTCATCGAGAACATAATTCTTCTCTGATTCTCTAAAAAAGATGGTAGTAGAACGATGAGTAAGGACATCAACTTACTCTAAAAGACAAGGGGTCACACAAGGGAATTTACCTTTTCTTCCGTTTCTTCTTCTTTTGCCTCTCCTCGTCGCTGTCTGCCCTCTCCTCTTCTTCCTCATCCGGTTCTTCTTCATCAACATCATCTACTATAAACCCATCCTTCTCATACTCATCTTGCCCTTCCTCTGATCGAAAAAAACAGAATTAAACCCTATATTAGACACCGAACATGTATCGAAAGGAAACCATAGCATCAAATAAAAAACAATCAAATGCAATGCTTTACTGAAACACACACAAAAAAAATATATATATCATTTGTCAAAACCAGAACTTTCTATTACCCAAATACAGAAACAAATCACAACCCAGAAATAAAATCTCAAGAGTACCTTGAGAAACTCGTACCCAAAGGAATACCAAACACCACACTACAAGCATGCAAGAAAAATGCACAATGTCTCCTTACTATATTTTCCAGGAAAAAATTATTTCTCAAAGCTCCTTCCATTTCCAGAGAAATTTCACAGCTAAACACAGAAAGAACTTGTCATGTTTCAAATCCAAAATTCATTTTTTTGACGGGAAATTTTTTTCCTATTCCAGAAAACAAACATCTTAGAAGTAAAATGAAAATTTAATCAAATCTTACAAACCCTACAAAACCCTAACAACAGTCGGATCGTCAGACCACCAAATTTAACAACAAAACACGAAAACATTTAAAGAAGTGAGAGCAAAATCGAAACTCCTACCGTCTTCCTCATCCTCTTCGTCGTCGTCGCGGTCATTGACATCGACAGCGTCTCCATCAGCCGGTTCTCTCTCATCGTCCTCAACCTCAATCTCATCTGCACAAAAACACAGTGACAATATTTCAAAAATCGAGGAAAATATTCCTATTTCTAGATAGAGAGAGTCGAGAGTTGGGTTAGTGTTTCAGGGCCATTTTACCTTCGTCGTCTGAAACTATATTTTTTCCTGCCATTTTCGGACGAAAATTTGGGGCAAAACAAACCCTAGAAACGTAGTGAATGTGATTTCAGAAGGAAACCCTAACTAGCTCAGAGATCTCCGACTCTGAGGAGAGAAATTTTAACGAGAGAGAGAGAGAGAGAGAGGCTGTTCGTGGCACCATAGGGACTGGTGGAGAGAGAAATTGATATAAAGCGTGGGTAACAGGAGTTGAGTTACTCTGCAATTAGAACCATTTCATACTTTACAATAATCTATGTGTCATATCCAAAATTAGCACGTCGACTACGCAATACTAACTTGTAGTTTTAAAGTTATTAAAATGCCTTGAATGTTTCCCCAAATTATATAAATGTTTAATCGTTTGTGAATGCTGTGTTACAGGTGGCTTTTTCTGATTTGTTGCAAAGCTAATCTCGATATTTTTAAAATACGTTTTGGGAAGGAAGAAACTCACGGTAACTCTACTTGGAAAAAAGGTACAAGTCGCTGCTGCTTGAACCAGGCCGGTGCAATCGGATGGGTTAAGCCGCATGCAATTCAAATTTTTATGAGCCTGTGTTGGACATTTTTTGATATTCAGAATGGGCCCAGCCTGCAAAACTCAAATTCAACCAGTTAGACCCCGAGCCCGAATTTTGTTTTTACTTTTATGGATAATTAAGCGGGAATACATCATATGATTTTCATTGGAGTGTAAGGACCCGGATATACTGTTTAGAATTTTAAGTACACATGGTGTCGTAGGTTTTTGAGTTAAAGGTGCAATTTTGATTACGTGGCATTTTTTTTGTTTTTCTAAATAACATTTTATCCTTGATTATGAATTACTAAATTTTTGCAGTTTTTTTGTTTTGACTGAATGAGATGTAATTGGTTTTGTTTCTTTTTTTATTTCATTTGAGATTTGTTTTAATTTTTTTCCATTTTTCGTTTCATTGTATTCGAGTTTGAGTTTTGAATTATTATGACGATAGATTGTTTTTTTATTTCAATCAAACGGACTGCTCTACTTTTCTAAAGTTTTAATTTTCAATTGTAGTTTGTATGATTAATTTTAATTTTTTGTTTGTTTTTATTTATTTGATTATGTTACGTAAATTCTTTTGTGCTATTTTTTGGTTGAAATTATTTGTTTTGTATTGCATTGTTTGTGTGATTATATGTTATTTTTTGTATTAATTTCTTTTAAAAAAATAATTTGTTACGTTAATATCAATTTAGTTAATATTGATTTGTATCGTCAAATTTATATTTAGTGAACGTCATGATCATATATTTGTTTGATTTATAGTTTTAATCTATATGTATTGTTTGAGTTTGAACGTAAGTTTGATTTGCAAGTGTTGTTTGTTGTATGGATTGAAATTTTAATAAAATAGTGAAATGATTTGTGATTTGATGTGGTTTTTTATTTGTTTTATGTGTAAATTAGTGGTCATTATCGTATTAGTTATTTTATTGGCCTTGAAATTTGATATTTTTGAAAAGTTAAAGTGGGCAAGTGTTTATTTAGTTTTTTAAATTTTTTTTATTTGTCTATTATGCTTGATTTGTTAGAAAAAATTATATTTTATTAAAATATTATATTTTAAAAAATTTATAGCACTTTAATAAATATTATATTATAAAAATAGTTTGAAATAATTTTAAAATCATATAGAATAGAAACAGAATTCTTAAAATATTGTAAATACAAAAATTAGAACTAACAGTTTTTCACGAAAATAATAAAAGTAAAGTAATAGTGATTGACCAAGTTTAGTGTCTTACACTATGTTTTTAAGACAATATCGCTCTCGCACTGGTGTTTTCGAGTTTTCAATAGTTGTTGTCTCTCAGGATACAATGGTCATGCACAATAAATGAAAGTACTTCAATCTTATGTGCACAAGAAATCAAAACTTATCCTTGAACTCTCTTAATATGCAGACTCATAATATACATGAACTTAATTCTAAAACTTGTGAATTAAATGCATGATGATGAAGGCGAACTGGGTTTATATAGGTGATTTGGTGGTTGTTCAAATAGACACGAACTTAAATGGTGCATCTGTTCACGCGAATAGATATAATGTTTCAATTTGAATAGATGCATCCATTAGTGAACAAATGTACCAATTTGAAGAGACACATCTGTTTATGGTGACTGTTTAGTCAAAATTCAAAAACGTAACATTTTAAAAATATAATTTAAATAAATAAATTTTCTCTAAAAAGATATATATATATATATAACGGGCCAAGGCCCAAGCCCAATCCAATGTAATTGTATATATACTTTTTAAAACTTTGTTCCCAACCTATGTGAGATACAAGCTCTTCATAAGCTTCAAACTTTGTTACCATTTTCAAGTGGTGATATTTGGAGTCAATTTCTCATTCACTTTTTAATGATCTTTGAGCAACCCAATATATATGTTTTTAATCTCCTCATGCATGAGAACATATTTTCATGTGGACTTATCAAAAATAATGTGTGGGAATCATTTTAATTTTGGCTCAAAAATAGCAAAAAATTCTTACTCAATAATCAATTTTTTCAATAATCCCTCACATGAATAAAATTAACCTAAAACAATGCAAATGATATGCAGACACTAAAAGAGTTCATTTGGAAATCTCTTGTATAGAGAAAAGTAATTTGTGGCCTTGAACATTTCTTTGTGAAATACTATCGGGGTTACTGGTTGATCAGTGAACATGATGTCTTGAACTGTTCAATCATTTGTGTAAACTAAGACAATAGCATTCACACAGAATTTTTCCTTACATAGTTGGTTCTTATGGTTGTATTCATTTTGGCCTTGAATAATTCTTGGTTTCATGAGTGCTATCAGAGAATTTAGCTTTTATCATTCTCATAAAGCCAGCCTAGTTCACACGTACATAGGTAATTTCTTATTAAGAATATTATGTTATACCCTACTTGTGTTAACAAAGTATAAGAATCATTAAAAGTTTAGCTTATCTTGTTCAACGCTATAGGCATCACTCTTCTTATCATAAGAATGAGTAAGAGATATTATCTTTATGGTAATCTTAATGAGTTACACATAATTCGGTTGTCCCTTTGAACCTAGATCTTGGGATCTCCAGTCAACTAGGTTGGGTTGCCATTGTGGCGACTCTTAATATATTAGCTCCTCGATTTACTTACTCTTTTGTCAAATATTTCGTTTAACAGATCCATTATATTGGATTTTGACCTTATGTACTCAATGGTCATCATATCATTAGAGGGCAGTTATAACACGGTATTATGTCTTTGACGTTTAAGGCAAAACTTACCGTTCTATATATGATTTTGTGCCCCTCAATTACAAATTGGTTATCACATTGTATATGTCACGACCCGAAATCCACCTTATACGGATTTAGGATTGCGGGGCCGACCCTTAGACCGTTCCTAACAATTTTAGATTAAGGATCAACAATAATAATGTGAAGTTAAACAGATAAGCAGTGGAAAACATAATAAAGTTTTACAGACCATCAGGAGTTTAATGTTTAAGTTATAGATCCTTAAAACAAAAATAAAAACATCCCCTAGACATGGACAAATAGGAGAATTAAGACAACACTAGTCATAATTTGTTACAATTTTGTCAAAAATGTCCACCAATTTCTGCAAGGGCAAACTTGCAGCAAAAATTGACGCCTACTTGTAGGGAACTCTCCTTAATGTCCATCTACGGCATCCCTTCCTGAAAATATATATATATATATAAATCTGAATGAGCTAACTTAGCTCAGTAAATAAATTTCCTTGCTCTATCATGTATCAGAGTGAGTACAGAAAATGTGAAATCAGAACAAGCAAAGACATGGAAATACAATAGCTAGTCACAGAAACATCAAAGATGACCCAAGGGCCCAACAGACACGTCCCATGAGAAAATGATACAAGTGAATGACAACCAACAATAAGGACTTGGCCTATATAATGGTTAGCTGTCACGATTCATAAGTGTCACAAATAGCCAAATCGGATCAAATGTACTATAACAGAAATCAAAAGTACCATAAATCAGGCGTATCAATAACAAAGATGCATCATCATATAGTCAAGGCAAGTATAGTAAGCATATAAAAAATCAGATAGTATAATATCAGAATATCAATAAGTAATATGAATATTAACAAAATAGATGCTAAAACAAATAGGGCCCGGCATACCCTCAGAAACGCTAATTCAGGTTTACCCACCATCAGGCTCCTGAATAGCACTAGAACTCTTTACATACATCATGTCCACTATGGACTTTGACCCGTAGGTCTAGAAACATCTATGAATCAGACGAACGTTGCAAAAGATCACAACCTCAAGCACTCATACAAATAAAACCATGATCATCAAAAATTCCACAAGCGACTTACATTTTTGTGAAATAGTAAATCCTCAGTAGTGAAAGGCATAATAATTTTTCAATATCCATGCAAATATAAAAATGAACAATTAATTATGTGGGATATTGACAATTAATTTCATAACAAGTTCACAAAACAGAATGGCATCAATTTGGGAATCAATAAGTATTAGGCATGTATATGAGTACGAATTTGGCAACAGAAAGGAAATGGCATTGTGATTTGGCTGGGAAATTACACATGTTAGAGTTCGGGTTTTTACTTACCTTGTAACGTTTCTCCCTTCCTTAGAAGGTATTAGATTGCCTTTTTTTTTTTTTTCCCCTTTGACATCCCTATAACTCAGGACGCATTTCTTAGTTCAATACTGCATAAAATTTTAATCTGAGTTTATCTACAAATTCTATGATCTTGTTTTGACAAAACGAACTCTACCATTGGGTCTGGAACGTCGAAAAAAGTTAATTTAAGCTTTTACGATTTCAATTTGGCTTTGGACATCACTAAGGAAAAAATGGTAACTATAAATTTTATGTGTCTAAATTTTTTAGAATCCTGACTCGCAAAACGGACCTCGCCATTAGATCCAGAATGTCCGAAATAGTCAGTTTACATTATCTTTATGTTTTATTCGGGCATCGGAGCTAATTTTCATAATTAAATTAATATAATTAATTAATAATATAATATTATATGTTTATTAAGTTATAATTTTTAACAAGTGGGGCAGTGGCTTAGTGGTTTACTTACTTGTGTAAAGGCTTTCCCCCTCACTCGGTCAGGGGTTCGAAACCCCTTGACTGTGCGTCCTCCACTTTTTTCCCTTTCCCTTTTTTTTTTCCCAATTGATTTGAGAACCAAACAACGAACAAGGAGGCAGATCAAGGATAGGGTATACCTCACCCATATAGGGTTATCAAATTAGGGGTCACTATACTCGTTGCCAAACAGACAGTTTCATTTTTAAAATTCAAATCTCATCACCCAAACGACACCGTACCACTTAAGGTTTTTATGCAGTTATGCGGGTTCCGACCCGAAAATCTGGCCCAACCACTGGTCATCTTCTCCATTGTTCTTTTTTACGATCTCCGGCCACCTTCTCAGGCACCGGTGGCCGAATTCTAAAATTTTTTAAAATTTTAGATCTCATTTTTCTCGCTGTTTTGAACCTCTTTTTTTTTTTTTTTTTTGCCTAAATAGTTTCTAAGGCTTTAATTTTCATTTTGGCATTGATTTCCTAGGCTAGATTGGGTTGTTTTGCACTGTTAGGCTTCGATATTCACGACTGTAACAAGCTCAGTTTTAGCTCATTTCACCATCAATTTCGATGGTTTTTGTTTGGTTGTGACCTTCAATCTAGTGGCTTTAAAGCCACGTTCCAAGAATCAAGTTTAGAACTTGATTTCAAGGGACCAAGTTCTTGGACCATGATTGTAAATGGGATTTTCTTCCCTATTTCTTGTCCATTTGAAGTGATTCCAACGGTTTTGGAGTCCTTGGAAGGTCCTATTTCGGTTCTAAATGAGAGTTATGAGTTTTGTTTTGGTCAGTTCAGACCCAAGCTCTAGGACTGCCATCAATGGCAGTTTCGTGAGTTTGATGTTTTATGCCTCCTAGGTTGGCCCCCTTCTTCATCCTTAATTGTGGTACACTACTCCTATGGCCATGCATGTGTCATTTGTTCATTTAAATCAGTAAGTAATGGAGTGTACTATCTTAAGAGGAAAATTTTGGTTTTGATTGTTATACCTTTCAATGGTGATTCCTCCTCCTTAACCTCTATTACTGGAACTTCAACATTCCCAAGATGCACGAACTCCTTTCTTCTTTCTCAACTCCTCTTTCTTCTATTTATCTCTCTATCTCACTTTTTCCCTCTTGTCGAAACCTATATGTACACACTTATACTATTATAGGCCCAACACCATCATCATACACAGGTCCTCATGCACACTGGTTTGTAGATCACACATTCTATAGACACAGCACACTCATTGCCTTTAACTCACACGTAACCTTCCCCTTCCCTATGGTAGTCAATAAGTCTAGGCACTCAATTTGTCTAGGTATATATGTAAATATATATATATATATGTGTGTGTGTGTGTGTGTGTATATATCTGCATGTGTTGTGTTTGGTGGAGGAGGGTTGTGACCAATAGTGTGGTGCCACCTCATTTAGAGTGTGCTGAATTTTTGAACTTGGTTGGACATATGTATATATCCTATGCATTATATAGCACAAAAGTGCTTGTAGCCCAAGTGGCTTTCTTTATGGACTTTTGTTTTCTCTTCATTCTTGGTCTAGGATTTAAGTCCCTTAGCCTCCCTCTTTACCTTATTTTTTCCCATTTTTCTTACTTATGCCTTGTTTGGCATTTTGGGCATCTTTTATCAGATTTTTAAATTGTGCCTTAATTGCTTTAAAAATCTGCTCGTATTCCCCCTTTACTTTTTACTATCATACATTAAATTTCTATGCAGTAAAATTTTATTTTTAATACGTTACATATTTCTTATTTATATTAAAAATTATTCCATATCCATTGGCGATTAAGTTTCGTTAATTTTTTGATTCACTCTAACTCGCCACATTTTCTTTGTGTAGAAACTCTTAATATTTACAACCTACTTAACATAATTTAGAGCGAATAAGCCATTAGATATTTAATCCCAAAAAGAAACATTATTACAATGATTATCTTTGTTTAATTGGGTCGGGATATTATAGTATACATATTGCGGGCACATATTTTGACTACTTTGAAATATCTTCTAAGAGACGACGAAGCCACTCAGCTTCTTTGTGCAATAAATTTGGATTCTATTGTGAATCCAGCAATGCACTTTGTTTAGAAGATTTCTAATATATTACTCCTCCTCCAAGTGTAAAGAAATAACCACTTGTAGACTTTGAAGTCTTTGGTGTTCGATATCCAATTTCTATCACAATAGTCTTCAAGCACAACTGGGATCCTCGAGTAATAGAATGCACATCTTAGGATGTATTGAAAATATCTTAAAACCCTAACTATTGCCTTCAAGTGATCTAGCCTTAAATTACTTATGTATCTACTCAACTTACTAACAGTGTATGTTATGTATGGAGGAATGCAATTCATTACATACATTAAGCTGCCAATTATTCTTGCATATTCTAATCAAGAGGTGTCTTTATCATTATTCTTAGATAAACGTAGATTTACATCTACAGGTGTTCTTGCTGGACCACTATCATATTGATTAAATTTCTTAAGTATTCACTCAATATAAAACGATCGAGTTAATACTAGTCTATCCAATGTTCTAAAGATTTTTATCCCTAATATGACATTAGTAACACCTATACATTTTATGTTAAACTTATTGTTCAACATTCTCTTTGTAACTTTAATGACTTTATTATTGCTACTCATAATGAGCAAATCACTAATATAGAGACAATTAATGACATAGTCATTTTCATCATCCTTGAGATACACATACTTGTCTCTTTCCAATATAGTACTTCAAAACTAGACATCATTTTCTTAAAGTTTTGAAGTTCATTTTTCTAACATATAAGTTAGAAAATCTCAACCAAAGATTTTGATGTTCTAGCCCTCTTGATGTGTCTAGGTTCATCATTATCCTATTGTTTCTCTTGGTCTTGACTACTACTATTTGTAGTGTCATAAGTTCCTTTAAAAGAACTCGTCTCTTGTGTAGATTTATAAGTAGATACATGTTTAAAGAACAATGCATTTCTTAATTCAATTATAATATTAACACGCATATAAAGAATTTCATAATAAACATACATAGTTAATTGTTATAGGTCCCATCTAAATCCTTTAGGAATAGGAACTACTACTTTAGTCAAGTACCCCCACATTTCTTAAATATTTATAAGAAAATTTACGACCTTTCCATAATTCAAAAGAGGTTTTATTGGTTTTTCTTTTGAGGTATTTGGTTGAAAATATAATTTGTGTAGAACATAGGTTTCCCCATAAATTTTGAGATAATCTAGAACTTATTAACATAGTATAAGTATCTTCAAAAGTTCTATTTTTCCGTTCATCAACTTCATTTTTCTAAGATGATTAAGGTGTAGAATAGTACCAGGTTATAACAAAACTTACCATGGAGTGATTTCTGTTCACTATTTCTTAGCACCTTAATCTTCTTATTAAGTTGATTCTGAACCTCACTCTTGTAATGTGTAAACATTTTCAAAATCCCATTTTTACTTCTCAATAAGTAATCATAACAATAGCTTGTGCTCTCATCAATAAATATAAGAAAATATTTCTTACTACCTCTAGTTTTAACATACCGTTAAATCATAATTATTTGAATTAATTATAGAGGTCCAATACTTCTTTCAAGATTGAAAAGAAGTCTTTGTAAACTTTATTTCCACACATAATATGTCATGTCAATTAATCAAATGCTTAATAATGATCTAAACATTTATATTTGTCTTTTTAATTCAACAATAAACCATGTTTAAGATTTTTTCTCGAATATCTACCACATATAGTAAAGGAAAATCTTCCTAATAAATTCAATAAGGAATTGCATATAAAAATTAATGCAATATATCTAGATCAAGCATGACTTTAAAGAATGATCATCATATTATAAATTTAACAATATTAGATAATCACATCACAATAAAATATTATTTCAACAGTTATATATGTTATCTATAAAGAAATGATAAATAATCTTTCTTTAGTTAATAATATTATTGCCACAATTTATATAACCCAAATATATGAAGATATATATATATATATGTTTTAATTATTAGACAAAATAATTGTCATAATATTCATTTTGAAAAAACTCATTTCTCATATACGTTTTGCATACATATATCAAACTTAAAAGGTATTTAATTCAAATTAAACAGACATAATATTTTATATATATATATATGTGCGTGTGTGTGTGTCTAATACACCAATTTGAATTAAATATACATAGTCTTTCAATTTGAATTGAAAAGATACATTGTTTTAATTTTGAATTGAAGAGCCACTATGTTTTAATTTTGAATTGAAAAGATACATTGTTTAAATTTCGAATTGATGAGTCACGTTGTTTCAATTTGAATTGAAAAGACACATTGCTTCAATTTGAATTGAAGAGTCACATTGTTTCAATTTTAAATTAAAAGACACATTGTTTTAATTTTGAATTGAAGAGTCATGTCGTTTCAATTTGAATTGAAAAGACACAATATTTTAATTTTGAATTGAAGAGTCACGATGTTCCAATTTTGAATTGAAAAGATACATTGTTTCAATTTCGAATTGATGAGTCACATTGTTTCAATTTGAATTGAAAAGACACATTGTTTCAATTTGAATTGAAGAGTTAAGTCGTTTCTATTTGAATTGAAGAGACACAATGTTTTAATTTGAATTGAAGAGTCACGTGGTTTCAATTTTGCATTAAGGAGTCACCGTTTCAATTTTGAATTGAACAGACACATCGTTTCAATTTTAAATTAAAGAGTCACGATGTTTCAATTTCGAATTGAAGAGACACGTCGTTTCAATTTTAAATTGAAGAGACGTCGTTTCAATTTTGAATTGAAGAGACGTCGTTTCAATTTTGAATTGAAGAGACGTCGTTTCAATTTTGAATTGAAGAGACACAATATTTCAATTTGAACTCTTTCCAACTTACTAACCATCACATGAAAACTTGAAGAGATTAATGATTATACACTAAAATAACATTAATTCTTTAATATATAATCATTTTGTATTCATACAAAAAAAATTTAAATGTAACTAGCAAATAATTATGAATACACACTTGCATACATATTACATGTATATCTATTTAAATTGTATGATCTTTCATACACAATAAATATAGAGGAATTTATTAATAACATAATGTCACCTTTGTAATTTAAAATACAAAGAACACATAAATTATATTATTAATTATTTCAATAAATATGAAAAATCTTTCAATTAGAATTATCAATCTAATTTAAATAATGATATTTTTCCTACTGACACTAATCAATATTAAAATTTCATATTAAAGCATTATTATTGATGAGCCATAAAATGCGCCTCTAGAGCTAACAGACTTAACAGAGCAGCTACCTTCAGATCTTCCTCCAGAGCAGCCTTCAGAGCAGTTATTAGCAGAGCTGCCTACAGAGCAGCTACGAGCAGAGTTGCCTCCAGAGCAGCTAAGAGCAGAGCTGCCTCCAGAGCAGAGTTGCCTCCGGCAGAGCTACTACTAGCAGAGCTGCCTACAGAGCAGCAACGAGCAGAGCTGCCTACAGAGCAGCTAAGAGCAGAGCTGCCTCCAGCAGAGCTACTACTAGCAGAGCTACCTACAGAGCAGCTACGAGCAGGGCTGCCTCCAGAGCAGCTAAGAGCAGAGCTGCCTCCGGCAGAGCTACTACTAGCAGAGCTGCATACAGAGCAGCTACGAGCAGGGCTGCCTCCAGAGCAGCTAAGAGCAGAGCTGCCTCCAGAGTAGAGCTGCCTCCGGTAGAGCTACTACTAGCAGAGCTGTCTATAGAGCAGCTACGAGCAGAGCTGCCTCCAGAGCAGCTAAGAGCAGAGCTGCCTCTGGCAGAGCTACTACTAGCAGAGCTGAGCTGTTTTCAGAGCAGCTACCATTAGGCCTCCAGAGCAGAGCTGCCTCCGGCAGAGCTACTACTAGCAGAGCTGAGCTGCCTCCAGAGCAGCTACCAGCAGGCCTCCGGAGCAGAATTGCCTCCAGAGCAGCTACCAGCAGGCCTCCGGAGCAGAATTGCCTCCAGAGCAGCTACCAGCAGAACTGCCTACAGAGTAGGAGGAATTCCGAATTAATCATTGTTTTCCATAGACTTCCGACCTCAGAATAAGGAATATATCTTGGAGTGCAAGTCTTTCAAATAGGAAAGGAATCCTACCTCAATTAGGGAAGATTATCACATATCTTTTAACCTTGTCAAACAGGGAAAGTAATTCTATTCAATATAGGAAACTGCTAAAATCAATGACTCTCAACCCTATAAATAAAGGGGCCAGGTACGCCTAAACATACATGCAATCACATATACAATCACTCTCTTTTACACATATTTTTTATTCCCTCTTTACTGACTTGATCGTCGGAGGGTCCTCCTTCTCTTTTTTGCAGGTCCTTCTTGCCGAATCACATCGAATCGACCGGTGCTGTTTTTTGCAGCATCAATTATCTTCTTGCTTTAAATAGTAACATGACAAAATATTTATATTGATAAATTAAATACCATGCCAAGTTCAAGTATCATAATGATTGTAAAAGCATACAATTTTCAATATACAAAAAACTGAAATTAACCAGGTATGATATCTCATAAGTAAACTTAATATAAATATACATAGATTAAAATTTGTATATTTATAAACTAGTAAATAAAATACAGAATCTGAAATTCTGTAATTTGAATTTAAAGTAATCAAACAAGAACTAGTTCTAAAATTTTGTAAATTAATACAATATATAAACTGATAAAGATAAAGTTAGATATTGTATTAAGATTGTTAGGAAAAATTATATTTTATCAGAATACTGTACTTGAAAAAACTTACAACATTTTAATAAATATTATACTATAAAAATAGTTTGAAACAATTTCAGAATCATATAGAATAGAAACATAATTATCAAAGTACTGTAAATACAGAAACATAAATTAAATGGAAACAAATAGAAATCAGAACTTACAGTTTTTCACAAAAATACGAAAAGTAAAGCAATGGTGATTGACCAAGGCTAGTGTTTTACACTAGGTCCTTAAGACAATATCACTCTCGCACTAGTGCTTTCGAGTTTTCAATAGCGGTTGTCTTCTAAGATACAATGGTCATGCACAATAGATGGAAGTACTCCAATCTTATGTGCATAGCGAATCAAAACTTGTCTTTAAACCCTCTTAATATGTAGACTCACATTATACATGAACTTAATTCTAAAACTCTTGAATTGAATGAATGATGATGAAGGCGAAATTGGTTTATATAGGTGACTTGGTGGTTGTTCAAATAGACACGAACTGTCACGCCCTAAATTTTCGTAAACCCGGGAAGTGAAGTAAATGAAACTAAAAGGAATTAATTAGAAGATAATTATATAGATTTATGGCCACAATTCATGAAAATTTAACATACATTCATTTTCCTCAACATATATATATATATATATATATATATATATATATATACATGTGAGGCACATTCAATAAATATATCCTATATGTCATTTGAGCTTAAGCTTTTACATCACAAATTATGCCCCAAGGTTCAAATATCATTCCAAGTTCTTTTCTCCTCCTTCCTTTAAGACTTTATCAAGTCTCAAGTGCCAGGAGTGTCATCTATAATGTGATATCCCACAAATGGGTCAGCTCAACTGTTGGTATGACATAATGCTAATGCAAGGAACAAAATTAAGGTGTGGCATGTGCAAGTGTACATTTATATCTACATTCCTTCCAATTCATCAATACAATGCACTAGTAATATGTATGACACACCCATGCAACTCTATGCCACACCCATGTCTCGTTTATGGATCGCTCCCGATGGATCTGAGTACCAACACCTGTTTACAGATCGCTTCCGTTAGATCTGGGTACCAATGCAATGGCCAATTTTAAGTTTTTCACTACAGGATCTATACCCTCATAATGCATAGCACCAAGTGCTCAACCAACACTATGTTTTCAAAGATTCACCATATGTCAATATGCTTTGATTTCACCATGCAATAATGCAATCTCAATGAAGTATTCCATCAAACACATGGTATATGCCTTAAACAATGTAATGTACTTAAAGCAATTATAACATTTGAATCACAAAACTTCTTCCACATGTATGTATGCTATACACAATCGATTTAAACACATGTTCAAGTTACATATTCACAATCTTAGCAATTCTCGAAGAACATAAATTACATAAAGTGCCAACACATAGAATAAATCATAACTCTCAAACCATACGAGTTTCTCTACATGAACACAAGGTAGAATACTATGAATTAAACATATAGTCATGGTTCATGTTCATCACTTTACCAAATTTTCAGAGAAGAATAAAGAACACTCAAGTACATAAACAATCAACTATAGGTTTTTCAA
The DNA here is from genome assembly GCA_008638375.1 of Nyssa sinensis. NCBI lineage: Eukaryota > Viridiplantae > Streptophyta > Magnoliopsida > Cornales > Nyssaceae > Nyssa > Nyssa sinensis. Next base: position 20,858,554 of record CM018050.1, read on the forward strand.
AGCAACTATATCCTAAGCGATTTTCTAACATCAAATAAGCATATGAATTATTCAATCAACATGTAAATCACTCCTAAACTTAATCTTAATCCTTCCTTAGCAAAATATCATACCTAAAAGGGTTCGCTCAACCCTAGGGAATTTTGTCCGCTGTGTAGTCGAACCAATCGGTGAGAACGCAGTCCTTTTACTGTATTTGTTTAGAAGGTCAAACTGCCTTCCCCTTTCCTTTTGCGTTCCTATGATTCAAGAAATACACCTCAGTTTACTATATAAATAGTCTTTGCTATTCATTAAATTTTATGTCTCTTTACTATTGATATCTCTTTTACTTGAATAAACTCTACCATTGAATCTGGAACGTCGAACAAAGTCGATTTAGGCTTTCGTAGAATTCAATTCGGACATCTGTATTAAAAAGGGCAAAACGGTCATTTTATACTTTTACGGGTTCTTACTTCTCGAGACCTTTTTTCACAAATCAGACTCCATGGTTGAATCTGGAATGCTCGAAATAATAAAATTTACTATTCTTTTATTTTAATCGGAGTCCGTTTGACTACTTTTTGACGTAGGGGTAATTTCATAATTTTTCTTTATTTTTAATTAATTAATTAAATTAACATTAAATTAATATTTTATTCTAGGGGGTCATTTCATAATTATCTAAAGTTCCAAGGCCCCTTTGTAATTACATAATCAGTTGGGCAAAATCTGTGAAATCAGGAATTTCTATTCCAAATTGGAATAGCCAGACAATGTATAATCCTTAGAACAGGGATAGGATATCCCATTTCAATTCGAATCTCAATTTAATTTCTTATACCTGTTGCCAAACGACCTTAATTCATACTTAAGTTATAACCAAAATGACACAGCCTCAGGTTCTACATATGTGGGTGGGTCGGGTCTGACCTGAACTCGAACCGTGGCCCATTCGACCTGAACCAAAAGCCAAATAGTGGCTTCTTCTCCGGCTGTACGCCGGTCGTCTTCTTCGACTCTGGCCAGGTTTTTTGATCAGATTTTTAACACCAGCTCAATGGGGTTCAGTTCTATCTATCAAGGGGTTTCATATATCAACTTAAAAATCAAAACGGAGGGGTTTTTGGCCGTCAAACAAGCCGTTACAGTGGCTATTTCTGGCACATTTTGAAATTCTAGTGACTGTTCATCTTCTCATTTTGTGGCTTTTTCGTCACGGTTTAGGCTCTAAATCTTTCCCTTTTCATTTCTGTACTTAAGGGGATCATTTCCCCATTGTTTAAACTCTAAAATAATCCCAAAAAAGCCCCACCCATTGAACTTGCAACTCCCTTTATTTTCCTCATCTTTTGACCACGTTGATTGATTCTTTTTGCATTAGTTTCCTTTTTGATTCAGCTACATGGTTCTATATTTCAAACTAACTATCATGCCTTTAAAAATTAAAAACAGAAAGTTGCATGCATACCTATTTTTCTGTATTTTTCTTGGTGCAGTCTCCTTTTCTCATTTCTTGTTTTTTCTTCTACAGTTTCTTCAATCACCTTTTCTTTCTGATTTCCTATTCTCACGCACACATCCGTATACATATACACAAAAGCCATCGCCTTGGTCATTCTCTCTCTCTCTCTCTCTCTCTCTCTCTCTCTCTCTCTCTCTCTCCCTCTCTTCTGATCTCTCCTCTCGGTTCTCTCTCTTCCTCCCACTTACAGTTTTCTTTGACTACTTTTCCCTGACGTTTCTAGCTTCTGAATTCTCATTTAATGCTCAGTTTCCCTTAGCATCTTATATGTATATATATACAACAATATCTCACTGGGTATATAATATATATATATATATACACCTATATGCCAACACATATTTACACACACTAACACACACTAAGACTCACACACACTCATTTGCATCCACTGACACACATTAACTCGATCTTGGGTCGCTTGAGTGTCGCCCGACAGTAACTGTACAAAATAAACCGTTTCACATTCCTAAATCATTCAGTCCATATGATATCATGATATAGAGCCTTAACAGCTCAGGTTACAACTGGGTATTACACTACTCGACTGGTCTACCTCGGTCTACGTGAGGGTATTACAAATATTGCTCTACCGACAAAATGAAAAATTTATCCTCAATTTTTAGGTCTCTGCATGAACCTAAAGGGTGCATCTGTTCATGCGAATAAATATAATGCTTCAATTTGAATAGATGCATCCATTGGTGAACAGACACACCAATTTGAAGGGACACACCTATTCATAGTGGCTGTTTAGTAAAAATTGAAAAACGTAATATTTTGAAAATATAATTTAAATAAATAAATTTTTTCTAAAAAGATATATATATATATATATATATATATTATAATGGGCTAAGGCCTAAGTCCAATTCAAGGTAATTGTATATATACTCTTTAAAACTTTGTTCCCAACATATGTGAGACACAAACTTTTTACAAGTTTTAAGCTTTGTTACCGTCTCCAAGTGGTGATATTTGGAGTCAATTTTTCATTCACTCATTGGTGGTTTTTAAGCAACCCAATATCTATGTTCTTAATCTCCTCATATATGAGAACATATTTCCATGTGGATCAATCTAAAATAATGTGTGAGATTCATTTTAATTTTGGTTCAAAGATGGCAAAAATTCTTACTCAATAATCCATTTTTCTAACATGATTCACATGTATTTTAGTTGTTGTTTATGTAATTGTTTTAGTTTTATTCTTCATGTAAGTAAAATAGTGAAATTAAATTTTATTATTTTGTATTAGTGAAATTCTACTATTTGCAGCAGTCTTTTCTTTATTTTGTATTTGTAATCAACTATATTATTTCCTTACAAGTAAATTCTTTTAATATTTGTTTGTTAGGTATTATGGATGCTGCAACGTTGTTCTTAGTGAAGTACGACATCTACACTGTTGTTTTGAGGTGATCTATAAATTATAAATTCGATGATTTACTACATTTTATCAGTTCTATATGAAAGAGGTTATTGTGTCATAAATTCTATTAATTAATAGGCATCTAAAGTGTATGTTGGACAACAATGAAGAGTTAAAGAATATGTTGTGGTTGGTTGTATGGATTGTGAGGATGTTAGTGAAGTAAATTAACTAGATAATTTTCTAACTGATTGCATCAACCAGGAGATATTGAGACTGACCTTTTGCTAACAGTTTGTAGTCATGAAGAGAAGTTGTTTCTATCATCATATTGGACCTAAGGTTTATCTCACGTTAGCTAAGTGTTTGAAGATGGTGTTGTTGAATTTCCAAAGGTGTTATGTAAGTATACAATTAAGGTTGGTTTTCGATTCAATTATGTGAAAATGACAAAGTTAGAGTTATAATAGAAAATAATTTTTAGAGATAAAATAACTTTGATAGGTAGAGAAACAAAAAATTTCTTTCAAGAAAAATACTAATTTTATGATACAAAGTTTTCCTTTTTTTTTTTCCTGTTAATTATTCTATAATTTTTTAAATTTTAAGTTAGAAAAAGAAGAATTAAACTTTGTTGGCTGTTTTAATTGTTTAAATTATTGGAAGGAGTTTATTTTGTAGTATGATTCTTAAAAATCATAATTTTATTTTTTAAATCATAAATATTTTTAATTTGGGTTTTATAGGTTAAAATGTTAGAAGGTCAGTGCTGTTGTAGACACTTCATTTTATGACCCTTGATTAAATAGGAGCAATTTGGTAATTATGCTAAGAAGCTTACTCTAAGTAGGACTCTTTTATTAGAGTCTTGGTCTAAGTAGGACTCTTCCCAACAGAGTCCTAGTTCTATTAGAATTCCTCTTGACAGAATCTTATTCTCGTTAAGACTTTCTTGTCAGAGTCCCAGTCTAAGTAAGACTCTTCCCTACAGAGTCACACTCCCTTTAAGACTCTCGTGACAGAGTCTGAGTCTAAGTAGGACTCTTCCTTATAGAGTCCCACTCCCGTTAAGACTCTTCTAACAGAGCTCGAGTCCAAGTAGGACTCTTCTCGACAAAGTCCCACTCCCTTTAGGACTCTCTTGACAGAGTCCCAATCCAAGTAGGATTCTTTTCGATAGAGTCTCACTCCCGTGAGGACTCTCTTGTCAGAGTTCTAGTCCAAATAGAACTCTTCCCAATAGAATTTCATTCTTGTTAGGACTCTTTTGTTAGAATCCCAATCCTAGTAGGACTCTTCCCGATAAAGTCTTACTCATGTTAGGACTCCTTATGTCAAAGTCTCACACCTAGTAGGACTCTTCTTGTTAGAATCCTACTTTAGTTAGGACTTTTCTGCCTATCGGAGGGCGTTTCGATAATTTCGGCACCTTTTTGCCTATTGATGGCATTTTGGTAATTTTGGCACAATCCTATTCTTAGTAAGACTTCCTAGTAACTTATGGGGCATTTTCGTAATTTTCATATCATTTTACCCACATGAGGGTATTTTGGTAATTTCAGCCCATTGGTGACAAATTGGAGATAATTTGGTCATTTCACATGTCTTGTGGCAATCTAGAGATTCTTCTTCGAATTGGGAGCAATTTGGTAATCTTGAGTGATAGTAGTTTAGTTAAGCATATTTAAGACTTTTCATTTTTAGAGTTTTCATAAATCTGGTTGCTTGATATTTCTTTAAAATGATAAGAATTTATTTTCAATTAAATTCTATTTCTCTTTTATCTCATTGGCTCTTGCATGTAGACACCAATTCCATTAATTTTTACATTGTCATAATTATTTATTAATTTATTTATCTAGGATAATCATTCCTTAGGATAATTATTTGATTTTCTTTATTTATTTAATTATATAATTATCCCTCAAGACATGATCCTAACTCTCTATTTTAGGCCATTGGATCGAATTTTCATATTTTGCCTATAAATAGAGTCCTATGGCCATCAGTTTTAAACACACAAATTCCATAGCTTTATGCTATTAGTATAGTTCCAGAGTTCTCGTTTCAAGAACTCTCACTCTCCTAAGGCCGAAGCTCTGCCGAAGTGACAATCTCCCTTCAAGGGGCAAGCTGAAGCAATGTTTTCCAAACCAAAGAACAAGTCGGAGATTTGCCCAATTAAAGCCTCCGAATCAAACTTTCCTAGTCGAAATGTTGCCCGACTACCATGACTAAATAAGGTACATATCTCAAACCCTTAATAGTTTTCTTTCATCTGGTTGATCTCATATCTTTTATCACTCTTGATAAAAGAGGGTAAATCAAAGAACTATGTGACTCTGATTCTGTTTTCTAAATGAATATGTAGGAAATCTTCGGGCCCGAGTCAGATCTTCTTTTTATCTTTTCTATTTTATTTTATTTCTTTATGCAAGATTCTTTGTTATCTATCTTTTCTAGACTCACATCTCTCTTTTTTCATTTTTCGTGAAAAAATAGCATTGCAAGTGAATATTTGAGACGATCCATTCAGATCGGGCGGGATGGGTGCTTAACACCTTCCCACTTTGTACCTTAGCCCCTAGATCTATAATCTTTGGTTTTGTATTGATCAATGCTTTACTTTTGATCCATGTCAATGTAATTAGGAAATAAAGCTTTGTAATATAATTTATTTTCTTTATGCTTTTCCTTATTTTTGTTATCTTGTAACGAGTTTGATTGTTCCTTACCCAAAACTATCTTTCCTGTAAGAGGCGTTCCTTCCTACCTTCAGGGAAGGAGATAGTCGAGATCCTTTAATCCACAGAAAATGAATCTTTTTTGACGCTGGTGCCCAAATGGCGATTCCACTAAAGACTAAAGATGGCTAGACTCGATGAAGTATTTACTTCAAGACTATTTTTATTTACTTGCTTTACATTCATTTGTTTTATACTTTTTGATGGATGTATTGATGTATGAATGAATGAATAAAAAAAGACTAAAATCTAAATGCCTTGCACATACACCACTTCACAACATTTTGCATTTGCACAACATACCCTCTAAACCTCAGACAATTAGTAGCCCTCATCCCGTATGCTCACTCATCTAGATGGGTGCCGCCGGTGAAGACCCTTCACTCTTTGATCAAATACTGCTTGACCGGGGATGCTACACTCTAGCGGCCTTGGGATGGTATGCAAAATGGCGATGAGATACCATTTGACCATAGTCATTACAATCTAATGGCTGTGGGAGGTATATAACACGTCCTGTCAGAAGGGGAGTCTTGAAACCTTTATCCTATCGAAACGTCTTGCATGTAATCTATTGAGTGGGTGCCTCACACCTTCCCACTTCGTACCTTAGCCCCCGGATCTGTAATCTTTGGTTTCGTATTGATCAATGCTTTACTTTTGATCCATGTCAATGGATCTTTAGAATGTAATTAGGAAATAAAGCTTTGTAACCTAATTTATTTTCTCTATGCTTTTCCTTATTTATATTCTGTTGTAACCGGTCTGCTTGTTTCTTACTAAAAAACAAGCTGGTGACTCCTCACTTTCATCTTTCCTATAAAAGGCATTCCTTCCCACCTTTAGGGAAGGAGACAGTCAGGATCCTTTCATCCATAAAAATGAATTTTTTCCAATGTTGGCGCCCAAGTGGCGACTCCACTCGGGACTAAAGAGGGCTAGACTCGATGAAGTATTCACTTCAAGACTATTTTTGTTTACTTGCTTTACATTCAATTCTTTTATACTGTTTGATGGATGTATCAATATATGAATGTATGGATGGATGAATAAAAAAAGACAAAAATCTGAATGCCTTGCACACACGCGACTTCACTACATTTTGCATTTGCACAACATACCCTCTAAATCTCGAACGGTTGGTAGCCCTCGCCCCGTATGCTTACTCAGCTTGATGAATGTTGCCGGCGAAGACCCTTTACTCTTTGATCGAATACAGCTTGATCGGGGATGCTACACTTTAGTGGCCTTGGGATGGTATGCAAAAAAGTGATGAGGTACCACTTGACCATAGTCATTATAATCTGATAGTTGTGGGAGGTATATAACACGTCCTGTCATAAGGGAAGCCTTGAAACCTTTACCCTATCGAAACATCATGCATGTAATCTACCATAGATTCATGATTCATGACTTTGAACCCAGTTTTGGTAAGACACATATGGACTTTTTTGTGCAAATTTGCGAAGTCAGAAAAATCCAGGAAGGTTAGAAAAACACGCTCTCTATTGGTCGATTGACACAGAGGTTAAAAGCCTTTGTGTATTGATAAGCACACAAAGAGCGATCCCTCCGCTCAGTAAAATTTTGTCCAGTTTTTTGAATTTGTTTATGAAAAACTCTGATTTTCTTCTGAAAAACCAATTTTGAAAACTTCAATGAGACTACAAATAAGACGTTCTTGGGTTTTCCTTGACACCAAACAAGTTAATAACACAAATGTTCTCCAAATATAGGTACCTATAATTGGCTTGGAAATGGACTAACGGAGGTCAATTGATTTGAACCTTTAACCTCCCAACAAATCTGAAAAGCATAACTTCAGTTGCAATGGACCTTGAACAAATACTTGAGATTTTGGCTGACATCAAGAAAGACATGATTGATTACCGAGAAGAGAATCAGAGGCTCTCTCGCACAGTTCAAGTTTTGGTACAACAACGGTTACCACCATTACCTCTCATCCCAGCAGGAATTGACAATGTTCACCAAGTGCCACAAATCTCGCCTCAAGATGGACAACCACAGAATCAACAGGTCTAAAATCCGCCCGTCTATGATCCTTTTGATTGGGGTGAACAATATGAACCCGTGGAAGATCTGAGGCTGCAAGATGAGGCCCATCACTCTCCGAGACTTGGAGACCACTAAGCAAGAACCTAAATAAAGTTTGTCCACATTCATTACAGAGTGGCGGGTTAAAGTAGCTCAAATGATTAGTCGGCCGAATAAGGCCGAACAGGTTCAAATGGTTAAGAATAATTTACTTCCAGTCTACTGTGAAGCTTTCTTCACCCAATACTTTAAGACATTCAAAACACTAGTAGGGGCTGGAACACAAGTAGAAAAAGCGGTCAATGATGGGACCTTCAAACCAAGCGACTCAAAGCCTCGAAGAATTTTCCCAACCTCAAAGCCAAGTGGCCCAACCCACAAGATCACTGTCATAAGCATATCAAGGTTATTTCCATGGCCAACCTCACAGGGTATTCCACAGAAATGTCCTCAAAGACAACTTTCATATTTTCCAGCACCAATGGGTGAGCTATACAAGAACCTCTGAGAGAAGGGGATTCTTCAACCCTTAGAACCAAGACCAATCTTGAACCCTTAACCAAAGGGGTTTGATCTGAACCAACATTGCGCCTACCTCCAAGGTGACAGATACAACATTAATCAGTGTCAAGCTCTAAGGCATGCAATTTAAGACTTGATTGATAGAGGAACAATAGGGGCCCCACCAACAAAGCCCAATGTTACCATTAACCTAGTGCTAGCCCACAATGCACGACTTAACATCAATATGTTAAGCCTTAAAAATTCAGATCCATGCAACCTCATCAATGATTCCACAAATGTCTCTAAGTGTAGCATGATCACTTAGGACGAACTCATGGGAAAGTACTGTTAATCTAGCTAAACTAATGTAGTATATGTCACCTGAGGGGGAAGACCAGTCAAACTCGTTCATCTACAAGTAGATGACCTAATCATAGAATTCCTAAAGCCCAAAGAGTTAATAGGGGTCCCACCTCAGGTCCCTATCGAAGATGAGCTCCTCAAACAGCTTAAGAAAACACAAGCTAACATCTCAGTATGAGGGCTATCAATATCATCCTTTTCATATAAACGAGCTATCTTGAAGCATCTCAATAAAGCACAGATTCCTACTACCATTAGCCCCGAACAACTCACTCAAATCATTGAAGGAGTCCAATTCAACAACATCGTCACTTTCACAGATCATGACTTATCAAAAGGAGGGGTCGACCACACCAAGGCCTTGCATATTATTGTGGATGCCCTCAGGAAAAGAATACCTATGATGCTTATTGATAACGACTCGACTCTCAACGTTTTTCCTCTTAGGACTACAAAATGCCTTGGCTTAGAGGTAGTTGATCTCACTCCATTAGCCCAAGCAGTTTGGCATATGATAATACTCGAAGGGAAGTTATAAGGGTCATGGCACCTACCATGAATGTCACACCCTTTAAAGTCCAATAATAAAAGCCAGTCGGCATTTTAGTTAGACAAAATAATAACATTTCATTGATTTTTCAAATACCGATTTTCGCTTTTCAACTACATCATCACCTTTCCATAGTATTGGTAATTTAATAAATGAGATATAAGTTTATAATCAATAATCCATCAAAATTCTCCAAAATATAAATATTAAGTTTTTGTCTTACAATTTCAAATTTAAATAGAATGAAATAAATTATATCCCTCATGACAAATAGAACACATGCTACAAAAATAAGTATCTCAAAAAAATGTCATCAATTCATTAACCTTCGGACTCCTTGCCATTTCTTGAAACTGGTAGGGGGTTAGAACGACGCCCTATAAGAGAATCTAATAAAAGGGAAAATGTGCTTGGTGAAAGTGGATGCTCGTATTAGTGTAGTGATGTTCAACATGTCAATTCTATTATGCACATCATTTAGTAGCACCAAATAAAAATATAATTCATATCAATCACAAAAATCTATCACAAAGTCATCACAAGCATATACTAATTTTTTCCCTCTAAAATTCTATATTTATTTATTTATTTACCAAGTCATCTTACTATCAACCAAGTTGCTACTCGAAATTTAGAATCAGCCCCAATATCGACACAATACGGACCCGTAGTATCAAATCAGTTGTTCTCGAGCTACTAAACCAATGGACCAAGGCAACCTCCCGTGCAGGTTTACGGATAAGGCCGAAGGGAGACACAATCATAAACACAATATATTTCCGGGTCATACACATTAATTATATTAGCTTATCAAGTCACCAAAAATTTATATAGACACACCAAACCTCTCACTAATAGTCAAGTTCAATATGTCCTAACAAGTGTTTCCACAAGATACATTATCAAAATAAAAATAAAAATAAAAATAAAATCAGTAACTAAACATTAAGTTAAAATAATTAAGGAATTCATATTAGCATTTTAGTAAACACTTAATAAACATGCTTCAATATTTGTGATAATTGAATCAACATATAAAAATAACTATCATGTACTCAACATCATGTATTTTTAATCTATTATGAGAAACAAAATGATAATGACATGAAGTATATCAAGATAATATGTCACTAATAAAATGTGGAGAATATTCAATATTTCTAATATTAATAAGTGTAAATAAAGTTATGAACAACAAGAATATAATGTCTAAACATTTTATTTTCAACCTTAAATTAGAAACGCCTACCTCTTAAGTTGATGATATAAAACTTTATAAAATCTCTCTTAGTTTCCTTGAAATATTTCACCATCCAAGAGCTGTAAGTATGATGTAGAGCTTAAAAAAAGTAATCTTATAACTGTCCATGGGTTCTTCTACTATTTATGAGGTGGTCTTAATGAAAAATAAAGAGATGTGTTGGGAGAGAAGTCACTGAACGAAGGTTTACAAGAAAAGAGTGATGAAAAAGTTGTATTCTGTAAATGGGGATACATATACATTAAATAATTTTTTTTTTAATTTTTAGTCAACACACTTTAAATTCCCATAACCTCATTAAGTCTAACTCCATGTAAATTGAGCAGACTTATATTAAATATTATTTTTATTTTTTAATTTTTAATTTTTATAATTGAACAAAACAATCCAAGTTATTGCAAGCACGACAGCTAAGGAGGCTGCATCAGACCACAGCAGGTTTCCTCTTTTCATTTCTTTACTTTTTCTTATTTTTCTTTCATTTTCTCATTTTTTTCCTTCATTGATTTAGATACTTTCTTGGGGAGGTGGTTCTGCCCCCATTAAACTACACACTCACACATCACTTTTTCCGTCCCCCTATAATTTGTTTTACCCCATCCCATTATTATATATAAACTTTCATATATATATATATATATATATATATATATATATATAATAAATTTACATTATGACCTCTTTGCAGCTTGTACATTGCCATGGCAACCTTAATGCCGTCATTTGCAATTGAGTTGACTGATCACTTTTTTTTTTCTTCTTCCTTTTTGATGCTGTACTTTTTTGTCCTAGCACATAGTAGGCTCTGCGTGCATCATATTATCCGCTTTGGGCTTAAGAGCTCTTACGGCTTTATTCTTCCTAGGGGGAAAAGGCCTGATGTAAGGGAGAAGACGACTAGGGCTTATAAGCGACGCAAGTGTTCGACTCCTATTCGATGTGGGACTCAAAGTGGCACAACAGCTACTCCCTCCAGTCGGGACTGGTGGAGCATAGGAACGAGGCACGTGGTTTTTAACCACGTGGTTGTGGGTTCGATTCCCACAGACGGCACAAAACTGATACTGCACTTTTTCGTCCTGGCACATAGTAAGCTCCGCGTGCACCATATTGTCCGCTTTGGGCTTAAGAGCCCTCACGGCTTTGTTCTTCCTAGGCGGAAAAGGCCTGATGCAAGGGAGAAGACGATTGGGGCTTATAAGCGACGCCAGTGTCCGACTCCTATTCGATGTGGGATTAAAAGTGGCACAACACTTTTATTTATCTTTCCACTATAATATATATATATATATCTCTCTCTCTCTATATATATATATAAATATAAAGTGAGCCTATTGCACAGCTGCTGCTTTCTACAATTGTTAATGATATCATGTGTAGCGTTATTTCACTTAGTTTAGAGTGGAGACTGCCGCCATCAGTAGCTTTGTTCTAGACATCCAATTTTTTTGTTTTTATTTTTCTTAACCTTACACTTTTCACACATATATGCATAATATGTAAGAAAGCTACGCATGTAGCTTTAAATCCTATTCTCTCTCTCTATTTTTCTTTCCACATAATAACAAGCAAATTAAATAAGTAAATAAAAAAATAAAACAACTAATAAAGTAGATAACGCAAAAAAAAAAAATTCGTTTAACAATAAAATTGAATCACTAATACTAAACATGTCAAGTTTAATCGTTTCTATATTAATTATTATTAATCAGTACATAATATATATATTTTTAAAAAACATTTTAAATTAATTAGCAATTTTTTTTTGGTACATTACAATGAATCTCAGTCCAATTGAAAGCACCACCTATTTTCAAGTGTTAGACATCCCAACATCTTTCAATCTGCTACTTGGAAGGCCATGGCTACATGAAATGAAGGCTGTAGCATCCTATTTGCTTCAAAAACTCAAATTCACCGATCAAATAGGGGTAGTAACCATTTAGGAGGACTTTGATCCTGTCGGTGATGCTCTCCCTATATTAGGGATCCAACACCAGCGATGCTCTCCCTATATTAGGGATCTAACACCATGCTGATGATTTACCTTTGATAGGCTTTGACTGTATAGGAAGCCTTGAGATAGAACAAGTATTTGACAGAGGCTTATACAAACAGGTAGTGATAAACATGATGGTCCATATGGGATACGTGTCGGGTAAGGGCCTTGGATTCAATTTACAAGGTCTACCTACACCGCCCTGCCAACTGAAAAGGGAGTACACACTTAGGCTTAGATACCCACTTATTGAGGAAGATTTTCGTAACAAGTCTTTGGCCGCATGAGTCAAGAAAATTGTTAGAGAATAGGGGCTACCCCCAAGCTCATAGAAATAAAACCTTACTTCCTTACCTTGAACGGAAGCTTTGTCAAGTAAAGAGAAGACTATCCATACTATAGATTCCCTAAGCCAAGTTACAATGTTAAGGCCAAGATTAGAGTTCCTAGTTGGGAGATATTTGGCGATTGCACTTGTGGTTTTAACGAGGAGGTGATGGTACCAATTGAACAACAGGATCCTTAATAGGAGGATTGGATTGAAGAACTTGGAGGATTGATAGAATGCTTTGCCAAAATAGAACTCACTGATGATATGATTGATATGATATCCATAGGCAACATGGGAGAAAATCCCGTCAAAGACATTATACCTATCCAAGCTCCAATCGATAATTGGTTCTTAGTCAAAGGGGTGTCAGCCTCAAAAGAACTACTAGAGCATGAATTCGGCTACACAGATTTGACTGATACAAATTTTGACAATGCTTTTGACTCTGAGTCTAGGGACTCTCTTTGTTTAGATCTCATTAATCTTGATGAACTCGATGATTTTATTTTTCTTTTTTCAATGAAATAAATTCCTTTTCTGAGTATCATTTAATTGCTAATAATGAACATGATGATGAATTCGAAGAATACAATAATCTTGATATAGATGATAAGAATTTTCTAATAGACTTGGCCAAAACAGTCACTAAATCTCAATATAGGGCCCAACCTGTTATAGAACAAATAATGACCATTAACCTAGGGTTAGAAGGTGAAACTAGAGAAGTCAAGATCGGTGCAATCCTTAGCCAAGATGAATAAGAAACCCTGTCTGAGTTGTTAAAAAAATACCAAGATCTCTTCGTATGGTCCTACAAGGACATGCTGGGTTAGACACAGACATAGTCCAACACAAAATCTCGACTTACACTGATGCCAAACCAGTCAAATAGAAATTAAAGAAACTCAGGTAAGAGTGGTCCCTCAAAATCAAAGAGGAAGGTGAAAAATAATTAGCTGTAGGGTTCTTGGCCGTGTTTGAATACCCATAGTGGTTAGTCAATATTGTCTTTGTCCCCAAGAAGGATAGGTGAGTCCGTATGTGCATCGACTATAAAGACCTCAACAAAACATGTCCAAAAGACGACTTTTCCTTACCAAACATAGAAATTTTAGTATACAATACAACTCAACATGCCATGATGTCCTTTGTAGATGGCTTCACAGGGTACAATCAAATCAAGATGAGTACCAACTTGAGGTGACAAATACTATATTATTATGACAACTTAGATTAAGAATAGAATGTGAATGATGTAATAGTTCAGACACTTATGTGTGATGTAATGTTGGGCTCATATTATTGTAACTCTGATGTAACGTTACTTCTGCTCAATCGAGTGTGATTGTTTTCAAATAAAAAGTTTTTATAGACTCAGATTTTCGCTGCATGTTTCTATATGACTAAATGAAATTTACTTGGATATGTAAAGAGGCCTTCGGTTTAACATGTCATGAATATGCTAAAAAGAGATAGCGTATTGGCGAAGTGTGTAATTGACTAGTTATTATCACTAATCCAGATAGGGTGGTATCTAGGATGTGACAATATTTGTGTAAGTATACAGCAACATTGTTGCATATATAAGTTTGTACACTCAGTTCTGTATCTCCAACCATGCATAGAGAGTGTGTGAAAGATAGATAGATAGAGAGAGAAATAGGAGTTGCATGCTGTAAAAACTGAACCAAGAGAAGGATTCAGAAGCCCAAAGAGCTCAAGAACCAAGCTCAAGATGAGGGAGACTAGGTCTACCATGAGGTAACTTGTAAGTGCCATTTTCTCTCTCAAGAATCCAAAATGCATAACTTATTTTTTAAGGCAATGTAATTGTTTATACTTGCATGCAATGGTATTTACATGTAAAATATATTAAGAAAATGGATCGGAATAAACCAAAAACACTAGAATTGTGTTGACCCACCATTATTGAAAGCCTGAAAGTGGGTTAGAATTTGATGGAACTTAATTGGATTTTGAATGATTATAAATGAAACTAGATGCTACGAGGATCACAAAACAAAAAGATTTAATGAAAATGGCCAAAAACTAATAAGAACCGACTATGAACAATATTGGGTCCAAAAATGAACATGCTTGAATCAAGATCTAAGCTTGAAATTTTGAACGGAGAATTAAATCCCATTGAATGAGGAAAACTACAAACCAAAAATTAGGTAAAATGGCTTAGTAATGAGCCTGAACCAACGAGTTGCAGGTATGGAAGATCGAAGTTCAAACTGTGCCCTATGGCCTGATTAAAACCATTAAAACAATATCAAATTGAAGATAAAGGACCTAGAAAATGATTGGGAATGAAAACGACCCGAAATAATGTCTAAATCATCGCGAATTACTATAAAAAAACTAGGGTTTATTGTTTACAGTAAATCATAGAAATGGGTGAAGATGATGAACAATACCGAACTCAAGTCGGGCCGAAAGTGGGTCTGGGCTATCCCTCGCGAGGAAAGATATCTAATATTTAGTGGAACAACATTGTTTTGGGGTGTTTTAAATGTTGACCTGTCAAATTGTACTGGACCGATCATTTCTTGATGTTTTGAAACTGGTTTACTTAAAGGGAGATGAACCGGTTGGTTTAGAGAAATTTAAGGGGTTCTCAAAAGACCACTGAACCAGTGGATTCAGGCCTAACCCCTGAATCGAGACTTTTTCTACTTGTAGACACCTCATTTTGTGACCATTGATTAAGTAATAAGAATTCGGTAGTTATACCAAGAAACCCGGTTCTATTAGGACTCCTTATGATAAAGTCCTATTCTTATTAGGGCTTTTCTTGACAAAGTCCTAGTCCAAGTAGGACTCTTTTCGATAGGGTCCCACTTCCATTAGGACTCCTCCTAACAAAGTCCAGTCCAAGTAGGACTCTTCTCGATAGAGTCTCACTTCAACTAGGAGTCCTCCTAACAGAGTCCTATTCCTATTAAGACTCATCTTGACAGAGTCCTAGGCCAAGTAGTAGTTTTCCCGATAGAGTCTCATTTTCATTAGGACTCCTCCTAACAGAGTTATATTCTTATTATGACTCATCCTAATAGAGTCTTAATCAGTAGGACTCTTACTAATAGAGTCTTACTTCCATTACGACTCCTTTTGATAGAGTCCTATTCCAATTAGGACTCCTTTTGACAGAGTCCTATTCTTATTAGGACTCCTCCAAAGTCTTATTCTTGTTAAGACTCCTTCGGACAGAGTTCTATTCCTATTAGGACTCCTCGTGACAGAGTCCTAGTCCAAGTAGGACTCTTCTCGCTAGAGTCTTACTCCTGTTAGGACTCATCATGACAGAGTCGTAGTCCAAGTAGTACTCTTCCCGAAAGAGTCCCACTCCTATTAAGACTCGTCTTGATAAAGTCATATTCATATTAGGACTCCTCTAGAAAAAGTCTTAGTCTTGTCAGGACTCTCTTAACAGAGTTTTAATCCAAATAAGACTCTTCCTATTAGAATCCTACCTTGGTAAGGACTCTTCTGCCCATAAAAGGGTGTTTCGGTAATTTCAACACGTTTTTGCCCACTAAGGAAATTTTGGTAGAGGTGAATTTTCATAATTTCTATATCATTTTACCCATCTGGGGGTATTTTGGTAATTTTAACCCTTTGGTGACAAATTCGGGGTAATTTGGTCATTTCACATGTCTGTGGCAATCTAGAGATTCTCCACTGAATTAGGAAAATTTGGTAATCTTGAGTGGAAGTAGTCTAGTCATAATTAGGACTTTCCATTTTTAAAGTTTTCATAAATCTGGTTGCTTGATATTTCCTTAAATGGGGATACATCGAGCCTGGGCATTTTCATTTTAGAGTTTATTTTTCAATTAAATTCTATTTCTTTTTTATCTCATTGATTCTTGCATATAGACATTAATTCTATTAGTTCGTGTATTGTCATAATTATTTATTAATTCATTTAGTTAGGATAATCATTCTTATTTAATTTTTTATTTATTTAATTAGATAATTATCTCTCAAGACATGAACCTAGCCCTCTATTTTAGGGTTTCATCTTAGACCCTTGGCTCGACCCTCTATATTTTTCTATAAATAGAGCCCCCAGCCATCAGTTTTAGGGGACGAAAGAAAACAATTTCTAGAGCCTCATGCTGTTAGTTTAATTCTAGAGTTCTTTCTACAAGAACTCTCATTTTCTTGAGTCTGAAGCCTTGCCGAAGTGACAGCCTCCCTTCATGAAGCAAGCCAAAGAAATGCTTTCCAAACGGAAGAACAAGCTAGAGATTTGCCTGGTTGAAGCCTTCGATCCAGATTTTTCTAGCCAAAGATTTGTCCTACTCCAATGATTGAATAAGGTACGTTCTCAAACCCTTAACAGTTTTCTTAGATTCGATTGATCTCATTTCTTTTATCACTTTTGATAAAAGAAGGTAAATTAGAGAACTACGTGACTCTGATTTCGTTTTCTGAACGGATACGTAGGAAGCCTTCGGGTCCGAGTTAGATCTTATTTTTATCTTTTTCTGTTTTATTTTATTTCTTTGAGTTAGATCTTTTATTATTTATCTTTTCCAAATTCACATATCTTTTTTTTGTTTTCTTATGATAAAATAGTCTTACAAGTGAATATTCGAGACCGATCCATTCGGATTAGGCGGGGTGGGTGCCTAATACCTTCCCACTTCGTACCTTAGCCCCCGAGCCTATTTCTTTAGTATTTTTGCTTTATTTTAGTGCTTTATCCTTCTTTTGATCCATGCCAAGGGATCTCTTAGTATGTATTTAAGAAACAAATCAATGTAATTTCATTATATTTCTTTGGATTTTCTTTTATATGTATTATTCAAGATGTAATAGGTTTGCTTATTTCTTGCCCAAAAACAAGTTGGCGACTCCTCAATTTCCCTATCTCCTATAAGATTCGTTCATTCCCACTTTTAGGGAAGGAGATAGTCGGGATTCCTCTAAATCCATAGAAAATGATTACTTTCTTCCTTTTTACTAGTGCTGGTGCCCACAGTGGTGAATCCACTAGGGAATGGACTGAGGGCTAGATTCGGTGACGTATTCACTTCAAGGCTATTTTGTTTACTTGCTTTACATTCATTTGTTTCTATGTTTTATGATGGATGTATTGATGTATGGATGCTTTAATGCATGGATGGTTGAATAAAAAAAAAGGGACTAAAATATGAATACCTTGCACACATCACTCTAAAACATTTGCATTTACACTACATACCCTTTAAACCTTAGACAGTTAATAGCCCTCGCCCCGTATGCTCACTCAGCTTGACAGGTGTCGTCGGTGAAAGCCTTCCACTCCTTGATTACATACCGCTTGATCGGGGACACTACATTCTAGTGGCCTTGGGATGGTATGCAAAAAGGTGATGCGGTACCATTGGACCATAGTCATTACAATCTAATGGTTGTGAGAGGTATATGACACGTCTTGTCAGAAGGGGAACCTTCCAACCTTTACCTGATTGAAGCGTCATGCATATAATCAACCCTAGATTCATGATTCCAGACTTTAAACCAATTTTGGTAAGACACACATAGACATTTTCATGCAATTTTGTGAAGTCAAAAAAATTCAGAAAGTAAAAAAAAAATACCCTTCTCTGTTGGCCGATTGACACAGAAGTTAAAAGCCTCTGTGTGTCAATCGGCACATAGAAAGCTACCTTCTCGCTCTGCAAAAGTTTTTCTTATTTTTTGACTTTTTTCTGAAAGATCTTTGATTTTTTCCTAAAAAACTAATTTTGCAAGCTGCAACAGGGCTACAAATGAGACTTTCTTGGATTTTCCTTGACACCAAACAAATTAAATAATACAAGTGTTTTTTGAAAGAAGGTACCCACAACTGGCTTGGAAGCAGACTAGTCGAGGCTAATTGATTTTAACCTCTAACCTTCTAACAAATAAAAAAATCACAACTTCAACTATAATGGAGCCTGAATAGATATTTCAGATCTTTGCCGAAATTAAGAAAGACATGGCCGATTATTGAGAAGAGAACCAAAGACTTTTCATCATAGTTCAAGGTCTGGTACAAAAAAGGTTACAACCATCACCTCCTGTCTTGACAAGTAATGACATTCCTCGCCAAGTGTCATTAGTCCTGCCTTAAGACGAACAAAAATAGCATCACTAAAACCAAGATCTATTCGCCCTTGATCCTTATGATTGGGGTGAACAGTACGGACCCGTAGAGATCCCGAAGCAACAAGAAGAGTGCCTTACTCGTAGGTTGGAAAACATAGAGACTCTCTTTTATAAAACTCACCGAGGTGATGATGTGGTCAATATTCACAAACTATCTTTTTATCTAGACATTTGGCTTTCCTTAAAATTCAAAATGCCGAACCTTGATCAATTTGATGGGACTACATGTCCAATGACTCATCTTAAGGTATATGTAAGGGCCATACAACCGCTAGGGGCGAACACCAATGTCTTGGTCTAGATGTTTCACTAGATCCTAACCGAAGCCACTTTGTGATGGCACCTAAATTTAGAAGATTCACTTTCCAAAGATTAGGAGGAACTATGTAACACCTTTGCCAAGTAGTATAAGTACAACAATGAACTTGCTATCACTCTTCGAGACTTGGAGATCCAACAAGTAAGAACCAAAAGAAATTATGTCCACGTTCATCACTAGGTGGCAGACTAAAGTAGCTCAAATGATTATATGGCCAAATGAGGACGAATAGGTTCAGATGGTTAAGAAGAATTTGCTTCCAATCTATCGTGAAACTCTCTTCCCCTAATACTTTGAGACATTCAAAGCACTAGTAGGGGCAGAAACACAAGTAGAAGATACGGTTAATGATAGCACTCTCAAAGCAAGTGACTCAAAACCTCGTATGATCTTTCCAACCTCAAAGCCAAGTGGCCTGACCCATATGATCACTGTCGTTAACATATCAAGGTCACTTTCATGGCCAACATCACAGGGTGTCCCATAGAAATGCCCTCAAAGGCAATTCTCAGATTTACCAGTACTGATGGGTGAGATATACAATAACCTCTGAGAGAAACGGGCTTCTTCAACCCATGACTTAGCATCGATAGAGGTATCCAGCCCGTCGAACCTGGGGGTTTGAAACCTTGGAATGTCTTATAGCTTGCCGTATTCATGGCCTCAACAGGTTGTCCCGGGTTGTGTGGTACTCCAGGGTTTTGTACCGACGGTGGTGTGGTCCTACTCTGGGCTTAGATACCAATCATGGTTTGAGCCATCGCCTCCAAGAGGTGCTCGACCCTGTGCAAACGATCCTTAGGGTTTTTTGCGTTTCTTCCTCTCGTATTTACCATGGTTACTGAAAGAAAAACACACATCTGTTAACTTTTATCATATAAGGTTATATTTACTTATTTTCATGTTTCAAGGTTTAACATGTTATTATCCTTGATTTCCTGCGTTTCTTCCTCTCGTATTTTCTTCCTATCTTCGTTACATTGTTCTTATTTAACTATGGGTCCCATACCCCGCCTTCATTTCACGTACTTCAGAACACCTACTTCATGTCACTGCGGGTCCCATACCCCGCCTTCCTATCACGTTACTTCAGAACACCTACTTCATGTTACTGCGGGTCCCATACTCCGCATTCCTATCACATTACTCCATATATCTACTTCATACAATGCGAGTCCCATACCTCGCCTTTATATCATATCATGTACTTCACATATCTTAGGTAGCCTAAAACTCTACCTATCTCATGGTTATATTTCTAATTCCTCTAGGGTCATTAAGTTTGTTCAAGTAAACCTAGTGCTCTGTTACCATGTTGTCATGACCCGAAATCCGCCTCGCGCGGACCTCGAGTCTCGACCGCTGCCCCAAGGCCCGAAGGCCTCGGGACAAGGCTCGCATCTACAGTGGTATCGAATAGATGTGCTTCATGTGGTTGCGGAAGCGTGAAAAACTTTTTTTTTTTTTTCTCATTTTAAAATTTGCACACCCGTCCGATACTGCCGCTATTCACAATGGTACACATGATCATACATTCAGAGCATAACTAAAACTTAAAAGACTTCATAATTACAATCTTAATTCAGCTGCCCCGTGGGGCTTAATACATATCCTTAAATTGTCTGCTAATACAAAACGTAATAATTAGAGTTCACGTGATTTCCCAAAAGAACTACTTAAGCAAGTCTTCCCAAAAAGCTAGACTCATCCTCATCGTTCTTCAAAAATCAATCTGCCATTAATCACCTGAAAGGGGGCGGATAAAAATCTGGGTAAGCTAATCTAAGCTTGTGAGTAATTCCTGCATTCGTCATGGGGTTTTCAACTAGTAGTGGTTTAGCATATGAGAGTTTATAAAATACTCACTACCAATTGCTCGTACATTTTAGAACACAGAGTATATGCATTCTTAAAATAGATAGCTTTGAAACATTTAAAGTATTCAAGCTAAATACACATTTCTTCAAATAGAGCATATGCAATTTAAAAACATATAAACATGTATAATAAAATGGGGGTAAAAAACCTGCTTCCATTTTCAAAAGCGTTACTTCAAAACATATAACCATGCATAGGAAAATGGGGGTAAAACCTGCTACCATTTCCAAAAACATTTGTCATCTTTTTTCTTTGATTAGGTGGAATGTGTTTCGAACCAGACTCCCATTTTACTGCCAATGCTGCCAATCATATTTGCCTGGGGGATTAGATCCTGCTATCGGGCATTTCACATGACAGGGCAATTGAGTTTCGAAGAAACCCAAAATCCTGACTATGTGACAGTTACTGTTGAATCCCGAAAGATTTCAACCATCATAGGGGGTGCTTTAAACACCATCTATCTTATAAAACATTTATCACATGGCTACTTCAATAAATACTTTTCATGAATATTTAAAGCATGAAATATACATAACTTATCACATGGCTTTTTCAATAGATATTTTTCATGAATATTTAAAACATGAAATATATAACTTCTGCAATAAAACTTTAATATTTGGAATAATCAAATTCAGAACATTTATGAAAATTTAGCATTTTAAACCCAGACATGCTGAAACATAATTAAAAGGGAAAACCGTGATTCAAACCAATCACCCAGCATGTCACAATACAGTTTATGAAAACAGAAAACAATTTAAAACAGGAATTATATGATACTGAATTTGACATTCAAGGCTTCAAATAATTTGCAATTAAAACTTCTTCAAATTCATGGAGTTAAATCTCCACTTCAAAGGCAGAGTTACTCACCTTGGTCCTTAGGTCAGTGCTAATAATGTGCTTTCCCCACTTCTTCTGTAGTTCCTAAGACAATTCATAAATAACCTCATCAACTTCACATTCACCATAATATCACCTATCAATGTTTCTTAACTTATGCTTAGATCGTATTAACCCTAAAATGACTTCATAATTTCCTATGTACTTAATTTAACTCGTACTCTTAACTTATGACACAATTTAATGTGTTAGGCGTTTAATTTATTTATTTTTATTCGGCTTAGGACATGTCAGGGGCAATTTGGTAATTTATACTTTAACGTGTCTAAATTTTTTTTGGAGTCCCGTCTCATGAAACGGTCCCCACCATTAGATTCATAATGTTCCAAATAGTCAAAATCCACTATTCATTTATTTTATTTGGACCTCGTTTGACTCATTTATGGGGCAGGGGTATTTTAGTCATTTTGACATTTTTAAGGGTCTTTAAATTTTTTGGGACCTCATCTCATGTTTTGGACCTCACCAATGGACTTAGGAGGTCCGAGATAGTAGAAATACATATATAACTCATCTCATTTGGACACCGGGCCATTTTGGAGTATTTAATTTAATTTAATTAAATTTATAAAGTATGATATATATATATATATTTAGTGTGCAATAAGTTACCGATCGAATAGGGTGGCAAGCTGGGCAGCGTGTCACCTCCCTCCCAAAAGATACTGCCATCGAATCCCACCAGGTGCAAACACACCTTTTATTTTTTTGATTTTATTATATATATTATATGTATATAATTTTGCCCCATATGTGACACAGGCGCACGCGTGGCTGAGTGGTAAGAGAGGGCAGTCACGCGTGAGGTCAGGGGTTCGAACCCCACCGATCGAATTTTTCTTTTTTCCTTTAAGACTTAATACAGTCTTTATATACATATATACATCAGGCCCAAAACGACGTCGCCGCATTAATGCGGTGGCTGTCCCCCATGCTTCCACGCGTCCGAGTTAACCTATCCAACTAGGTTTTAAAACGACGAGTCGACTCAGCGTCGTTTTTTTCACAGATCTAACCCCCCCGTTGCCCTAATTTTTATGATTTTCTTCCCTTCCAATTTTGTGCGTTTTGGCTAAATGAAATCCTACTGTTTTTAATCAAAAATGTTTCTGAAATCTTAGGGATCATTTTGGCATTCAATTTAGGGTTCGAAATGGGCTCATATGTTCGGGCAGAAGGTGGATAATCCTACCTGCAACTCTCTGGTAAACCCTCGTTTCTTCACCATTTTTAGCATGGTTTGGTTCTGTGTGACCCTCAAGGTATGGGGATTCAACCCCCATTCTCAAAAACTGGCTTGGTGGTCGATTTTTAAGATGGGTCTTCAAGACCCGAACTTGCAACTCATGCTTTCATAGTCATTTCTTTGGCTTTTTGGACGCGTGTTGGGTTTATTAGAACCCTTATGGTCTCTACTTTAAGTCTTGGTAAACCAAGTTGGGTTTGGAAGAAGTCGGTTTAGACCTACTGTAAGCAAGGTCTCTCATGGCTGCCTTGTGTACGGCTAATGTTTCTGAGGTGTTTTAGGTTGAGATTTTCATGCTTATCATTGTTTAAACATGCTTTAAACATCATATACACTAATTCAAAGCTTAAAACAGTTCATACGTAGAGAAATTTTAGAGAGAGAAAATATGAGATTTTTGTGGGTTTACCTCAAATGGCACCTTTTCACTCCCCTTTTCCCTTTGAATCTCCTTTCTTCTTCTTCCCAGAATCCTCTCTTTCTCTCTCAGTGACAGAATGAGTGTGAGTCGTGTGTATGCATTGTGTATGTATGTGTATATAAGTATACACTTAATTAATTCAAATTCTGATTGCCCCACCAACTGGTTTTCCTCTTGCTTGTTGCAGTATCCAAAAAGGGGTGTCCTCCTACTGTTTAGGGCAGGCTATGATGGCCGGTTGTGTGTTTGTTTTGTTTTACCTACATATATATATATATATGTACACACATATATACATGGTTCACACCCTAATACACCTTGGATATATACACACACCTCTCATTGACACACACACTTTTGTACACTTTGGACAATAGCATGCTCTCTTATTCCATATATAATATACATACATTTCATATACACATATTTTAACATACATGCATGCATGCACACATGCATACACACACACACTCATATATATATATATATATTCATGTATAATTATATATATATGTATTTAAAGTTACAATTATTTATATAATATATATTTTTGTATTTAATTATATATATATATATGTATGTTACAATTTATTTCTTATATTAAAATAATTAATTACTTTAAAAATTAATTATTTTCTTAAATGTATCATCTTTGTACTAATCTTTCGTATCCTCGTAAAGCGTGCCATATGACCGGTATCCTTGGGTCGGGGTATTACAAGCGACCTCACTAAAGATTCCATGAATGCCTCTAACCGTAGTATGATCACTTGGGACGAATTAATGGGAAATAAAAGTCAGCTTGGCTCAACCAATGAAGTATATGTAGCACGAGGGGAAAGGCAATTCAAACCCACTTGCCTACAAGTAGATAACCCACTCATAGAGTTGTTGAAGCCCAAAGAATCAATTGGAATCCTACCTCAGATTCCTATCAAAGATGAACGCCTCAAACAACTCATAAAACACAGGCCAATATCTTAGTATGGGGGTTATTGACATCGTCCTTTCCACATAGACAGGTTATTTTGAGGCATCTCAATAAAGCATAGGTTCTTACCACCACTACTCTTGAACAACTCACGCAAATCATTAGAGGGGTCTAATTCAACAATATTGTCACTTTCACTGATCATGACTTACCAAAAGGAGGGGCTGACCACACTAAGGCTTTGCATATTATTGTGGATGCCCTCGAAAAGAGGATACCTATGGTGTTCATTGACAATGACTTGGCTCTTAACGGTTGTCCCTTTAGGACTACAAAATGCCTTGGCTTGGAAGTAGCCGATCTCACTCCATCAGCCCAAGCAGTTAGGGTATATGACAATTCTCGAAAGGAAGTTGTAGGGGTCATGGCACTTACCATAAATCTCGGCTCAGTTGAAAGCACCGCATATTTTTTAGTACTAGACATCCTGACATCCTTCAATTTGCTACTTGGAAGGCTATGGGTATATGAAGTGAAAGCCGTAGCATCCTCTCTACATTAGAAGCTCAAGTTCGCTTATCAAATAGGGGTAGTCACCATACACGGGGACGTTGATCCTGTCGACGATGCTCTCTTCGTACTAGGGATCTAACATAATGCCAATGATTTACCTTTGTCACGCTTCGACCATATAGAGAGCCTTGAGATAGAACAAGTACTTGGTAAAGGCTTATACAACCAAGTCGTGATAAACATGATGGTCCACATGGGATATGTGGCGGGTTAGGGCCTCAGAGTCAATTTGCAAGGTCTATCTACACCACTCCGCCAACCAAAAAGGGACTACACTTTAGGCTTGGATACTCACCCATTGAGAAAGATTTTCGTGACAAGTCTTTGGCTGCACGAGCCAAGAAACAAAGGCTGCTCCCCCAAGCTCATAGAAATAAAGTCTTATTTTTCCACCTTGAATCGGTGCTTTGTAAAGCAAACAAAGGACTATCGATACTATGGATTCCCTAAGCTATAGTACATTACTAGGGCCAAGATTAGAGTTCCCAACTAGAAAATATTTGGTGACTACATCTGTGATTTTGACGAGGAGGTGGTGGTGCTAGTTGAACAACACGATCCTTAGTAAGAGGACTAGGTCGAAGAGCTTGGAAGACTGACAGAATGCTTCGCGAAGATGGAGCTCATTGATGATATAGTTGATATGATCTCCACAGATAACATGTGAGGAGACCTAATTAAAGACATTACGCCCATTCAAGCTCCAATTAACAATTAGCTTCTAGTCACAAGGTTGCCAGCTTCAGATGAACAACTTGAGTAGGAATTTGGTTACTCAAACTTGACTGATATAAATTCCGACAATGCTTTTGACTCTGAGTCCAAGGACTTTCTTTCTTTAGATTTCATTAATCTTGACGAATTCGTAGATTTTATTTTTCCTTATTTCAATGAAATAAATTCCTTTTCTGAGTATCCTTTAATTACAAATAATGAATATGATGACAAATTTGAGGAATATAATAATCTTGACATAAAGGATAGGAAGTTTCTAATAGACTTGGCTAAAATAGTCACCAAATCTTAAGATTGGGCTCAACCTGTCATAGAACAAATGATGCCAATTAACCTAGGGTTAGAAGGTGAGACTAGAGAAGTCAAGATTGGCGCAAACCTTAGCCAAGGTGAACAAGAAATAATGTTTGAACTGTTAAAAGAATTCCAAGATGTCTTCGCATGGTTTTACAAGGACATACCTGGGTTGGAGATAGACATAGTCTAACATAAAATCCCCACTTATCCTGATGCCAAACTAATCAAATAGAAATTGAGGAAACTTAGGCAAGAGTGGTCCCTCAAAATCAAAGAGAAAGTAAAAAAATAGTTGGCTGTAGGGTTTTTGGCCGTGGTTGAATATCCGCAATGGTTAGCCAATATAGTCTCTGTCCCTAAAAAGGATAGGCGAGTTTGCATTTGCATTGACTATAGGGACCTCAACAAAGCTTGTCCAAAAGATGACTTTCCCTTGCCAAACATAGACCTTTTGGTAGACAACATAACTCAACATGCCATGATGTCCTTTGTAGATGGCTTCGTGGGGTATAATCAAATCAAGATGCACCTTGATTACATGGAAAAATAGCCTTCACAACACAGTGGGGCACATACTACTACACAATCATGCCTTTCGGTCTGAAAAATATAGGGCCTATATATCAGAGGGCAGCTATTACCATCCTACATGACCTTATTTATAAAGAGGTAGAAGTTTATGTTGATGACATGATCATGAAATCTAAAGGCAAAAAAGGCCATTCCGACTGCCTAAGAAAGTTCTTCAATAGAATCAGGAAATACAAAATGAGACTAAACCTTTAAAAGTGTGTATTCAGGTTCATGTCAAGAAAACTCCTAGGCTTTATGATAAGTCAAAGAGGGATAGAGGTGGATTTCACAAAAATCAAAGCCATCATGGGAATGCCTCTACCCAAAATAGAAAAGCAAGTTAGGGACTTCTTAGGGAAGCTTCAATACATCAGCAGATTTATATCGTAGCTGACCACTAATTGTGAACCCATTTTCAAACTCCTAAAGAAGTATTCTCCCAAAAGATAGAATTCCATTTCTGCCAACCTGCTTTCAAAAAGATCAAAGAATATCTGACCAACCCATTTGTAATACCCCGACCCGAGAATGTTAGGTAATGAGGCACGTTTTATGAGGTTATGAAAAATGAGTGTAAATATTATGCCCTTAAGAATATGATAAATTAATTTAATAAAATTAATTTATTAATATGAGAAATTAAGTATTTGTTATAATTAATATAAAATGTGATGATTAATTCATAAAATAAAATTAATTGAATAACTAATTTGTTAATTAATTAAACATGAGAAATTAATTAAATATATGTGTGTGTGTGTGTGTGTGAGTACCTAGATCAGACGTGTGTGTGTGTGGTGTGTAATGTGTATAAAACATTATATATATATATATATATATATATAAGAGAAGAAACATGGAATTAAGAGGGGTAAGGTAGCTATGTACTATATGTATATATTATATGTCATTAGGTGAAGATGAATAGGAGGAAGTATGGCTACTGATCTGATGGAGTAAGGGGGTGAAGTGAAGGGCAATTAAGTGAAGTGATGGCCATTAAATTTCTCACTTATACATATGGGCATACGTTGTGTACACACCAAAATCTCCACCCGATCAGCCATAGAGAAAGAGAGAGAGAGAAAGAGAGAGAGAGAGAGAGAGAGTTCAGAAGAAGAGAAGGGAGATCTCGGAGGAAGGAGGAAGAAGAGGGAGTCACTGTTAGAGGTAAAACACAAAAACCATCACTTTCTCTCTCTAAGAAATTTTCCTATGCATGAACTGTTTTAGCTTCTAGTTTTTGTATATATGATGTTTAGAGTAAATAAAAATGATTAAGCATGAAATCTAAGCTTGAAAACGGTTAAAAACATCCAACCCAGAAGTGGCAGCCATGGATGGACCTTGCTCAAGTAGGTCTGAACCGACGTTTACGAAATCCATCTCGGCTTATCAAGACTTCAAATTGAGGCCATGAGGGTTCTAAGAACCCTACTACGCGATCACAAAACTCAAAAACTGACCTTCATAATACGAGTTGTAGGTACGGGTTTCAAAACCCAACCTTACACCCTTACCATTAAACCCTCTTTTACGAATGAAAACTGAATCCCCATGAAGAGGGGATCAAAACAAGCTAAACTCCATGAAAAATAATCAAGAAATGAGCATGAACCGTGAGTTTACAGTTCGGATTATCATGGCTTAAACCGAGCCTCTGAGCTAAATGCGAAGCTCTAAATCAATGTAAGAACGTGTCTTAAGTTCCTAGAAATTATTTGGATAAAAAACAGTGGGATTTCCTTGAACAAAAATCCACGAAAATGGAAGAAATGAAACGCAGAAATTAGGGCAACAGTAGGGGTCGAATGAAGAAGGTGACAGTAAGTCAACTCAGTTTTTAAAACCAGGTTGAGTCGACTCGGACACGTGGCAGCATCTGGGCTTGCCACCGAATAATTAGAACGACGTCATTTGGGGGCCCTGATGGTATATATATAAGAACTGTGTAAGTTTTAAAAGAGAAGAAAGGAAAATTTGCGGTCAGTGGGGTTCGAACCCCTGACCTCACATGCCCACGCGCCCCTTCTTTCCACTCGGCCACGCACTCGCGTGTGCCATATATGGGACCAAAATATATATATTATATATTAAATAAAAATCAGAAAATAAAAGGTGCATTGCACCTGTTGGGATTCGAACGTGGTATCTTTTGGGAGGGAGGTGACACGCTTGCCAGCATGCCACCCTATTCGACCGTTAATTAAGTGCACACTAAATATATATATATATATATATATATATATATCAGGCTTTATAAATTTAATTTAATTAAATCTATTTAATTAAATTAAATAGACCCAAAATGCCCAGTGTCCAATTAAGATAAGTTATATATGTATTCTTACTATCTCAGACCTCCTGAGTCCATTGGTGAGGTCCAAGACATGAGATGAGGTCCTAAAAAATTAAAGATCCCTAAAAATGTTAAAATGACCAAAATGCCACTTCCCTATAAATGAGTCAAACGAGGTCCAAATTAAATAAATAAATAGTGGATTTTAACTATTTCAAACATTCTGAATCTAATGGTGGAGTCCGTTTCACGAGACGGGACTCTGAGAAATTTAGACACGTTAAGGTATAAATTACCAAAATACCCCTAACATGTCCTAAGCTGAATTAAATTCTAAGAAAGTCTAAACTGACTTTCTTCGACACTCCGGACTCAATGGTAGAGTCTATTCGACCAAAGAGAAATGTCTAAAATAAAAGAACATAAAATTTGTTGAATAGCATCTGTCAGATGACTAAAGACTAAAGTATTGCCGAAATATTAAACTAAGACAAGTACGAGGAAATACGATACTAGAAGATACGACACGTAAACATGTGAAGTAAATAAATTAAGTTAAAGTTAATGGATCTACCAGAAGAGTATAGTTTAGAACGAAGTAAGTTCCTAATACATTAATTTGTGTAGGTCAGTTTCAGCTAATTCAGAATGATTAAGCCGCAAACCATAATTAAGGGTGAGAAACAGCAAGCTTTTTTGGATGAGTTAGACCTACAACACCGAGTGATCCATAGGCAATTAAGGATCGCCCAACACTGTGAAATTATATCCCTCACACCCTTCAGGTATTGGGCTCCAATTGTTCCCATAAGTCGAGCTGCACAAGAAGTTGCAGCAAGGAGACTTGCTGAGGCGAAACTTAAAGAAGAAGAGGAACGAGAGAATAATGAAACCTTAGCTGAAATGCGTCGCAGGTAATGTTATTATCATTAAGTACATAAGTTGCTAGACTACAATACAGCTATAAGTCGGACCAGTATAAGAATATAGGCTTTTCACAGTCTACAATTAGTGAGTCATGAAGTTGATTAAGTGCATATGAAATTTATGGAATCTTTATAAATCTTGATAGGCTAAGAAAGGAAAAGGGTAAAGGGAAGGCGCCTCTATAGAGCCGGCCCAGACACGTAAGGTAAGTAATCTTGCATTTGAAGTGGAGGCTTTAACTCCATGGATTTCAATGGATGTTTTTAAGTTCAAGATATTTACAGCATTGATATATCAAATTCAGTATTCATGATTTTTGTTTTCTTAAATATTCTGCTATGACATGCTCTACAATTATTTACATACTTATATCCGTAAATGTTTCATTTTCAAAATAGTTAGCATGTCTGATTTCTTCAAATATTCTGAATTTGATTATTGCAACTATTGAGGCATCACTGCAAAAGTTATACATCACATGTTTTAAATACTCATAAAAGGCTTTTATATAAAAGTCATATGACAAACATTTTGCAAGATAAATAATAAGCACATAGGTAGTGTTGTGGGTTGTACGGAACTCAACGGACCTATCATGTGTAATAAGCACCTAGGTAGTGTTGTGGGTTGTACGAAACTCAACAGACCTATCACGTGCATCATCACATAGGTAGTGAGTAGGGTTGTACGGAACC
Organism: Nyssa sinensis; assembly: GCA_008638375.1. Taxonomy (NCBI): domain Eukaryota; kingdom Viridiplantae; phylum Streptophyta; class Magnoliopsida; order Cornales; family Nyssaceae; genus Nyssa; species Nyssa sinensis. The sequence continues at coordinate 20,889,190 of CM018050.1, forward strand.
CCGCGGACCTATTATGTGAAATGCCCGGTAGCAGGATCTAATCCCCCAGGTAAATGAGATATCTTCACGTATACGTAAAACGGGAGTCTGGTTCGAAACAGATTCCACCTAATTAGAGAGAAAATATGACAAACGATTTTGGAAATGGAAGCAGGTTTTACCCCCATTTTAACTATGCATGTTTACATGATTTTAAGTTACGTGTTCTGAAATACATATGCTCTTTTACGAAATATATGTTTTAGTTTGAATACCTTGAATGTTTCAAAGCTATATATTTTAAGAATGCATGTCCTCTATGTTCAAGTATACGACCAATTGGTAGTTGAGTATTTTATGAACTCTCATGTACGAAACCTCTACCAATTGAAAACCCATGACAGATGTAGGAATTACTCATTGGGCTTCTCGAAGCTCACCCCACTCCCCAACATTTTTCAAGTGATGATGATGGGTGGACCCTTGCTCAATTTGGGGAGCAATGATTGGCAGCTCCATTAGGATCTGGAGATATTTTGGAAGTAATAGGACCTATCGTTGGTCAAACTTTTGTAGTTATAGTTTTGGGACAATTATGTACTTAAGCTCGAGGGGCACATGGATATGTATGATATGGATATGTATGATATAAAATCTTTAGTTATTATTATTATGCTCTGATTATTATATTTATGTGTACCGCTATGAAGAGCGGCAGTATCAGGCGGATATGCGACAGATGTTTTTATTTAAAAGAAAAGAAAAAAGTTTTTCATGCTTCCGCAACCACAGGTCGCATCACTGTCTGATACTGTTGCTTATGTACGAGCCTTGCCCCAAGGCCACCGGGCCGAAGGGTGGCGGTCCCGACTCGAGATCCGCACAGGGTGGGTTTCGGGTCGTGACACCGTTAGTCCTATTTCCCCCATAACTTGACTTTCCTTTATTACTATACCTCATGGTAACTGATACAGCCGCTGGAGCCATGTTGGCTTAAAATCAAACATAGGAAAGAAAGGAGAAGGTCGTTTACTATGTAAGCCAAAAATTGATCTTCTATGAGTAAAACTATAATGCCCTAAAAAAGATGTGCACTGCTCTTGTTTGAGTTACCGAAAAGCTCCGCCATTATATGATGGCTTATACAATACACTTGGTTTCTTGTAAAGACCCTGTGAACACGCCTCTAGCCATGAAATTGCAGTACCCTGCTACCAATAATACCACAAAATATGAAGCTTGTATAGTGGGCCTTCAAGTTGCTTTAAAACTAAAAGTCAAATTCTTAAATGTATACGGGGATTTAGCCCTTGTTATTGGCCAAGTCTAAAAGAGGTGGAAAACCAAAGAGGACAAACTCCTACGTTACCACTAGTATCTGGAGATACTACATACTTAGGGCTAAAAATAATTTTGCAGATGCCCTAGCCACCTTTGCCTCAATGGTGGACATCTTAGAAAAAGTCAAAGTTAACCATTCTTGGTTCAAACTTGGGAAATTCTGATATACTACTGTAACATCCATGAAGTCACAAAGGACTCGACATCTCCACCTTAGTACAATGAGGTTTGATCATTCATCAAAACTCAAAATACCCTAAAGGATATACCAAGGAGGACAGAGTAGCCCTGAGACAATGGGCCACCCAATTCATCATTTGTGAAGGAAAACTTTACAAAAGATCTTTTAATGAGATACATATGTTATGCTTGGATAAACATGAAACTGAACATGTCATGACAGAAATCTATGAAGGAGTCTGTGGACCTCACATGAATGGACACATGCTAGCCAAAAAGATTACTTGGCAATGTTACTACTGGAATACCATGGATGAAGATTATATTGCCTTTGTCAAGAAGTGCCACAAATGTCAGATACATGCCAATCTTCAACATCTCCCTCCTAGGGAGTTGTTCAACTTGACATCCCCTTGGCTCTTTGCAACTTGGGGAATAGACATTATTGACAAAAATCACACCTAAAATGTCTAACAACCATGAGTTCATTTTGGTAGCCATCGATTACTTTACTAAATGGGTAGAGGCTGCTTTTTAAACTATCCTTAATTCAATGAAAGTGACTCAGTTCATTAGGGCCAACATTATTTGCCAATGTGGAGTACCCTACGAACTAATTTCAAATAATGGCTTACACTTCAAAGGAGAAGTCACTGATTTGGTCGAAGAGTTCAGAATCACTTATCATTATTCCTTACCTTATCGACCTCAAACAAATGGGGTGGTAGAGGCGGCAAACAAAAATTTAAAGAACATATTGAGGAGAACAATAGAAACCAGTAGAAATTGGCATGAGAAACTCCCCTTTACTTTATAGGGGTACTGCATATCTATCAGAATGCCTACCGGACAAACCCCATATTCCCTAACATACAGGATGGAGGTTGTGTTACCTATTGATCTAGAAATACCCTCACTTAGGGTACTTCTTGAGAATCAAATTACTAAAACTGATAGGTTACAAAGCAGATATGATGAGTTAGCCTTCATCGATGAAAGATAGCTCAAAGCTTTATATCGGATGCAAGGGTATCTCAGAAGGGTAGCCTTTAACAAGAAGGTGAAAAAGAGAGGCTTAAAAGTAAGAGATTTGGTTTTAAAGGAAAACCGAGCACCGGTACTTGACCCGGGAGGTAAATTTAGGCCCAACTAGAGTGACCTATTCATTATAAAATCTATAGCCTCTAGAGGAGCAGTGTGGCTCATTGATATAGATGGAGATGAGTTTTCATCACTTACCAACCTTGACCAGCTCAAGAAATATTTTGTTTAGCGGCTAGCTGCCCATTGTACTTAACTACGATGACTTGACCCCCCATTACATATTTTTGCTACACATGCAATACGGGGATACATAGGTAGCTCACGAAGTTACTGTATGTGCGGTTTAAAAAATTACAATAAAAGTTTCATTCTTTCAAATCCAAAATTTAAAGATCATCTTTTATTCAATAACAGGTAAAATCCTATTGTAACATCTCGACCCAACTAAGTGGGGCAATTAAGGATAATGATGATTATTATTAGAAAACTCTCTTAATAATTATGGACAATTCTACTTAAGACTAATTGTCTATAAATATGGAGATATGTAACACCCCAATTGCTTGACTGGCATGTTTTGTGTATTAAAAACTGTTTTGGAAATGAAATGTCGGGTTTAGCTAATTTAATGTCTATTTTTAATAGTGATAAAACTCGAATTAGTTAATTATGGGAAACTCGAGAAAATAAAAACTGACATTGGACCTTGGTTAATGAAAGATATTTTGAGTAGGAAGTGACAGAAAGAAACCGCACTGAAAAAGGAGTTACGGATTGGGAGTTAAGGCCAAAACAGTGAAACTGGAATTCTGCGACAACCAAACAAGGCCTTAACCAGAAAAAAATAGGAGAAAATGGTCACTTGGGAGGCCAAGGGGAATTGAACCCTTGACCTACCAAGGTAGGTAAAATCTGTCCCAAAAAGTTACCAACTAGGCTGTTGGTTACTTTGTGCATATATACAGTAATATATGTATATAACCTATAATCTTGCCCAAGCCACCACCCAAATTGGCCAATGGCCTTGCATGCATTCCCTTCATCATGACCCTCCATCACCTCCATCAGGTCAACAGCCACTAACCCCACTAAGGGCAGAGATACACTCATATATGTGTATATGTATAACCATATATGTGTACAAGTCTTGAGATATATATATATATATATACATATATTTAATCTCACATAAAAAGGGGCCCTTTTAGAAATCTGATACAACTAGTTGGTGGGTGTGTGCAAACGTGAGGGATAGAGAGAGAGTGAGGGTGAAGTGTGGAGAGAGAGAGAGAGAAGGGAGATTGTGCATGCAAGTGAGAGAGGGAATTGGCAATTGAAGTAAAGGCTTGAGGTTGCATGCATGACCTGAGGAACTTGAGGAAGCACTGTGTGAAACCCTGAGTCAAGCCATAGGAGAAGAGAGTCTCTGTTGAAGGTAAACTCCAAACTTACCTCATTCTTTCATTTTTAAATTTTGAACTATTTTGATGAGTTGCTACGGTTATGGACTGCATGCATGGTTATTTTTGACCCTAAGAAATAGTTCGGAGCATACTGTGTGTGTTGGAGGTGTTAGAATGGTCAAGAACCATGAGAAACCGAAGGTGACCTCCATTAATGGACCTTGGAATACCAGGTCTGAATCGACCATAGCAGAATGGAACCTTGAGTGTCAAGACCTAAAATAGACCCCAAGAGGATCTCAACCATCTACCTACGCGACCCCAGAACACTGTATAGCCCCACGGATTTCAAATTATTCCTACGGGTTTAAAACTCAATTTGTCGATGCATGCAACTAAACTGAAAAATAAAAACGGGGGCTCGATCCTTATGCTTTGTAGGTCACGTAGCTTCAAAAAACACACAAAATGGTTGAGAAATAAGGATGTATTGTTGAGTTGCAGGTACGGCTAGCATGGTTTATTCTCACCGTTTGAGTTGATTTATTGTTGGTTTATGAATGCCAAAATGATGGCAAGAACATTTACAGCATATATGAATGAAAAACAGAGAGAACTCGTGTGTTAAAACTCACGAAATAGAAAGAGAAAATCTGCAGATTTTTTAGGGCAACAGTAACCAGGGGGGTTGGGGACGATGACTAGTACCGGGTCGGGTCGGACCGGGTGTCGGGTCGGATCCCGACCCGATTAAGAAACGGGTAGACCGTTTAAATGAAACTGTGTCGTTTTATTAAACTGATTTTTTTTAATTAAGTTAGGGCTGACGTCATCATGACGTCAGCAAGGCGACTAAACCGGTTGGAGCTGGACTGAACCGGACCGGTTCAGTTGCAAAGAGACTGAACCCTTTGGTTCAGTTTTGAACTTTTAAATATTTACAAACTGACCCCCACTGTTTGACAGAATTATACTAAGGCCCAGATTTTGAAAATCTTATGCAATTATACCCCTGAAAAATTAATTAAAATAATAAAATAATTATTTAATTATTTTATTAAAAGGGGATAATTACTATATTGCCCCTGGACCTTAAACAAGTCAAACCAAGTCCGAATTTAATAATTGAATAGTGTAATCTTACTATTTCGGGCATTTCGGACTCAATGGTGGAGTCCGATTTGTGAAACCAAGTCCCGGAAAATACAGATATGTAAAGGGTAAATGACCGTACTGCCCCTAATGACACATAGAGCCAAATTTCACTGAAAGATAGTCCATTTTAACTATGTTGGACATTCCGGACTCAATGGAGAAGTCCGTGACTGCAAATAAAGTACCGAAAAATACAACATATGAAATTACCATAATACCCCTGACACTATACAAGGCCCAAATGAAGTCTGATTAAAACGGAATTAATACCAGTGATAGACCTGACACTTGTGAGACTGTATACATGATTAGATGACGAACCCGAGACAGAAATTATGTGACGGCAAAAATGACCAAAATACCCCTGACATACCCGAACCCAGATTTAAAAGCCGAGAGAGTCTAAATTGACTTTCTTCGACCTTCCGAACTCAATGGTTAGGTCCATAATATGAAAATCAGAACCGATAAATGTGTGAAGGCATCTGTTCTAACATGTTAAGCTGTGATCTAGGTAAAAATATCACTTAAACTACCATGGACAAACAGGGCAAGAAATTCACCATCATGACTAAGGCCCAGAGGTTAGCCGATAAGAAACAGCAAGAGTTTATGCAAGAATTACTGAGGCAGCAAAGAGTTATTGAGCGCCATATTAGAATAGCTAAGTCCACTGAAATCGTCTCCGTCCAGCCCTTCATATATAAGGCACGTACTAAAGAAATGATTGCCGAGGCCAAGATGAAAAAACAGGAAGATACTGAAACCCTAAGCCAAATGCTTAAGAGGTAAGACCTAAGAACTAGCCACTATAAGTTAGTTCCATGAAACCCATCATAGGGTAGACTTACTCAGTCTAAGGTCATGAGTTGATAAATCTTTATAAATTGTTATAGGCTTAAAGCGAAAAAGAGGAAGGCTCCGTTTATAGCTTCAAACTCAAATATTGAAGGTGAGTAACTTCTGACACTGTTTAGTTACTGCCCCTTGATCTGCTAAATTGTTTCGAATACCATATGTTTTAAATGCAATAGATTTAAACGCATGCTTTTATCACCGATGACATGGTTTTTAGTTCTCAAATGATTAACTATACTTCTGATTGATATGCTAGCACTCTGGACCGTTTATCTGTTTTGATCTATTGAACTTGACTTGGATTTATTGAACTATTAATTCCAAACTGATTTAATTACCAGGTGATTTAAGCAAAGATTGAATTCGAAACTCTTGCCTGGATATCTGTGTTACTCACTGGGCTTTTTAAAGCTCATTCCATTATTTTAATAATTTCAGGGGAACTCTTAGATGGACAGGTTTAGCAGGTCCAGAACTTAAGGGGAAAATGTTGGAGACCCCCAGATAAAAATGATAACCCATTTTTGTGAATCTATCATTTTTGTACTTTTTGCGTAACTGAACAGATTATGACCTTTTGTGGTGAAACTGTTTTGTAATCTTGATTAAGATAGGACTGACTATGATGTATCCTGAATGCTCTGCCAAGTATATATGTATGCATTCTCTTGTGAAAATTTCGCTGCTTAAATTATATATGTTGAATGCATTATGCTTGGGATTTAGATCGGAATGGCCTGTGGTTAGGATTACCGTCGGGGTTTTGTTTTTCAAAAAAAAAAAAAAAAACTGATAAAACCCGATGGGTACCTAACTGGCCTTTGTCACGTGCCCCAAATCCGCACAGGGTGGGTCTGGGGGATGTGACAAGATAAATGTATAAATGAGAGCAATTAGCTATGAATTGGAGACAATTAATTTTAAGAAAGTGATTTAATGACAAAGGCCTTAACTTGGTAACGAATTGCGATTAGCATTAATCAAGGATTTGCACATGTAGAACTTTATAAAGTTAGTGCATGAAATGCACTAAGACAAGACTAGTGTGATATATGGATAAGGTATGCTTAATCAAGATTATCCCAAAAATTATAAGAGACTTTTGGGATGATTAAAATACAATATGATACACTCACAAAAGAAAATAGAAGGAATAAACCAAAAAGGCTCCCACCTAGTCTTGAACCTTGCACGTTGTGCAAGCAAATGATAAGCTCCCCAAAAGTAACCAACTAGGCTACAAACACTTTTGTGCTATAATACCCACTTAAAATGTATATATCCAATAAAATACATATATGGGCTGCATACAAAAGTTGAGGCGTCATCACCCTATTGGACCAAACCTTCAACCAATCAAAATTCATGCAAGTCACCATAAATATAAAAACCCATCTACGTATATGCATGTAAGCCTTTCTACTGAAGCAACCGAAAATCTAGAGAGAGAGAGAGAAAGAACTTAAAGAGAAATGAAGAAGGAGGAAAGTGGTGATGCATGCAATGGTTGAAGGCCATAAAAGGACCTCTGGATAGGCCATGGGAGCTTGAAAGCAAGCCTAAAGAGCTAGGGAGGGACTGCAATCAAGGTAATCCAAAAACCTGATTTTCTCTCTGTTGAAAAAAAAAACTAGCATGAAGCTTACTATTTTTAAACTTAGTGAAACCTGAAATATACACGCATGCTCCTTATATTGATAAAGTAATAAAAATGAAAGAAAATGGGATTATTTGGGCTAGGGAACCTTAAGAATACCTTAGACCCATAGGGAGAAAACTAGGTTTTTAACCCATGATAAACCAAGCTTCAAATTAAATGCATGGCTCGAAAGAGCACTAAGAATGGAACCTATAGCAAGTGGAAACAACTCGAATGGTCAAGAGACTAGTGAGAAAAGTTACAGTATAGAGAGAGAAAAATCCTATAAACATGATTTAGGTTGTTTCTCTTGGTTTTATAAATAGGAAAATATTCCCTAGGGTCCTAGAAATCCATCGGAATTAAAAAAAGATCAAAACAGTGTCAGGAACTTCACAAAATAGAAAATGAAATCCTCGTCGAAAAATCGAGCTTCGCTAGAGCAGCCCCTGTAATCGCCTATTTCGACGGCCAAACTTGCATGAAACCAAATTTCAACATTAGATAAGGAATCTTTGTAGAAAAATATTTTGAACCATGTTGGATTGATCGCCCAAAAATGGTCGCTGGAGAACCCCATCGCCAGAGAAGGTGATCAGCACTGATAGGATCCTTGTTGACCAAGTCAACTATTGACCGAGTCGGTCAACGGGTCAAGTCGGGTCACGGGTCTAGCCTTGACCCATTTTAAAACCAATTATGAGTTAAATAAAAAACGCGGCCATTTTATTTAAAGAAGGGCTGACGTCACACTGATTATAAAAATTATTTTTTAAATCCTTTTTAAATTATAAATTATTTTAAAATCCTTTTTAAATTATAAAAATTATCAAAATGCACTTGAGCCAAAAATAGGTTAAATGAAGGCCAATTAAAATGAAAGAAGAGTCTAACCCAATGTTTTTGGGTATTCCAAACTCAATGACAGAGTTTGATTTGCAAAATTAGATCCTGAAAAATATGAACGAAAAACTGAGATAATTTCAATTTTGTGCTAATGATTAATTAAGCTATCAATTAAACTTTGATTACTATAAAAGTACCTATCTTAACATGTTGGGACATTCTAAATGCAATGGCAGGACCTATTTTATGAAACGAAGTTCCATAAATAAAGACACGTGAAATGTCATAATTATTATTATGCCTTTAGTGATCCAAAAGCTAGTTAACTATCAAAGATAACATATTTTAACTTTTTATGACTTTCTAGACTCAATGATGGAGTCAATTTTATTAAACAAAGTGCCAAGAAATGGGACACGTGAAAGTATAACATTACAAAAATGCCCATAGGCTTAATATATGCTATAAATATGCAAATTAAGATCCAGAAAAGCCTAAATTGATTATCTTCAATATTACAGACCTGACGGTGATGTCCTTTTGAGAAAAATAAGACTTGGTAATAAACTAAAAAATGACGATTATGTTCTTAAGACTTAATGAAGTTACCAGAAGGGTATAGATGAATTTAAAATGTCTATGTAAATGTTTTAAGGACCGTCTGGACTCAAAAATGAAGTTCAAATACGTAAATCGTGTATGGAGAAATATGGGACATTAAAAAGTGTAAATTACCATTATGCCCCAAAAGGGCCAAATAAACTATAAAGCATAAGGAACCCTAAATCGGGAATTTGAGAATCTTTTAATCGATTAGACTAAGTTCAAAAGAGCTTAAAATGCATAAAGATGCTTGAAATTTGTATGAATACTAATTTAATATACAATGTATTTTTGATCCATGATTATAGGATCACCCAAATGATGAAAAAATGGAACATGGGTATGGGATAGCTACTACGGTACTAGTATGGGAATGCAATGCTAAGGACCCAATGTAAGTAAACATGAACCCTAATATGTGAATTTCTACTCTGCTAATGTGCCTACTTGTATAACTACCAATTTTTGCTTATTGAAATTGTGCATTAGTAATTGCTTCAAGTTCACAACCTATTTATTATCGTGTTTCCATTATATGGAATTTGTGATTTGTTGAGATCCTATTTGTTGTGAATACCTATGAATTCTTTGACTCCTAGGCTATAACTTGTCTTTGTGGTAATTGTGATCCCTTTTGTTGTGGACGTTTGTAACATATGTATATGTACATACTTTATGAATCCTTTCACTGATAATATTATTTGTGAGTACTCGGGGTTGTGTATGTCACAACGCCCATATTAACTCTTTAGATGCTAATGACCTACGAGGTCGGTGTTTGGGAATGATACCCAACATGCTGTCTTGACGAGGACATTTTGATATGATGATAAAAGCTCTTGGTGCCATTCAGAGGAACCTAGAGATGAGTGGTGAACCTGGATGAGTGTTGTGTGGGGGTAGCCGGGCCCTATTTGTTGATAGCATCTATTTGACTTAAATTGGTCTATGTTTGATTCCACACTATTTGTTGATTTGATAACATTACCTTTAGATGTGCAATACGCTTTTGAGGCTTATCTTTGTATTCGATTTGAATCTCTTTGATTTGGGCAGCTAAACATTATATGTTGATAAATTTGTGCTTGTTGACTTGTTCAGTTATCCCTATTGCAATCGTAACCTCTTTGTGAATTGTGTTAGTTTGGCCTGATAGCCGATTCCTTTGAACTTGAAATCCTATGATTATTCTCTTTTTATACACCTTTGTGTAACCCATGGTAGAGTAAATGATTTACTTACTGAGCTAAGTTAGCACGCACTAGAATTATAACGATTTTCAGGTAACATAATATTGAAGGAAAGGCAATGATGGTGACTAATGGAGCTAGTGATGTGCTTGTGGGTAATATTGATGTTGTATAGCTCCAAGACTTGGTTTGAATTAATCCTGTAAGGATGATACTAATATTAGACATTGTGACTTAGTGATATTAAAAGATGTCATTAGATTTGAATTGTGATCAATGATGATGGGAATTGTATTTAAGAATGATCTTATTGATGATTGTTAAAGTTGATTTGGATATCAGATGAGTTACATGTGTGTAGCTTCCGCGCTTGATAAATAATAGAAAAAAATTATTATTATCTTGTGTAATTCATTTGATTTTCTATAGCCTGTCTGAGTGACAGTGTCGGTCATTGACCCCTAATCCGCATAAGGGTGGGTATCAGGTTGTGACAAGATGGTATTAGAGTAAAGGTTAATAGTTTTTGGGAAAGACCATACCTACATTGAACTTGATGACTATTGGATGATTAAAATGATTAAATGATTGGTGATTTTTGAAAGACGATAGTGTGTCTAGGTACAAAAGTTATTGGTTTTTGGGAAAGACTATACCATAATTGAATTTGATGATTCTTAGGCAATTAAGATGATCAAATGAATAGTGACTTTTGGAAGACAATAGCATGTTTAAGTGTACAGATTAATGATTCTTGGGAAGGATCATACCATTATTGAGGTTGATGACCCTTGAATAATTAAGCTATGAATTGATCAGTGAATTATGGGAAACTATAGTTTGAACTAGGGCAACGGTTAATGCTCATTTGAAAAATGTAGAGTGACGTAGAGTTAGAATTGTAAAATTTTGGAAACTCGGTGGATCTGACAACAAAGCTATAGAAGAGATCGTCTGTAGAAGGCTTAAAGGATAGTGACATGAGGAGTTTGAGACTCCAGATGAATTGATGATATACCAGAAATGTGAGGACTCTTGAGTGAGTCACAGATAGACTTTGATAGGGTAAAAACCAATAGAGCTTTGAGAGGTAGTTATTGTTGAGCGAGACTATCAAAGTTAACATTATGAAATATGATGGTTCTAAAAGGAGACTGACACATGATTAATGACCTTAGGGGAATTAAATAGATCTTGTTGATCTAGGTGATGGTATGACCAAATTGTGGGCAATACTCCATCGACTTAGCTGAATTCATTACAAAAGGTGAGTGATTAATGATTCTGAAGAACTTGAGGACTAATGTGATCTAATGATTGAAGAGACTAAACTTATAATAAAAATCCTAGAAAAACTTGTGAGGACAATGACTATGGTAAATGGTATATAATTCGTTAAAGTACCACGAGAATAATTATGATTATGGGAGGAAGTGAGAATAACTAAATTAGTGATACTAAGGAAGTTATGAATTTTCATGGCTTGAAGAACCTTACTTGATTTTGATGAACCTTGAGTGTCGAATGTAATGACAATAACGATGAGATGACTAATTGACTTGAGCAATTATGAGATATGATATGAAGTCCAGAGTGGACAAAAATTGTGGATAACAATACTTGCAAATGAATGAGTGCTAGTATGCTATTAAATCTTTAGTTACATATGAGACTAATCACCCCACTATATGGCTTCGGAGCCACGAAATGTACAAGGTGCTCCCTATAACGCCCCGATTCGATTATCGAGAATTAAGTCACTAATTTAATATTACAGACTTTACAAAACAAAATGAAATTATGGGAGATTAAACCAAGATAACAAAGACCACAAAAAAATACAAGTAGTCGAGAAGAAAAATAAAAGCAAAGCAAAAAGGGAGAATGGAATAAAATATGTCAAATGCCAAACAAGGCACAAAGAGAAAAAAATTAGAAAATAAGGCCAAAAGTGTTGGCTAAGGGACTTGAACCCAAGACCAAAAATGAGGGAGAGACTTATACCAAAAAGAATAGCTAACTTGATTGCAGTACTTTTATGCTATGTATCTTATAAGATATATGTATATACAATATTAAACCTATTCCACCACCCAACACAACCAATCAGAATACATGCAACACATCGGCACCCAATTAAATATCTAAATATATGTATGTATATATATATATATATATATAGGTGAAGTGTGTGTACATGTGTGTGTATGGTTAAAAAGGGAGTGAAAGAAAAAGAAGAAAAAAAAGAAGAAAGAAGAAGAAGAAGAAAGGGAGAGAAGGGAAACTTGAAGCAAACTCCAAGAAGCTCAGAACTGAGCCAAGAAAGAGGGAAGCTTCATTGTAGAAGGTAAAACACCCACTCTGATTTTCTCTTTTATTAAAAGGATTATTATTTACATACTAATTAATGAAGATAGAGTGCATGTATGACCTTTGTTAGAATCATCCTATAGTGTGGGAGTGAAAAAGGAGACCTAGGAGGCTCAAGACACCCAAATTAAAAAGCCAAAAGCCAAAACCGCCATTGATGACTACAAATAAAGTTTGTCTAAAATAAATGGTGAGAAATTAATTTTTATTACTTGGGTCTTGATCCTGAGGCCACAAGGATTCTGAACCAACAAAAATTACTCTGAATAGACCTAAAAAAAGAAAGATATAATGAGTTTTAGGTCACGGTTTTAAAATCGACCTTCATGAATCGAGTACCAAGCTTGATTTCTAGAACGTCGTTTTGAAGCCACTGAAATAAGGATCATGGTAAGCTAAGAACCATGGATTTTCATGGAGTATTGGGCATGAACGAACCCACTGTTCAGAAATGGCCATGAAGCTTTAATGGGGCTTTTTAGCTTAATTCAATGTCCCAAACCAACGCCAAAAGTTTCCCCTATGTCACAGAAACTCATAGGAATTGAAAGCAGGGGAAAAGAGTCACTAAAAAGTCATGAAATAGAATTCTTAAAAAACCTGTAACTAGGGAAACAGTGGCGTGAGGGACGGGGAAGACGATGAACAAGACGGGTCGGGTTTCGGGTCGGTTCAGGTTCTGTTCAAAACCCGCCCAGTCACACATCCGGTTAAGTGGAATGACACCATTTAGAGTTGAATTTTAAATTTAAATAGAACGGGGTCTGTTTGGTAATGTGAATAAAGGCTTAATTTAATAGCCGCGGTCGAAATGAGAATACCTTATTCCTGGATTACATCTTTATCTGTTGTTTGGCTAATGAAAAATCATAAAAAAAAAAGAAGCCACAACCCCCAGGATTCGAACCCCCAACCTGTGTTCATGTGTAAAACTTAAACCCAAGTGTGTGGCCACTATGCCAACTTCACACATGTGAGTATTATGGGCTGAATATATATATATATATATATATATATATAAAATAAAAGAATTAAATAAATTTAATTTAGGTAAAATGGTTTCGATGCCCAAATAAAATAAAAAGATAGTGTAACTCTATATTTTTGGGCATTTCAGACTCAACGGCGGAGTTCCGATTTGTGAGATAAAGTCCTAAAAAATTAAGATACGTAAAATGTAAAAGGTCCATTTTACCCCTAATAATACCTAGAGCCAATTAAATATAAAAGGTAGTCTATCTTGATTATGTTGGACAATCCATACTTAACTGTAGGATCCATTTTAGCGAACAAGGTACCTAAAAATATGACACATAAAATCATGAAATTATAAAAATGCCCCTAGGCTTAATGAAGCTACTAGAAGAGTATAATTGGAATATAAAGAGCCCTGAGATGGTGATTAAATTACGTAACACTTTAAACAAGTAATAAGATCTTGAATTATGCTGTAGGTTTGTGAACTGATTTAGAGGCAAACCATGGACAACCAAGCATGGAGAAAAAAAGTAGGAAAAGAAGAACATAAGGATCGTCAGGAGGGCGGAGGTCCTTAGCTTGAATCCATTCATTTACAGGACCCCATTGTCCCTAATGGGTTGGTTGACGAAAGAAAGGGCCGCACAAAGACTGGCAAAAAAATATGAAAGTGTGGGTGATAACTTCCAGGAGTTCGAGTCGCCCAGAGAATTAGGAATGTAACAGCAGCCGCCGAATAGATGAAAAATAAGAACAATTATGAGTAACCTTGCACCTTGAATTAGTGGTATTTTATCTTCTATATGAAAATGTGCATAACCTATTTTTGTGAATAATCCTGTACCTGGATCAGTGCTTTTATACCTATTCAAATGTATATCTTATAATTTTTTATACCTGTTCAAATGTCTATCTATACTTTGTGAAATGTTCAGAAACTATGATCTTCATGACTAGATTTTGAAATGACATTCATGTGCATTGATTTGAAAAAATGTCTGTAAATCTTGGCACCCCTTTAATGAGAAATAAATGATTTGTATGAACCCATTTGACTATGAAACCTGAATCGTTGTGTTTTGAATTTGATCATATGTCTGTTCTGAGGATCACCCATGTGGCGCTCCGACTCTTGATGAGACTTACCCATATGGCGCTCTGACTTGAATCTTGTGTCTATACAAGGTTTACTCATGTGGTGCTCTGACTCTTGATGAGACTTACCCACATGGCGCTTTGAATCGTTGTGGATTTCATGTATGAGACTTACCTACGTGGCGCTCTGACTCTTGTGAGACTTACCCACGTAGTGCTCTGATTCATTATATAAATATTTGATGTGTGTAATATGTGTCTGTTATCCATTATTCGAAATCAGATTTTAAAAGCACCCTGTCATGTGTATTTGTCATTTGTTATCATGTTATTTATTCCATAACTTATTATCTGAATCATGTTTTAAGAATTTCATATGCTAGTATATGATTTGTGAACAACTCTTTACTATCTACTTTGTGATTTGATATTCGAACTATGTTATCAAAAAATAACGTGTTTTAGAAATGCTTTAGTTATATCTGCTTGAATCTTTAATATGATTTTATATGTGATTTATCTTAAAGCATGTTTTAAGTTATCCTTATGTATATGCTATATGTTTGAGAAACTTGGTAACCATGGTATTTTGTGTAAAACTCTGTCTTGCAAAACCTATGACAGGATGCAGGAATTACTCATGAGCTTTGTGAAGCTCATATGGATTTATCCAATATATTTCAGGTAATTAAAATGGCATGAAGTAGCAAAGTCCACACCATATGGCTGAGAACATGAATGTGATAGACCTTTTGTACCATGATTTTGGTTAGACGTGATGTGGGTTATTTTTGGTAATCATGTGATGTATATTTTTGGACTTGACGATAGTTGGAACTTTTGGAGATTTTATGTTTTGTACTTTTGGGAATACGTATCTGATGTATTTATAAATGTTGATGACACATGATGATAATAAGGGTGACGTTGATCTTACTTTGAGTATACTTTATAAATGTCTGGTGTTAAAATGGTTATCAGATGAGTTGCACACGTGTAGCTTCCGTAATTAATATCAAGAAATAAAATATCACTCTTGTGCAATTTATTTGATTCTGTACGGCATGTCCAAGTGATAGTGTCGGTTACTGGCCCTAAATCCGGATAGGGTGAGTTTTGGGTTGTGACATTCCCTGTACAATTGAATAAGTTCTCAAAGGGAACAAATCTATTAGAATTGAATAATGATTGGGGAAAATGTATTATGATGATGAACCAAATATGACAATGGGTATAAAAAACTAGACATTTGAGTAAACTTTTGTGCAAAAGTACTGGAAACAAAAAATAATGACTATTACTGGAAAAAAGTCATAGGACTTTGAGATTTGAATTTTTCAAAATTGATGTTGAAGGTTCAAAGTGAACCAAATATAATATCACAGTTAAAAGTACTTTCAAAAAGTAGATTGTTATATGAAGAATTAGTAACTAGGGTGAAATATAATGTTGCCCTTGTTTAATTCGGTCACAACATCAATTAGGTGAACATCAGCCAGATCAAGCTCTTGGACAATCAAGAAACTTGGGATAATGCTGATGCTGCACTTTTTGACTCGCAATAAGTGAGGGCTCCGTGACCTGTAGAACACTCAGAAACACGATCAGAGGTCCACCGGATTGGCTCCGGCGGTAGCCGCTCCGATGCTTAAGTAAGTAAAAGGAATTGAAAGACTGTATTGAAAGCCAAAGAATGAGCATGAAAATAAAGCGTACCTTTAGGGTTTAATTTATAGACCATGGCCTTCCTAAGTTGATTAGGATTTGATGCCATGAATATAGGGATTTGATTATCGGAGATTGCAGTTACCTTGAGGAGTATTGCATAGAGATAACCATAGATGGTAGTTCCCTTATTGAAGACTGTTTCCTTGTCGAAGACTGCTTCCTTATTCCCTGCTCGGCATTCGCTAAGGCGGTGACGAGGTCTGGAGTGTTGGTCTGGACCCTGTGATAAGTTCTGAGACCCTTGCCCGGATATGTGTGCTCTGAAGGCATAAGTTTGGTCACTTCCGACCTGTTGTGCTGATCTGGATGCTTGATCTTTTAGTCATTGGCTGAGTGGAAACCATGTTGGCAGAGCATGAGTTGGATTATGGTCATACGTGTCAAGTGCTGATTGGCCTACTCTTTTATGGTATATCAAATGCATAGAGCAAAGGCACATATTTTGGTGCAACTAACTTCTTGATTCATGAAAATTTCTAATATGGGAAGTAAGGAAAATGATTCACCTTGAACCAATTCCTTTGCCTTCTCAGCATCCAAGTCGAGTAAAGAGGATAGAGAAGAAGAATAATCATGCTGTATAGAAGGGACAATCAGTTTACTTTGAACCGTGACATCAACAAGAACACATAACTTGTCCAAGGTGGGACATATTTCTTCTAGATGAAAGTGAAAGCAGTGATCAATAGGATCCCAAAATTGAGCTTAAGCCCACAACAGATGCCAGTCTATAGTAGCTTGGGCAAGAGAGAAAATAGCTTTCAGTCTCAATGCCCCTAAGTGAAGCTTCTCTAAGCCTGAGGGGCAATATAACCATGTATGGATTTGTTCATAAAAACCAACCACGTCTATGATTCCAGAACCCATAAGAGCAGAGAGCCAGAAACTATAGCGATGGAGCTGACAAGAGGCTGAATATGATGAGTTGGGAGGTTTAGGGTTTGTAATACAAACTAAAATACTCGCAAGTTCATTTCCAAGTTGGTTTAGGAGACTAATTTTCAAAAAACATGCAATAGGCCGTGAAACAGCCCGAGCCAGAACTTGCTGTCGACCGGCACACCTTAAGTGTCGATCGGCACATAGGTGGAAGAAACCCTCTTCTTTATGTGCCGATTGGCACACAGAGAAATTTCAGGCCATTTGCCTAGTTTCACCTATTTTTGTTGTTTTCCTTATGTTTTGTTAGTCCGAAACTTTTCGGATACCAATTCCTATTCATTTTTGCTGATATTACACACATTCGTAAATAAAAGTGCATACATTAATCAGTTATCTATTCAAAACAAAAAAAAAAATTAAAAATAAGAAAATAAAAAATTAAAAAAATAAAAAAAGGACAAATTGTTCATCAAACAAAGTGTTCATAAAAAAAGAGAAGTTTCATCCAGTGGTGCCCTCGCCGTCCTCCCACTTGTCATCGAGGCTGACGAGAAGAAGCCTCTTCTTCCATAGTGTCCTCATTCTCGCTCTCCACCACTTGTCTCGACGTTCTACTAGGCCTAGTTGGCTGAGTACAAGAGCTACTCGATTAACTCCTGTCTTTCTTCTTTGGTTCTCCTTCTCGCCTCCTACTAGGAATCCCTCCTCTGGGATGATCCTATCCTTGATTCATGTTTTCAAGGAGAGAGACTCTAGCGGCCTAAAAGATCATGAGTTTCAATTCAAAATCAACACAATGTCAAAATGCAGTCAATGCATGAACAGTCAAAAAAGAGGAATCATATCCTTACGATGTCAGAGTCTATTGGGTAAGTAGCTTTCCACCATGATTCCATGGTAATTTAGGTAACCTTATGCTTTAAAGGCCGTAATGTATACACATTCCTCTTCGTAAATAGTCCGGGCTACTTAAATTTCTAAGAAAATCTAGTTTTAATTTAAAAAGCAAAAAGACCATGTAAAAGTTTAGGCAAAAAAGGAAAACTCTTACCCCAGTCAAATGGTTGGGAGCCGATAGTCCTTCAATAGTCCCTAGTTGGCTGGGATAACTCTTCTAGCCTAAAATTCCCATCATCGGTAATCACCGATACATTGAAAATTGGAAAAGTTGTCGGTAGTCCTGCGTTAGCCACTATGGTGGTGGCCTCCTAAAATGTTCTATCACTCGTGCTTGGTTTCCCAGGCCCTAGGTGGGGGAGGAGGACCCCCGGTCAAGGAAGGCGTTAGCTACTCCAAGTAGCTCATCATATGGCCGAACTAGTTGAAAATCCATTGCAGGGTCCACCCCCTTATTAAGCTATAAGAAATCAAGATTGGAGTTAAATAAGTCCAAGTCTCTATATAGCTGAAAAAATTTGCACAACCGTATCTACTTGGCGGATCACTCTATCACCTAAGTAATATACCCTCTTAAAAGGGCCTTCGATAAATCAAACGCCGACACGTTATTCTAATACTTTGCGCCATTGAGGCCGGAATCACTCTCTAAGGATTCCATCGAATTTGTCATAAATAAAAAACATGAGTTTCTCACATCACATATCAACAAAAGGAAATTTCCAAATAGGGGACTAACCGTGTCCGCTTGGAGCATGTCTAAGGCTTCCCGAAATCTCTGCACCACGTTCGCCCCCCAGCGAGTCCACCTGTTCTCCCCCCATAGAGTCTGCCTGTTGGCCTTCCTCCACTACTACATGCGGGGAAATATGTTCTCTTCTGCCTCCACTAATGGGTAGGGCAACAGTTGGAGGACCTCATAGGCTCAAATCTGTCGAAATAGGAAACTCAACCAAAATGAGATTTTCTCAAAAAATGAAATTGGAAATTCAAAAATTCATACCTCCCAAACAATTTTGAAACCACCAAGTCCCTTAGTGACTGCTTGGGATAGCATACACAGTCCAATGGTACAAAACAACTATCGTGCCGCTTCCCTAGTTGAAGCACCCAAAGTTCACCACATCCTCCAAAGTAGGGAGACACCAAAGGTGGATGGTGTCATCGGCATTAGCCAAGAGGGTCCGACCAAAGACAAAGGGCATGAAGGCTTTGGTCAACTGGTCCTCCTCAAAAGCATTACGACACTTTTAGAAGCGGAAGTTTTTCAAGATATGCCTAACTCGTACCGTGCCACCGGAGGCCAACGTAGGTTGCACCCCAGAAGTTTAAAAATCTCATCACCCTAGCTATACATTTCTCTATCCCTGGTACTTTATCACCGATGATCCGAAGGCCCTGTTGTGATTGAGAAGTCAAGAGAAATTAATGTTACCTCTCTAAATCGGAGGTAGAAAGTGTTAGTGGTGTCACAGCATCTCTTAGCTAAAGCATAAAGAATCTTTCGTTCATAATCAACATGGACTATTTGGTCGAAAAAACGGCATAAAATCTTCTGTTCTCACTTGCCCCTTGGCATCAAAGGGGCAAATCAACCCACCATTTCGCGATGTCCGCCGCCGAGCCTCGAGTTCGAATTTCTAAGTCCGACTGCAAGGAATCAAAACTAATATGTTAGAAAAGCCTTTCAAATAGCATGAGTATGCCAAACAAGCATGAACCAAATGCAAAAAGTCAAAGCAAAGCAAAAACTGTCCCATTCGGGCACTTTTCACAAGCGCGTGGTGTGCACCTTCCAAAAGGCACGTGGGTGAAATGCCCATGCATGCATGCAACTAAAATTTCATGCAAAATACTTTCAAAGCATGAAAAATAAACCAAATGCATCAAGAATCAACTCAAAAATCTCAAAATAATTAGAAGAAAACTAAGAAAATCCATTCTTGGCCATTACGGTATCATTGCGACATATGGTGCGTTGCCTCTTGGAGCAGGCTCGTGTTGTTCAAAAATCTCGAGGCTTGTTTGTATTGGAATATTATGCCATGCACCGGTCCGGACATCTCCTAAATCTCGATCAATATTGAACATTGGGTCCGAGTCACCATGGCCTTCACTTGACATTTTCTCTTGAAAATTTATGGATTTTTGGTTAGAGATCAAGTTGTTTGATCTTTCGAGAGGTCAGAAAAAGTGTCAGATACTACAATCTAACCTCTTTCACAACTCTATAAAAAATGGTCACAAGAGTGGTAGGGGAGAGCTCAAGAATACAATGAAAAAACCCAAAAGTCATGACATTTTAAAGCTTACTACCCAGGCACCCAAGTGCCGATCGGCACTCACAAGTAGCCGATTAGCACACAGAGGGTGAAAACCCCCCCTGTTGTGTGTCGATTGGCACACAAGGGCTAGGGCAGACCCATTTTTACGATTTTTGGCCCATTTCAACCCATTCTTTATCAAAATCAAGCCTTTTTTTTCAAAATATGTCTAAGAAATCCATCATGATTCAACACCGAACATTGAAGGTGTCATGCCCCAAATTTTTGCTAACCCGAGGCGCGAGTAACGAAACTAAAAAAAAATGAAATAAAGGATAATCTAAACGGATTTAACTAAACATGCATTCATTTTCATCGATACATCTAAAAGTATAAAATACATCCCAAAAATACATCGTTCAAATGTCATTTGGGCTTAAGCCCTTACATCTCAAAATATGCCCCAAGGGCCAAAAACACTCCAAGCACTTTCTCCTATTGAGACATCACCGAGTCTCACGTAGCCGGGGCATCATCTGAAATATGGTATCCCACGAATGGGTCAGCTCAACTGCTGGTATAATATAGTGCTAATGCAAAAAAACAAAATTAAGGTGTGGCATGTGCAAGTGTACATTTATCTCTACATGTCATCCAATGTCATTAATGTAACACATGATCAATATGCATGACGGACCCATGCAAACTCTATGCCACACTCATGTCTCATCTTACTGGTCCTTCCCCGATGGCCTGAGTATCCATGCTCTCACTTTACGGTCCTATCCCTCCTAGCATGAGTACCATTGGCCAATTTTGGGTATTTCACCATAAGATCTACACCCTTATAATGCATAACACCATGTGCTCAACTCACACTATGCCTTCAAGGAATCACACTATGCTAATATGCCCTGATTCCACGATACAATGATGTGATCTTAACGAAACCATTTATCAACACATGAAGCATGCTTTAAGTTATGTATATTCTACTTAAAGTAATAATCAAATCACACAATTTAGTCCACAAGTCCACATATCATGAACAACCTACTTAATCACATGCTTGGTTTTCACATTCATCATCTTAACAATTCCATAAATCATACACAATGAAAACTCATGGAATATACATATAGTCATGGCCCACATCTATCATTCAACCAAACATTCAGAAAGATAACAAGAAACACATAGGCATAGAACTAATCAAACAACATAGCAATTACTCCTAAACTCAATTCTATTTCTTACTTAGCAAAATATCATACCTGACGGGTTGGTCTCAACCCTCAGAAGTAGTGCTCGCTATGTAGTGGAACTAATAGTGATGATGTAGAAGGTCAGACCACCTTCTCCTTGCCTTTCGGTGTCCCTAAAATCACAAAATGCAACTTAGTCCGTTTGCTACTTGAATGATGCTATTCATCAAATCTTATGTCTTTATTTTATTATTTTCTATTTTGCTTAAAATAAATTCTACCATTGGGTCTGGAACATTGAAGAAAATAGGTTTAGCCTTTCGCAGGAATTTAATTTGGACATCTGGGCTAAAAAGGGCAAAACGGTTATTTTGTACTTTCACGGGTTCCTATTTTCCTGAGACCTTTCTTCATAAATCGAACTTCACGGTTGAGTTCGGAATGTTCGAAATAATAAAAATCCACTATCTTTTTATTTTAATCGGGGTTCGTTTGACTGCGTTTTGACTCAGGGGCATTTTGGTAATTTTAAAGGGTTCTAAGTGTCTTTTATTTTTTGGGACCTCGTCTCGCGTCACGGACCTCACCGTTGGTCTTAGGAGATCCAAGATTGTCGAAAAACATGTATGACTTGTCTTATTTGGGTTCTGGGCCATTTCGACATAACTAATTAAATTAAATTATTTAATTAGGTGCAATATATATATATATATATATATATTGTGGGGAATTAGTTACCATGGTTGGTAACCATCCCCTTGGCCACACGCGCTTGCCCCCACGGTCGCCACCAGGGTTCGATCCCTGGCGGCACCCATATATATATATATTGTGGGGAATTAGTTACCATGGTTGGTAACCATCCCCTTGGCCACACGCCCTTGCCCCCACGCTCGCCACCAGGGTTCAATCCCTGGTGGCACCCACCCTTTTTCTCTTTTCATTCCTTTTCTTTTTGAACCCTTCCCATTGTTGGGCCCAACTTAAAATGGCCCAACTATTAAAAAGGACCCATTGGTTTAAATAAAAGTCCAAGGACCTTTTCAAATAAACAGGCCCAATGGCCCTTTTAAGTAATGAAGCCCAAACCTCAGTGCCTGACTTACCCCTTCGTCGTCGACTTCCCGACCAACCCTCCGGTCGTCTTCTCCGGCGATATGGCCGGAGAACGAAATTTTCCCTCCCATTTTCCCAAGCTTTTGACGTCCCATTTTCTATATTTTTTTTCATGAAATCAATCCTAGGAGCTTCAAGACTTCACCGGGACTACTTTAAACCCCAAACACCACTATCCCCGACACGCCCAGATCGATTATTCCTGCTAAAAACCCAGATTCCGGCGAGCTTCATTTCTTAGTATTTTTCCTCATTGTTTTAATCCATTTTCCTTTCTAAAAATTTTCTGCATCTACGAGGGTTAAGCCTTGGTCATTCATATCAGGTTTTAACGTATAAAATAACAAGAATCCGAAGCTTAACCCTAGACCTGCAACTCAACTTTTCCTACTGATTTCTCAATCGTTTCAACTTATTCTTTTTGCATTATTTTCCATTTTCTATACCCTACAAGGCCCTATAAATCAAACCAAGTAACATGGCTTAAAATTTCGAAAAGCAGAACTAAACATGGCTTACCAACTTTCTGGGTTTTTCTCTGGTTACAGGTTCTTTCTCCCTTTTGATCTCCCACTTCTGTTCCAACTTCTGAAACCTGTCTCTGTTTCTTACTTGCTTCTCTCTCCTTCACTCTCTGTCTCTTTATCAACTTGCACAGCTATCCATATACACATAGGTATGCATATATCCTCACGCAACCCCCTTTGCAGCAGCCCATTTCTCTCTCTTCCCACTCCCTTTTCAGCTTTTCCTCAAGTCTGTATCAGCTTTGCATTAAATGCAAAGTTGACTTGTGTAATATATATATATATATATTATTCACTACACATACATCCACACAACACATCAGCCATGCATACACACATACGGTTGTACTCGCACACCCACTCCAGACTTGATGTGCACATTGCGTATTATACATACATACACATATACATTAACATTTAAATAATAATAATAATAATAATAATAATAATAAAAATAACAATAAAAATAATGATAATAATAAAAAAAAGTTTCATTCCAAAAATTTTTTTTTTTTTCCAAGTCTTTACATTCTTCCCTCCTTAAAGAAATTTCGTCCCGAAATTTCAAATAAAATAGAATACATCACTGAACAAACAACTCAGGATACCTAGCACTGGACCTCTGTCTCACGCTCCCAAGTAGCCTCCTCGACCCCATGATGGTTCCTAACTGAACCTTGACCAAAGGAATGGTCCTGCCTCGCAAGACCTAGTCCCTCGAGTCTAATATCTCTAAGGGTCTTTGATCATAAGAAGCGTCGCCCTCTAACTGAAGATCTACCCAATCTAGTACATGTGAGGGGTCAGGCTCTTACTTTCTCAACATCGATACATGAAAGACATCATGAACCTCAAATAGCTGTGGCGGTAATGCTAGCTTATAGGGCCACCTCACCAACCTTCCCAAAGATCTCAAATGGGCCTATAAACCGTGGCGACAGCTTCTCACTATGCCCAAACCTCCTTCAATCCTCACCGTGGAAGCTACCTTGAGGAACACATGTCCCCCAACCTCAAATGACAAAGGTCGCCGCCTCTTATCTGCATAACTCTTCTAGCGACTCTGGGCTGTCAACAAGCGCTGTCTGATCACCTGTATCTTGTCTGTGGTCTCACGGACTATGTCGGGCCCCAAAACAGCTGTTTCTCCCACCTCAGTCCAACACACCTGTGAACGGCACGGCCTACCATACAATGCCTCAAATGGTGCCATCTCGATACTGGTCTGATAGCTGTTGTTGTAGGCAAACTCAACTAAGGCAAGGTGATCCTCCTAGCTAGCTCTGAAGTCTATGACACAGGCCCTAAGCATGTCCTCTAGGATCTGAATGGTACGCTCGACTGGCCATCAGTTTGAGGGTGAAAGGCAGTACTAAACTGTAGCTAAGTCCCTAAGGATGTCTAAAGCCTCTGCCAAAACCGTGCAGTGAAACTGTGGGTCCCTGTATGAAATGATGGATATGGGAACCCCATGTAGTCGTACTATCTCTCAGATATACAATCTACTAAGGACATCCGATGAATTGGTTGCTCTAATCGACAAGAAATGGGCGGACTTCGTCAACCTGTCCACAACAACCTAAATCGCATCGTGACCCCTAGGCAACCTCGGAAGACCCATCACAAAAATACATGGTAACATGCTCCTACTTCCACTCGGCCACTAGTAATGGCTGCAACAAACCTCCAGGCCTCTGGTGCTCAGCCTTCACCTGATGGCACTGTGAGACATCTAGCTACAAACTATGCTATATCTGCCTTCATCCTAATCCACCAATACTAACGGCGTAGATCATGATACATTTTAGTGCCTCCTAGGTGCACCACTAGACGTGAATGATGGAAATCTCTAAGGATATCAGTCCTAAGAGACTCTGGGACAAAAACTCTACCCATGTACCTCAGACTAAGGTCAGAATGAATTGTCCATCCCTCACAGCCCTCAGGACTAACAACTCGTGCTCTAATCTACTCGGCTTCAGTATCTTGTAGCTGTGCCTCAATGACTCTGGTCAAAAGTGTGGGCTGTACACATAAACTGAACAAGGGTGGCATGTCCCTCAAACTCGTCAAGTTCTAAGTCAAACTCTCCAATATCCCCCATCATCTCCCACTCTTTGATAGCAATGCTAGCCACAGTGCTACTCGGCTTCCTACTAAGTGCATCTGCTATGACGTTGGCCTTCCCCGAATGGTACTGAAGGTCAAAGTCGTTAGTCCTCCAAGTACTCTATCCACCTCCTTTGTCGAAGGTTCAGGTCCTTCTGCGTGAAGATGTACCTGAGGCTCTTGTGATCTGAGAACACCTCGAACCTCACCCCATATAAGTAGTGTCGCCAACTCTTAAGTGCAAAGATGACGACAGCTAACTCTAAATCATGTGTGGGGTAGTTCTTCTCATGGCTCTTCAACTGACAAGAACGATAGGCTACCACTCTGCCCTACTGCATCAGTACATAAGCCCAATCCCTCTCGGGAAGCATCACAATACACAGTATAACCCAAACCTCCTTCAAGGGATAATCAAGACAGGGCGCTGAAGTCAGTCTCCTCTTCAGCTCCTGAAATGACTGCTCACAGTCGTCTGTCCTACTTCAAACCTAATGCCCTTACACGTCAAATGAGTCATCGGCGCGACGAGGCAGAGAAAATCCCTCCACAAACCAGTGGTAGTATCCTACCAAGCCCAAGAAACTCCGTATCTCAAATACATTCTTTGGTCTCTTACAATCTATAACGGAGTCGATCTTAGAAGGATCTACAGTACACTCTGCTCCTTAATACAACATGGCCCAAAAACTGTACCTTTTGAAGCTAGAAGTCGCACTTTGAGAACTTAGGCAAATAGCTAGGTGCTCCCTTAAAATCTGTAATACAGTCCGTAGGTGAGAGGCATGCTCATCCTTAGAAGGTGAGTAAATCAAAATATCATCCACAAACACCACTACGAACTGAATCCACATACTGGCCAAAAACACGGTGCATCAAGTCCATGAATGCCTGCTGGGGCATTCGTCACACCAAATGGCATCACCACAAACTCATAATGGCCATAGCGAGTGTGAAAAGCTGTCTTTGCTATGTCTTCCTCTCGTACCCTCAACTGGTGATATCCCAGATTGAAGATCAATCTTCGAGAAGCATCTCGAACCCCTCAACTGATCAAATAAGTCGTCGATCCTCGACAACAGGTACTTATTCTTGATAGTGACCCAGGTTCAGCCTCCTATAATCCACACATAACCGCAATGTCCCATCCTTTTTCTTCGCAAATAGTGCTGAAGCACCCCACGGAGAAGTACTAGGGACTGGATAAACCTCTTACTCTGTAGGTCAGTCAATTGCTCCTTTCAGCTCTCTCAACTCAAGCTGGAGCCATGCGGTACGGTGGGATAAAAATGGGTACGGTGCCAGGGATGAGCTCTATCGTGAACTCTATCTCTCGTCTGGGGGGTAGACTAGTCAAGTCATCCAGGGAAGACAGTTAGGAAACTCATCAACTGCTGGTGGCCACACGACCTTTGTAGTCCCACTGTCACCCGCAACCAAGCTAGCCAACATATAACTGTGACCTCCCCAACTCCTAGAGTCGTATAATGGTGGAACCAAGAAATCCTTATCGTCTCTTGTGAAATAAAAATAGTCTCCCGCGGGAGTACACATTGTCACCCTCTTTTTATAGCAGTCTATGCTCGCCCAGTAAGTGAACAACCAATCCATCCCCAAAATCGCATCAAACCCAGTCATGTTAAGCACAATAAAATCAAAGTAAAGGGTACGATTAGCTACCTTTAGTGAGCAATCTCTACAGATCCTCGTCAACACTACACTACCCCCAACCGGTGTATCAACATGCAACGGGGGATCCAACCGATCCATATTCCAAACCCAATGACATTGCAAGCATAATAGATATGAATAAATGTGATGCACCTGAGTCTATCAATAAACTGGCCCATGAACTGAACATAAGGAATGTACCTCTAACTACTGATGGCCTAGAAGTAGAGGCCTCTAGGGTGGCTACTACATAAACACGGCCTTGGGTAGTCTGACCCTGTTTGCCTCCCCTTCTCTGTCCCTGCTGACCTCCTCCTCTCGGTGCAGGAGCTCTAACACTTAGTGTGGAGGGTGCGGGTGGGTAGTATGGCAGTGGAGGTCTAGGACCTAGCTGAAGCTGTGACAGAGGCACCTGGGTAGTCTGGTAGTATTGCGGCCTCTGTGGGCTCTGTGAGGTCTGTCCTTGAGGACAGTCGGCCTTAACATGGCCTGGCTGGTGACAAGTATAACAAACTTGTGGAGCTCTTTAGGCCTGACTCTGTGCTGGTGGTGGGAACGATCCCTGACTAGATCCGGTCCCCTGTACTAGACTAGGGCCCCTCAGAGGGCAATCGGCCTTCTTGTGACCAGGTTGTCCGCACATGTAACATGAAGAAGATCTCTGTGATCCCCCTCCTCTAGAAGTGGATGGCATAACGGGTCGGGGAACTAATGACTAGAAGGGTCCCTGTGGTGTCTGTGTAAAAGAGGAAAGAGCTCGAGACCTCTTCGACTGTCTCTCTTCAGTATATGTCAGTGTAGGCATAGGGGTCTATGCCTAGGGGTGTCCTGCCTTGGGCCTCGGGCCTCTCTAATCCCTCGGAGGTCGGCCAACTTTCTCTCAACTCTAGTGGCCCTGATCATTGCCTCCTCATAAGTTTCTATGATGTGGCCTGCCAACATTTCCCTGATAGAGGTCTTTAGCCCCTAGAGAAAATGGTAAACCCTCAACTCCTCATCTCTAATGATATGTGGGGCAAACCTCCCCAATGTAGTGAAGCGGGACTCAGTACTAGGTCACTGTCATGTCATCTCAGGAGAAGCGTCCCAAACTCCTCCTTGAATCCAATCCTGGTAGTCACCGAGAAATAATGGTCATTGAACATGGCCACAAAGGTATCCCATCCTTCCTTGAACCTACTGATCCTCCCAGCAGCTCCCTTCCACCACTGACTCGCCAACCCTGTGAACTGAAATGTGGCACATCGGATCCTCAAGTATGGCTCAACAATCCCTTGGGAGTCCAGGATCCTGGTAATCTAGTCTAACCACTCCTCAGCCACTAGAGGGTCAGGCTGTCCTGCAAATGTGGGTGGTCTCATCCTCTGGAACACTTTATCACGAAGGTATCCCTAGTTTCTCCACCTATGGCCCTGGCCTCAACACCAGCAGTCCTAGCCTCCTGCATGGTGCGAAAACACTCCTGTATGATGGCTGCCATATCTCTGGCACTGATGGTCTGCTCCACCTCCTCCACTAGGGCTGGTACAAGAGCAGGTGCGGGGGCAAGAGCTGGAGCAATGACCTTTTCAGCTGCACTGTGGACAGGTGCAGTAGCTGGGGCCACCGTCTCCTCAACTACGACACGAGGAGGTGTAGCAGCTCTGGGTCTGCTTTGTCAGGGCTGAGCAGCAACCCTAGGTTTACCTCGTCTAGATGGCCTTGTCCTCGTAGGAGCTTTCCTCGGTGGCATGTCTACAAGTCCAAGGAAAAGAGAAAGAAAAAATTTAATATTCCTTTTTACATATAGACATAGCATCTCAATTTAAAATTCCCAGTCATGTTCTTATCAGTAATTCACACTTCATAGATTGTACGTATAGCATGTCATCATGTAAACTTTATAAATTCTTACACATTACACATAGCATGCATCTCACTACATTAAATCACGTAATCATGCATCATAAGATAGCATCATTTAACACATAATCACAATAAGTCATGCTTCAAGTGTATAAAATCACATAACACACAAGATCCTATCGCATGCTACTAACAGTTCACACTAAGTCTCATTCTTTCCTCTAGGGTCTCATGGTGTTCAACAATACCCCACAGTCTCTAGGTATTCGAACTTAGGCTCTGATACCACGTTGTCACGCCCCGAATTTTCGTGAACCCGAGGCGCGAGTAACGAAACTAAAAGAAAATGAAATAAAGGATAATCTAAACGGATTTAACTAAACATGCATTCATTTTCATCGATACATCTAAAAGTATAAAATACATCCCAAAAATACATTGTTCACATGTCATTTGGGCTTAAGCCTTTACATATCAAAATATGCCCCAAGGGCCTAAAAACACTCTAAGCACTTCTCCTATCGAGACATCACCGAGTCTCACGTAGCCGGGGCATCATCTGAAATATGGTATCCCACGAATGGGTCAGCTCAACTGCTGGTATAATATAGTGCTAATGCAAGAAACAAAATTAAGGTGTGGCATGTGCAAGTGTACATTTATCTCTACATGTCATCCAATGTCATCAATGCAATATATGATCAATATGCATGACGCACCCATGCAAACTCTATGCCACACTCATGTCTCATCTTACGGTCCTTCCTCGATGGCCTGAGTACCATGTTTTCACTTTACGGTCCGTCCCTCCTGGCATGAGTACCATTGGCCAATTTTGGGTTTTTCACCACATGATCTACACCCTCATAATGCATAGCACCACGTGCTCAACTCATACTATGCTTTCAAGGAATCACACTATACCAATATGCCCTGATTCCACCATACAATGATGTGATCTTAATGAAACCATTTATCAACACAAGAAACATGCTTTAAATTATGCATATTCTACTTAAAGCAATAATCAAATCACACAACTCAGTCCACAAGTCCACATATCATGAACAACCCACTTAATCACATTCTTGGTTTTCACATCATCATTTTAACAATTCCATAAATCACACACAATGACAACTCATGGAATATACATATAGTCATGGCCCATATCTATTATTCAACCAAACATTCAGAAAGATAACAAGAAACACATAGGCATAGAACTAATCAAACAACATAGCAATTACTCTTAAACTTAATTCTATTTCTTACTTAGCAAAATATCATACTTGACGGGTTGGACTCAACCCTAAGAAGTAGTGCTCGCTGTGTAGTAGAACTAATAGTGATGATGTAGAAGGTCAGACCACCTTCTCCTTGCCTTTCGGTGTCCCTAAAATCACAAAATGCAACTCAGTCCGTTTGTTACATGAATGATGCTATTCATCAAATTTTATGTCTTTATTTTATTAGTTTCTATTTTGCTAAAATAAATTCTACCATTGGGTTCGGAACATTGAAGAAAATAGGTTTAGCCTTTCGCGGAATTTAATTTGGACATCCGGGCTAAAAAGGGCAAAACGGTCATTTTGTACTTTCACGGGTTCCTATTTCCTGAGACCTCTCTTCATAAATCGGACTCCACATTTGAGTCCGGAATGTTCGAAATAATAAAAATCCACTATCTTTTTATTTTAATCAAGGGTTCGTTTTACTGCGTTTTGACTCAGGGGCATTTTGGTAATTTTTAAGGGTTCTACGTGTCTTTTATTTTTTGGGATCTCGTCTCGTGTCACGGACCTCACCGTTGGTCTTAGGAGGTCCAAGATAGTCAAAAAACATGTATGACTTGTCTTATTTGGGTTCCGGGCCATTTCGACATAATTAATTTAATTAAATTATTTAATTAGGTGTAATACATATATATTGTGGGGAATTAGTTACCACGGTTGGTAACTGTCCCCTTGGCCACACGCGCTTGTCTCCCACGCTCGCCACCAAGGTTCAATCCCTGGCAACCACACCCACCATTTTTCTTTTTTCTTTCCTTTTCTTTTTGAACCTTTCCCATTGTTGGGCCCAACTATTGAAAAGGACCCACTGGTTTAAATAAAGTTCCAAGGACCTTTTTAAATAAACAGGCCTAATGGCCCCTTTAAGCAACCAAGCCCAACCCTCAGCGCCTGACCTGTCCCTTCGTCCCCGACTTCTCGACCGACCCTCCGGTCGTCTTCTCCGGCCATATCGCCGGAGACCGAAATTTTCCTTCCCATTTTTCCCAAGCTTTTGACGTCCCATTTTCTATTTTTTTTTTCATGAAGGACTTCACCGGGACTATTTTAAACCCCAAACACCACCATCCCCGACACTCCTAGATCGATTATTCCAACCAAAAACCCAAATTTTGGTGACCTTCATTTCTTAGTATTTTTCCTCACTGTTTTAATCCATTTTCCTTTCTAAAAATTTTCTGCATCTATGAGGGTTAAGCCTTGGTCATTCATATTAGGTTTTAACGTATAAAATAACAAGAATCCGAAGTTTAACCCTAGACCTGCAACTCGACTTTTCCTACTGATTTCTCAACCATTTTAACTTATTATTTTTGCATTATTCTCTATTTTCTATACCCTACAAGGCCCCATAAATCAAACTAAGTAACATGCTTAAAGTTTGGAAAAGCAGAACTAAACATGGCTTACCAACTTTTTGGGTTTTTCTTTGGTTGCAAGTTCTTTCTCCCTTCTGATCTCCCACTTCCGTTCCAACTTCAGAATCCTAAAACCTCTTTCTGTTTCTTACTTGCTTCTCTCTCCCTCTCTCTCTCTCTCTCTCTCTATCAACTTGCACAGCTATCCATATACACATAACTATGCATATATCCTCACGCAACCCCCCCTTGCAGTAGCCCATTTTCTCTCTTCCCACTCCCTTTTCAGCTTTTTCTCAAGTCTATATCAACTTCGCATTAAATGCAAAGTTGACTTATGTAATATATACATATATATATATATGTATATACATATATATATATATATATATATTATTCACTACACATACATCCACACAACACATCAACCATGCATACACATATATACACACATACAGCTGTACTCGCACACCCATCCAGACTTGATGTGCACATTGCGTATTATACATACATGCACATATACATTAACATTTAAATAATAATAACAATAATAATAATAATAATAATAATAATAATAATAACAATAAAAAAAAATTTCATTCCAAAAAAAAAGAAAATTTTTTTTCCAAGTCTTTACAAAAGGGAAAATCGATAATTTTCCAAACCCAGTCGATATTGACCAATATGTCATTTAGTAGTGTAAGCCTAGTAATTTGAAACCACCATCAAGTAACTCATGATTTCTTTCAAAAGATTGTGCACATAGTGTTTCCTTTAGGGTTCCCTAAGATACGGGCCGCATTTTCTGAGCAGGGCACAATTGTTCATTTCTTAAACAAATCAAGATCACTGAGTTAACTCAGTCCATTCCCTAGTGAAGTCTGAACCATCAGTCATCTTCTTGAGGAAATTCATCTCCCCAATAAAGTATATTTTGGCATTCCCCATGGAGTCTTTATTCTTCACAAAAAATTAATTCGAGGACATAATCCATCTTGGAAAAAATCATCTAAGGACGTAATCTGTCGCGACCCGAAACCCACCCTATGTGAATTAGGGGCAATGACCGACATTATTACTTGGATAGGCCGTACAAAATCAAATGAATTGCACAAGAGTGATAAAATATTTTTTTTTCTTTTATAAATGCGGAAGCGACACATATGCAACTCTTCTGATAACAAATCGAACTCTAACAATCATTAATAAGAATATCTCTAAGTACAATTTTCATCATCATAAATCACCATTTAAGTTTAACATCATCTCTAGTGTCACCATGTCACGATAATTGATATTAATATTAATCTTATAGAATACCTATTCATATTATGACTTGGAGTTATACATCATCAACATTGCCCACTAAGCTCATCATGAGCTCCACTAGTCGCATCATTGCATTTTCTCCTAATATGGTGCTACCAGAAAAATTGTTATAAATATAGAGTGAGCTAACATAACTCAGTAAGTAAATTCCCTCGCTTTTCCATGGGACAGGGCTTAGTTTAGGTAACATAATGCAACCATATGGCAAGCGAAAGTATATAGGACAATAGCCAGTCACAAAGGAAAATAGATCACCAAAGATGACCCTGTGGGTCCAAAAGACATATCCCAGAGCAGCTTAAAAATGACGATGTAATAACTATTCTATAACTTTCTTTCCATTTTCCATCGTTTGGGTAATCCTATAATCATGGATAAAAAATACATTGTATAATGAATTAGTATACATTCTAATTCAAACATTGTTATTCAGTGTTTTAAGTTCTTTTGAACTTAGTCTATTCAATTTAGATATCTCAAATTCCTAATTGAGGGTTCCCTTGATGCTTTATAGCTTATTTGGCCCTTCAAGGGCATAATGGTAATTTATACTTTTAATGTCCTATAGTTTTTCGTACACAATTTACGTATTCAAACTCCATTTTGAGTCTATTCGGTCCTTATAACATTTATGTGGACTTGTTGATTTCATTTTTTATACTTTTGGTAACTTCATTAAGTCCTAGGGATGTATTAATCATTTTTCACTTTGTTGCCGAGTCATATTTTCCTCAAAGGGACATCACCAGTCTAGTTCATAGTATTGAATATAATTAATTTAGGTTTTTTTAGATCTTAATTTGCATATATGTGACTTACATTAAGCCTAGGGGCATTTTAGTAATTTTATACTTCGTGTGTCACATTTTTTGGGGTTTGTTTGCTAAAATGGACTCCACCGTTGAGTCCAGAATGCAAATAAAGCCAGAATATGTCACCTTTGACATTTAACTGGCTTTTGGATTACTAAGGGTAAAATGATAATTTTGACATTTCACGTGTCTGTATTTTCAGGGACTTCGTTTCACAAAACTGGATCCAAGCATTAGGTTCGGAACGTCCCAAAATATTAAAGTACGTATTTTCATAGTCATCAGTGTTCAATTGGCCACTTAAAGAATCATTACGACGTATTTGAAATTATTTTAGCTTGCCCGTTCATATTTTTCGGGATTTAATTTCACAAATCTAGCTTCGTCGTTGAGTTTGGAACGCCTAAAAATATTGGGTTACACTATTTTTTCATTTTAATTGGTCCTCATTTGGCCTAACGGCATTTTGGTAATTTCTCTTATAATTAAAAAGATTTAAAATTAATATTTAATTAATTTCCTTGGGCCATTTCATAATTAATTAGAAGGTTATAGGGTCATTTTATAATTAACAGAAAGGTCTGGGGGTCAAGTTATAATTTCATAAATTTTTAAAAAAACCATCCAGGTCTGGTCCAAGGGTAACTGAACCGGTCTAACAGACGCGTGAACTAACCGGTTCATACGGTTCGTTGGACCATGCTGACATTAGCCCTATTTTTTTTTTTTAAATTATTTTAAGTAAAACAACACTATTTCAATAAACCTTTAAACCCAATTACACGCGGGTCAGCCTAGACCTGGTATTCGACCCGACTTGACCCGTTGACCGATTTGGTTACTATTCTTCTTCCCCAATTCTTCGATGAGGGTTTTAGTCGCCTTTTCCTATGTCGATGATCAGTCGCCGATAGATTTTCGGCCACAGTCCAACAGGGGTTCAAACCTATTTTGGATGAGCATTCCATAATTGGAGTTATTTTAGGGTTTGTCCGAATGTGGATCGTCGAAATAGGGGCTTCCAGTGGGTCTCGGTGAGACCCACTTTTCCGGACGAGCTCTTTCTTCTTATATTTTGATGAGTTTCCTTCACTGTTTTGGTTCCATTTTCTTATTATGGGTTCCTAGGAGCTTGGGGAACATTTTCCCTGTTCCTAAATCTAAACAAAACAAGCTTAATTTAGGTTTCCAATTTTTTCCTTCCTTGGTTGTAACTTAATAGCTCTCAATGGTTTCTTAACCATTTTTGATGATTGCAAATTGCAGAATGCTCTAATTTTAATGCTCTTTTGAGCCATGCCATTTGTTTTAAGCTTTAATCAAGCTGGGTTAAAAACTTATTTTTCCAATATTTCGAGTTTAGGGTTCCTTAGGGTTTTCTTAGCTTAAATTCTTCCATTTTTTTCGTATTTTCATCTTAATCACATGTATGTACATCTCATAGTTCATAGGGCTTTAAAATAGTACCTTTATGCTATTTTGTTTTCTAAGAGAGAAAATCAAATTTTGTGTTACCTTATCTTTAGTCCCTCCATAGCTTATTAGGCTTACTTTTGAGTTCTCATGGTATGTCCAGATGTCTTTCTATGGCCTCCAACCTTTGTATGCATCAATAGCTTCCTCCATCTTCATGTCTTATCTTTCCCTCTCTACTTTGTCTCTCTCTCTCTCTCTCTCTCTCTCTCTAGCCAACCATCATGGTTTGATTTCTCTTTAACACATACATCACACACATTACATATATACATATGTCTCTCTCTCTCACACACACACACACACACACACATATATATGTGCATAGGTTTTCATTGGAGGAGAGGGTGGTCCAATGAGGTGTTGACACCTCAACTTTTAAGCTTCCAGACTTGTAATTTTATATAGGTTATATATACATATATCTTGTGGGATATATAGCACAAAAGTGTTGTAGCCAAGTTGGCTATATTTTTGGGTATAAGTTTTTCTCTCTCTTTTTGGTCCTTGGCTTCAAGACTTTGGGCCAACACTTTTGGCATTCTTTTATTCTTTTTTCCTTTTTTATGCTTGTTTGACATTTTACACTTAATCCCCTTTTTCTTGTTGCATTAATTTTTTCTCTTCCTTATGTACTTGTATTACTTATTTATTGTCCTCATGTGTCGATTTCATAAATCGAGATATTAGCAAATTTTCATGGCCTTCATTGTCTCGTCTTGATGTATTTAAATGTATTTTAATTTTTCTAATAGTCCATTATAATTATTGGAATAATCCTGATTAAACGGGCTCCATTTATGCGTTGTGCTAATCTTGCTCAAGTGCATTTCGTGCACAAATTTTTCATATTTACTTGTGTGTTAATCATTGATTATCACTAGTCGTAACTTCTTATCAAGTCATGACTCTTGGCATTAAATTGCATTTTAAAATTGGTCGTATCTAATTTAGAATTAGTTGTTTTCATCATTTATACCTTTGCTTTCGTATTTACGGGTCACTAGTCATAACTAGCGTTGCTCATGGTTA
Source organism: Nyssa sinensis (assembly GCA_008638375.1). Lineage (NCBI taxonomy): Eukaryota > Viridiplantae > Streptophyta > Magnoliopsida > Cornales > Nyssaceae > Nyssa > Nyssa sinensis. The sequence goes on from CM018050.1 coordinate 20,925,414, forward strand.
TTAAGCAAATTAACTTATGATAAATGTCATTGTCGTTAATTGCTTCGCTTAATTGGGTCGAGATGTTACATAATCCATCTTGGCAAAAAACAGTATGAGGACATAATCCATTTTGACAATCTGTTCATTAAGGACAATCACACTTTTCACCATCCTATTAGGATAGTGTTCTTTTCGGGTAAGCCGTCTATCGTATCATCATCCTGTTAGGATAGCATTCCTTTCGGGTAAGTCATCCATTGCATCATCATCCTGTTAGGATTGCGTTTATTTCAGGTAAGTCGTATATCGCATCATCTTGTTAGGTTAATGTTCCTTTCAGGTAAGCCATTTATCGTATCATCATCCTATTAGGATAGCATTCTTTTCGGGTAAGCCATCTATCGTATCATAATCCTATTAGGATAGCATTCTTTTCAGGTAAGCCGTCTATCGCATCACTTTTTATCATCCTGTTAAGGATAGCATTCCATCCAAGTAAGCCATCTATCGTATCACTTTTTATCATCGTGTCAGGATAGCGTTCCTTTCAGGTAAGTTGTCTATTGCATCATTTTTTATCATTCTATTAGGATAACATTCCTTTTGGGTAAGCCATCTATCGCATTCTCTCTTATCAACCTTACTAGGGTGAAATTCCCTTTTAGGTGAAATGTCCGAGGACGTAAGATCATCTCATGAGAACACAACCTCATGAAAGACTTATTAAGATCGCATTTCTTATCAAGTAGCACTTTGAGGAATATTTTTCGAGGGCGTAATCTCACAACAATCCTATTTAGATGAGTCTCTTTAGAGAAATCCTGTAAGGACATCATTCTTTTCTGCTAGTCACGAACTACGAACGATCTGATTTGCCTCAGGGTGATACGTAGGAATCTTATATAGGAATGAGTCTGACCACTGTCAAACAAAAAATCACAATCAAGGTCAAAATGACTATCTCTTTTATCTTAAGTTGATGTTCACTTGCTTGCAAGTTCCATCAGTGAGGGGTTTTTTGTAGACACCTCATTTTGTGACCCTTGACTAAGTAATAACAATTTGGAAGTTATACCAAGAAACTTGGTTCCATTAGGACTCTTCTTGATGGAGTCCTATTCCTATTAGGGCTCCTCTTGGCAGAGTCCTAGTCCAAGTAGGATTCTTCCCGATAGGGTCCTACTTCTATTAGGACTTCTCTTGAAAGAGTGCCTAGTCCAAGTAGGACTCTTCTGATAGAGTCCCACTTCCATTAGGACTCCTCATAATAGAGTCATATTCTTAGTACTCCTCTTGATAGAGTCTTGGTCCAAGTAGGACTCTTTCCGATAGAGTTCCACTTCCATTAGGACTCCTCGTGACAGAGTCATAGGCCAAGTAGGACTCTTCTCGATAGAGTTCCACTTCTATTAGGACTCCTCGTGATAGAGTCCTATTCCTATTAGGACTCCTCATAACAGAGTCCTAGTCCATGTAGGACTCCTCTTGACAAAGTCTCACTTCTATTAGGACTCCTCATAACAGAGTTCTATTCCTATTAGGACTCCTCTTGACAGAGTCCTAGTCCAAGTAGAATTCTTCCTACTAGAATTCCACTCCCATTAGGACTCCTCCTAACTAAACTCTTATTCTTATTAGGAATCCTTATGATAGAGTCCTACTCTTGTTAGGACTCCTCTTGACAAAATCCTATTCTAAGTAGAATTCTTCTCGCTAGAATCCCACTCCCATTAGGACTCCTCTCAACAAACTCTTATTCTTAGTAGAAATCCTCATGACAGAGTCCTACTCTTGTTAGGACTCCTCTTGACAGAGTCATAATCCAAGTAGGACTCTTCCTGATAAAGTCCCACTCCCTATTAGGACTCCTCTTGGTAAAGTCCTATTCCTATTAGGACTCCTTCTAATAGAGTCCTAGGGTCCTATTAAGACTCTCCTGACAAAGTTCCAATCCAAATAAGACTCTTCCTATTAGAATCCCACATTGGTCAGGACTCTTCCGCCCATCGAAGGGCGTTTCGATAATTTGGGCACCATTTTGCCCACTAAGGGCATTTTGGTAATTTTGTCATAATCCTACCCTCAGTAGGACTTTTTAGTCACTTGAGGGGCATTTTCAGTAATTTTTATATCATTTTATCCATTTGGGAGTATTTTTGGTAATTTAAGCCATTTGGTGACAAATTTGGGGTAATTTGGTCATTTCACATGTCTTGTGGCTAATCTAGAGATTCTCCACCGAATTGGGGGTAATTTGGTAATCTTGAGTGATAGTAGTCTATTTAAGCATAATTACGAATTTTCACTTTTAAAGTTTCTATAGATTTGGTTCCTTGATATTTTCTTAAATAGAGATACATCGAACCTAGACTATTTTCATTTTAGAGTTTATTTTCCAATTAAATTCTATTTCTCTTTTATCTTATTGGTTCTTGTATGTAGACATCAATTCTATTGGTTCATGTATTGTCATAATTATTTGTTAATTCATTTAGTTAGGATAATCATTTTAATTTAATTTTTTATTTATTTAATTAGATTATTATCACTCAAGACATGATCTTAGCCCTCCATTTTAGGGTTTCATCTTAGACCCTTGGATCGAACCTCCATATTTTCCTATAAATAGAGCCCCCTAGCCATCAGTTTTAGGAGATGAAAGAACATAATTTCAAGGAGCCTTACATTGTTAGTTTAATTCTAGAGTTCTTTCTACAAGAACTCTCCCTTTCTTGAGACCGAAGTCTTGTCAAAGTGACTGCCTCCCTCACGAAACAAGTCGAAGTAACTGCTTTCCAAACTGAATAACAAGACGGCGATTTGCCTGATTGAAGCCTCCGATCCAAATTTTCCTAGTCAAAGACCTGCCTGACTCCTAACGATTGAATAAGGTACGCTCTCAAACCCTTAACAGTTTTCTTAGATCCGGTTGATCTCATCTCTTTTCTCACTCTTAATAAGAGAGGGTAAACGAGAGAACTACGTGACTCTGATACCGTTTTCTAAATGGATACGTGGGAAGCTTTCGGGCCCAAATCATATATTCTTTCTATTTTTTTTCTATTTTATTTTATTTCTTCGTGCTACATCTTTTATTCTTTATCTTTTGCGGACTCACATCTCTCTTTTCAGTTTTCTCACGACAAAATAGCCTTACAAGTGAATATTCGAGGATGATCCATTCAGATCAGGCAGGGTGAGTGCCTAACACCTTCCCACTCCTCAATCTATATGTATTGTTCAAGATGTAACATGTTTGCTTAGTTTCTTGCCCAAAAACAAGCTAGCGACTCCTCAATTTCCCTATCTCCCATAAGAGGTGTTTATTCGCACCTTAGGGAAGGAGATAGTCAGGATATCTCTAAATCCACAAAAATGATTATTTTCTTCATTTTTTCCAGTGCCGGTGCCCTCACTATTCATAGTTTGACCTTAGATTTTTAAGAAAATTATGTTTAGGCATATAAAAATAATTAAAAAATTATTTTAATGCCCTTTAATTATTGGATAAAATTACTAGTTTACCCCTAGGCCTAAATGTGATGTAATAAAGGCCAATTAAAATGCAAGAAGAAATATTACCATCATTTTTGGGCATTCTAGGCTTAATGGTGGAGTTCGATTTTGGAAATTGGACCCCGAAATATATGAACAAGGCAAACTAGATTAATTCCAAATGAGTCTTAAAGTGTTATTTAAGCCACCAAATGAACCTTAATGATCACAATGGTACCTATCATTGCATCTTTCGAAGTTTTAGACTCAATGGTGGGGTTCGTTTCGTCAAACAAGGTACCAAAACTACAGATATGTAAAAATGATCAATTCCCAAACTACCCTTAGTGATAACCGAGCTATAAGATAGATTAGGAAATAATAAGAAGGGACATACCCAATATTATTCGACGCTCTGGACTTAATGATGAGGTCTGATTGAGCATCCGAGAACCCAAAGATGGTCCTTGCATGAAAGTGTGAAATTATGAAAATGCCACTAGACCTAAAGTAAGCCAGTAGGAAGACTAATTAAGATTCAGAAGGGGTTAAGTTTAGTATTTCTGACAGTTCTGGATCCAACGGTGATGTTCGTTTGGGAAAAATGAAACTCTAAAACAAATTATAAAATTATGAATGTGTCACTAAAACTCAATTAAGCTGCCTGAAGAGTATAAAAAGTAAATAGGAACCCGTACTCATGTTTCTAGGAGACTCCGAGTAAAACAAATGAGCTCTGTTTAAGATAATTGGGTACCTAAGACACGAGATAAAAATGGTAAATTTTCTATAATACAATTAAGGCTTAATTAAGGAGTCAGATAAACTTCAGAAAGTAAAAGAGGGACCCACCTTAAGATTAAAGGACCTTCTGGATTGAAAGATGAAGTTTGTTTAGGTAAATGAAGCGCTGAATAGTATAAGACATGAAAAAGGAAAAATGACCAAGAAGAATTAGGAATCCTAATTAGAGATCTTTAGGGAATCCTAAATAGTAAGACTAGGTTAAAAAAGAACTAATGTTAAATAAAGAGATAGTTTAAGCTATGATGAGTGCTAATAAATTATCATTATGTTGGTCCGTGACTTAGGATCACCATCAAGGAATGAAGATGAGGTGAATTCTAAGAAAAACTGTAAGATTGTAAGTGTGGACTCTAAACCACAAGTGAGTAACCTTATACCTTGAATTGGTGTTGTTTCAATTAAATTTTATTTTTGGTAAACTGCCTTTTTACTCAAATGCAAACATGTTTTAATAATGATACAAGGACCTTGATTTGAACATTAACATACTTTTATCTACATCACAAATGTCTTAAAAGCTTGGATAACACATGTAGGAAAGTTTTGCAATATATTTTTTGAATGCTATCTCATATGACTTCTTGTACATTATTATACCTCGCCAGGGGTCTCTTAGCTGGATCATGCTTCACATAATATACCTATGACCAGAGGTCTCTTAGCCGATAGGCCATGTATGCCATGAGCTATAAAATACTTGTATCACCATGTGACCACTTAAGATCTAACTTAGTTTGCTTTGACCTGTTTGATCTGTCATGTTCTGATTATACTATACATTTTTTCATTGATGGCATAAATCATTTTTATATGATTACATGAAGTAAAGGAAACAAGCTCTATCTAGTATTTTGTTTTGTTATAATATGTTTTGTTTGCAAAATTTACTAGAATGTCTAAAGAATGTTTCTGTAAAGTTTTGCAAAGTTTCTATATAAGCTTGATTTTTATTGCTAGTAGATTTAAATGTTTTCCAAATGATATCCTATTTAAATGTTATGTATGGGTTTCCTTCAAACCCACGACAGGACACCAGTATTACTCATGAACTTTTCATACAACTTATATAGATTTATCTATGAATATTTCAAGTGTATTCTAGGGAAAGGACAAGTCAATAAGATATAGAAGAAAGACTCTGAGCCTAAATGATACATGTAGAGAAGCACCTAGAGATATCCCAATTTCTTAGGTGAAGAGATGCTTTAGAACTTGGGTGACAACTTAGAGAAATTGTTGTAAGGAAGTGGCTAGCATTGTTATAGATGTTTCGTCATTCACATGTATGTGTGTACCCCTATTATGGGCTCATGATGTTGTAAACTCTGAACAATGTATAAGTAATGTATTAGTAAGCTCTGCCAAGTGTGTATTGTATTCAAGAAAAAAAATAACCTAGGTAATTCCGTTGCCAATGAATGGTTATAAGAATGCAAGTGACTTGGAACATGTAAGAAATGACCTTTAGTTGGTTGCATTTCTCACAGTTTGCACAATACGGATGTGAGCGATGTAATTAACTAGCTAGTCGCAATCCCTAATCCACATAGGGTAGATTTTGGGATGTGACATAAGACATTTATTAGTCCATTATATATATATTTTTTACTTTTTTAAAAAATGGTATGGTTGGAGTTTCATATAATCCACTTTCTTGTTGTGGGTAATGTCATATCTTGTATCCCATTGTATACGGAATACGAAATGCGGAATACGCCAGGAAAAAGGCCTTCATAATTCAATAAAATGTAATCTATTTCCACTTTGAACATAGTGGAAAAGATAGTTATCTACAAAATCTTTCAAAAATTTGATTAGATAAAGAATGGAAGCCTCACTCCATTACAAATTTGTAGTACAACATGTGCATTTCATCTAATTTACCACACATAGGCTTCCTTGATAACAACACTACTATCAATCAAATTCCCAAAGCATGTCATCTATTAACATCATAGCTTGTCTACCTCTTCCTTATTAAGTAGCTCACTAATGGCTTATCCTAGCTTTCTCTTCCTTAGCATACTTGGAAAAAAAAAAGTAATAATTCTGGAGTGAGCTTCACACTTAGCTCAGTAAGTAACACATGTGTCCTGTCATGTGTTTTCATAAACCAATTTCCTAACATAGATACAGTTTATCTATGGACTTCATAGTTTCCATTTCTAAAATGGTTTCAAGAACAATAGTAATAGTAAGAACTACAGGTTTTCAAGGAATAATAGTAGTAGTAAAATATGTAATTCTTCAAAATCATTTCACAGGAGCTGTTATTCAATTCACATTTTAGTAATATATCTCATTGCTTTTCAAAAGCAGTTCACACTTCAAAAGTAGCTAAATCACTTTCCATTTCTTATATAAGTTATGCCCATCTTAACGACCACAACAGGAGAACTCGTGTCGACCCGAATTCTAAACAAGAGGTCAAAAAATGACATAGTCATATATAGTGACACATGAGAGATCTCTAGGCCTACTTGGGTTCTGCTAAGGCATCCACTATGCCTTAGCCAAAAAAATGTTGTCGATGGAATTTACATGACAATAATTACCCAATTGCAGAAAACAGTTATCCATGGATTTAAAACAAGTATCAAAACTAATTTCAAACCATGTGTCAAATCTGATTTCATAATTATAGTTCGAACCCCTACTTTGTTATTGGGAACTTTGTGACCTTATGCCTTCAAGAGATCATCTCCCATCATTTAAGAGGTAGAACTGTCATTATGAATTATGTGATCAAGACAAAATAATAATTTCTTGTTCAAACATATTCTTTTATCAAAACATGTTTGCTCAAAGAAGGATAATAAGTATCATCAGCTTAACACAAGTATTTGTAATTATAAAAATATTTGTATATAAAAGAACACCAATTCAAGATACAAGGTCACTTGCATGGCGTCCTTAGTTCCCATTTATTCCTTCATCACATGTCTCTATAGTCAATCAGTCCCTTTTTTCCTCTGGTGATTCCTATAACATGGATCAGATAGCAATACATGATTTAAGCTAAATCATTGCTTTCAGCTTTCTTTTTAGTCCAAATGGACCTTATTTTTGTACTCAAAAGCCCAAAAACCTTAAGATAGGTCCCCTACTTCATTAACACTTACAATTTCTTTATTTCCTACTTCAGGAACTTGTTCATCATTCTTTTTTGACCTCTCTTGGGTTGTTTTTCCATGGATTTTTGCCTTTTTGTTTTTGTCTTTGCTCATCAATAGGCTGATACTATGCCTATTTCTATCCTTTTCACTTACAATCTTTTATTTCTCTACTCAATTGATTCTCTAAGGTCTTCTAATTTTATATAATAGCATTTTCGGGTACTACACCCGTGTTTCTAGCAAATTGTGATCTTTCCTTTTAGGTCACCTAATGTACCCAAATGAGCTCCAAAGGTCTTAAAAAAATTTATAACTCACCAATTATCAGTATTAACCAATTATTCAACCTTATTATGCATTATTTCAGATTTTTGCCAATTGTGAAATATTATAAAAACATGAGCTGTTATAGTTCTGAACCTAACAATTGGTAGTGTAAATGTCTTCAATTGGGTTTTCATCCTTTACATAACTCAAATGGTGTCTTGGAGATGGCTTTAAATGAAACCTTATTCAAGATATGCAATACTATGTTTATGGCTTTACTCCACAAATGCAAAGACAAGCTAGAATTGCTCAGCATACTCCTTACTATATCCTTAAAGGTAGAATTTCATCTTTTTCCCACCTTATTTTGTAGAGGTGAACTAGCATTGTATATTGGGTAACAATATGTTCTTCCTTAAAAAAATATAAAAATGGACCAACCCTTTGTCCCATGTCTGTGTACCTACCAAAATATTATCCAATTCTATCAAATCTTATAAATTTAATCATTTTGTCCAATTATTTCTCTACTTCCTTCTTGTACACTTTAAAGACATTTAATGCCTCAAATTTACCAAAAGGGATAAAAAAATACATAAACCATGAATAGTCATCAATAAATGAGATGAAATATCTCTAACCATTTAGACAAGGAGTAGAAAATGGTTCATAGAATTCAGTATGTATGATTCCAATAACTTGTCACTCCTCTTAAAATATTTATTGGACATTTTCTTTCCCTTTATGTAGTCCACACAAGTACCAAATTCAAAAAAAAAAAAAAAAAAAATCTAGTGCTACTAAAACTTTATCATTAACCAACCTTTTAATTCTCTCGATAGAGATGTGTTCTAATCTCTTATGCCATAATGTAGAAGATGACTTATCTTATTTCTATCTATTGCCAACATCATTTTTGCACAGTTAAAAGACTTCGCTCAAAAGTGAAATATAAAGAGTGTTTATATAAACCATTATTTAAAATTTCAGAATCTATAATAGTAGAGTCTTTAATTAAAAAAAATTCGACCAACAAAACTAAGTTCAAATCCTAAAAATTCTAATTTTGAAACAGAAATCCTGTTTATTGAAAATAAAGGAACTTAAAAAGAGTTTTCATTGTCTTTAATAAAACCATTTTCTAAAACAAGTATGTATATTCCCATAACTTCAATGTGTGAATGCATCTTATTTCCAAAACAAATAAATTGTTCACTTTTCATTAGTTTTCTTAGGTTGAGGACATCCTTCATGTTATTGGTATTGTGACACTACAAAAAAAGTCACTTTTAGCGACGCACACTATTTGTGATGCGCAAAAAATGTTGCTTAGTGGCTTTTAGTAATGCTCAAGGCATATGTCACTAAAAGTGGTGAACATTAGGTTTCCTGCGCAAAATTAGTGGTAGGCAGTGTTTAAGCAACGTACTTTTGGTTATTAGCAATATATATGTGCATTGCTAATAATAAATACTTCCAGCAACGTACTATTGCTCATTGATAATAATTCAAATTATTTAAACGACATCATTTTTATAATTTTGGTACTGATTGGCAACCCTTAGTGGACGATTAGCGATGCCTATATAGGTGTCACTAATAGTCTGTTAAATCCCCAAATTCTTGTGGCAATTGAAACCCATCCCATTTCATATCTCTCAATCTCTCTCTCATCTCTCATCTCTCACCCTTGACCAGTGCTCCATTTTTGTTAATCTTGTTAAGGCCACTGGCGACCCCTCAAAAAAATGACTGATCCTTATCGGCAGAAACCACCAGCCTCCTTTCTCTATGTCGCAGTCTCTCTTTTATAATATCATGTAAGTGATTTCATTACTTCAAATGTGTGTATGTGTATGCATATATATACAAAAGTAACACAATATTAAATCATGACAAATTTTCATATTTATGCTCAATAATAGTACCACATAACCTTGTCAGCATTTAAAGTATTACAATTCTTAATGAACTTGTATTTTTTTTGGATAACTAAACATCCTTCTGTTTTTAGAACAAGTGTTATCTTTGAAGCTCCTAATGATATTGATCACATCATGTGTAAATCACAGGTTTTCAAACTCAAATAATGTAGTTTACAGTTGCAAACACCTTGTTTTGTGACATTTGATTAGATAGGAGCAATTTAGTAACTATGCCAAAAAACCTACTCTTATTAGGAATTTTCCCGATAAAGTCCTATTCATAATAGAACTCTTCCCGATAGAGTCGCACTCCTGTTAGAACTCTTCCCGATAGAGTCTCATTCCCATTAGGATTCTTCCTAATAGAGTTCCATTTCCAGTATGACTTTTCCTGATAGGTTTTTATTCCCATTACGACTCCTCTCATTAGAGTCTCAATCTAAGTAAGACATTTTATGATAAAGTCCTATTCTCTCGTTAGAGTCCTAGTCCAAGTAGGACTCCTGCCGATAGAGGCACACCCCCATTAAGACTCTTCCTGATAAAGTCCCATTCCCAATAGGACTCTCCCTGATAGATTCTTATTCCCATTAGGACTCTCTTGTCAGAGTCCTAGTTCTAGTAGGACTCTTCCTAATAGAGTCATATTCTTGTTAGGACTTCTTTCGTTAGAGTCTGAATCCAAGTAGGAATCTTTCCGATAGATTCCCACTCTCCTGTCAAAGTCTTAGTCCAAGTAGAACTCTTCCTATTAGAGTGCCAGCCCAAGTATGATTCTTCCCAATAGTTTCCTATTCCCCTTAGGACTGTTCTCGTTAAAGTCTTAATCTAAGTAGGACTCTTTTCGAAAGAGTTCTACTCCCGTTAGGACTCTCTCATTAAAGTCCCCATCCAAGTAGGACTCTTTCTGATAGGTCTCTTGTGCCCATCGAAGGGCGTTTCGATACTTTTAGCACATTTTTGCCTATTGAGGACATTTTGGTAATTTCGGCAGAAATCCTACCCTTAGTAGGACTTCCTAGTCACTTGGGGGCATTTTCGTAATTCCTATATCATTTTACCCATCTAAGGGTATATTTATAATTTTAGCCCTTTGTTGACAAATTAGGGGCAATTTGGTCATTTCACATGTCTTATGGCAATCTAGAGATTCTATCACCGAATTGGGGGGTAATTTGGTAATCTTAAGTGATTGTAGTTTATTTATAATTAGGACTTTTCATTTGTAGAGTATCTATAAATCTGGTTCGTAATTTGGTAATTTTAAGTGATAATAGTTTATTTATAATTAAGACTTTTCATTTGTAGAGTATCCATAAATCTAGTTGTTTGATATTTCCTTACAAGGAGATATATTGAACCTAGACGTTTTCATTTTAGAGTTTATTTTCAATTAAATTCTATTTTTCTTTATTCTCATTGGCTCTTGCATGTAGACATCAATCCTATTGATTCTTGCATTGTCATAATTATTTATTAATTCATTTATCTAGGAAAATCATTCCTTAGGATAATTATTTGATTTTTTATTTATTTAATAAGAATAGTTATCACTTAAGATATGATCCGAACCCTTCGTTCTAGAGTTTCATATTAGGCCCTTGGATTGAATCTCCAAATTTTGCCTATAAATTAAGCCCTCTGGCCATCACTTTTTAACACACAATTTCCATGGCTTTATTTTGTTAGTATAGTTTTAGAGTTCTCTCTCCAAGAATTCTCATTCTCCCAAGGCCGAAGCGCACTGAAGTGATGGTCTCCCTTTAAGAAGCAAGCCGGAGTAATGGTTTCCGAACCGAAGAAACAAGTTGGAGATCTACCAGGTTTAAGACTCCGAATCAGACTTTCCTAGCCAAAGTGTTGTCCGACTACCACAACTAAATAAGGTACGCATCTCAAACCCTTAATAGTTTTCTTTTATCTGGTTGATCTCACATCTTGTATCACTTTTGATAAAAGAGGGTAAACTGGAGAACTACGTGATTCTGATTCCATTTTCTAAATGAATATGTATGAAGTTTTCGGGCCCGAGTTAGATCTTCTTTCTATTTTTTTTTTCATTTATTTTATTACTTTATGCTAGATTATTAATTCTTTATCTATTTTAGACTTACATCCCGCTTTTCTCTTCTTCCTAATGAAATATCCTTGCAAGTGAATATTTGAGACCGATCCAATCGAATCGGGTGAGGTGAGTGCCTAACACCTTCCCACTCCGTACTTTAGCCCTCGAATCTATAATCTTTGGTTTGATATTGATCAATGATTTTTATTTGATTTGGTTAATGTCAAGAGATATTTTGGTATGTATTTAGGAATCAAAGCAGTGTAAATATTATTTCGTTCCTTTCAGTTTTTTCTTAATATGTATTATTCAAGTTGTAATGGGTTTGCTTTTTTAATTGCCCAAAACAAACTGGCGACTCTTTATCTTTTCTTTATTTCCCACAAGAGGCGTTCCTTCCCACATTTAGGGAAGGTGACAGTCGGGATCCCTTAATCCATAATAGAGGATTTTTTTCAGCATTGGCACCTACAACAGTATTGTTTACAACAACTTTAAGATGTGACGAAAGAACTAAGTTTAAAACTTTAGTGCTTGTATCATCATTTTTCTTTCTTTCTTTTCTTTTATTTTTGAAATTCGCTTTTCTCATTGGTATAGTATTTTTTCTCTTACCAATTTCCCCCTTTTTATTGTCATTGAGAGCTTAAATTTCATCTTATTTAATGTTGCAATACCATTAAACTTTGCATATGAAATTGGTTAGTAACTGAAAAATTATAGGCAAATTTGAAATAAAAAGTCTTTTGGTCAGCTCTAAGAATATACAGTCATGATTCCAAATAAAATAATTAGGTTACTTTCTATTTGTCGCACCCCTTACATGTAAAAATGGGATCAATTTTGTTAATGAAGAAGGATCATACTTGTTGGGTACTTGACTAGAACCTATAGTGCACAAATTGGTGATTGCTTGACATATTTTGCAGCTAAGAACAACAATATCAATTTTTAATATTGATTTCTTGAAGTATTGGAGAAAAACAAATTGAGAATGCATATTGTGAATTTTTGGATGAGTTCAATACATCCTTGAAATGGTTCAAATAATAAAACACCAACTATAAACCGTGAACACTAACAAAACGTTAAAATAATAATCTCAATTCAAAATAGGACTATGGTTAAATACTTAAAAAGGTTGTTTAAGTGTATGCTTTAATTAGAGAAATATTTAAATTTGAATTATGTTAGAAAAAAATTGAATATTTTTATTTAATAAAAAAAAATTAAGTTTTGTTTATTTGGAAATAAGTTTAAGTCAAAAGAAAAAAGGAAAAAAAACTAAGTTTTTGAATCTGCTTTGTAAAATAAGTTTAAAGAGTGTAATTGTATTCATGTAACTGTGGCCTCGTTCGAAAGTCATTTTCAACACTCATGAATTTTGTCGCTTAATTCATTCACAATTGGACTCGTGTGTATGAAAATCATTTCTTTAATTGTCCAGAGTAGTTTTCTCCACCTTGTTCGATAGCCTTTGCCTCTTCGGCTCACTAACTAAGAAAAGGTGCATTGCAGTGTACTTATTTGTCTATTGGCTTGCTCTGTTTCACCACAAGGCAGGCTAGATAAATGTTACCTATATTTAAGTCTTGTTCTATATATCTTATGAGATACTACAGAGGGACTTTCAATCGCCATTTTGTGCAGTTTGGGTAAGTATAAATCTGCATTGTAGGTAGTAGCGCATGCTTGATTCCACTGAAGAAGAAATTTCAGTCTCCTATTGTTCTCTAAGTACATATTTTGGTATGGTAACATATATCTCATGTACTTGGAGAATCGTGGAGAGATGCTGCCAAAATTTTCTTGGAGACGGAATCGAGCATTTGAGTTGTTACTGATTGTAACGTAGATTGTGAATTCTTGAATAAGAAAAGGACTACCTTACTCTTAAGATATAAGTTGGAGGTTTTAGGATTTTTTTCATATTTATAACGAGTAACATGTTTGACTTATGTTAGGTAAACAAAAATAAATAAGAGTTGGATAGACCTAAGGGGCAAATATTTGCCCTAGTATGTGAAAGAGATTAAAGATTTCATTGAGTTTGCTCATGCATCTACGGATGGAAACAATAAGATAAGATGTCTATGTAGGAGGTGTAATAATAGGAATTATACACATATAGATGAGGTCGGAGAGCACCTACTCCAGTATGGGATGGACAAAAGGTATACATGTTGTGAATTACACGAAAAACACGATGAAGTACGAGTGATGAGTGAAAATGAAGAAGAAGACGATGGTGTAGTTAAAAATGTTGGTTTTGGTTATGATGGATTGCCACAAATTTTCACAAACTTGCATAGGGCTACAACTGGTGGTCACGGTCCCATGAATGATATAGGACAATCAAAAGCATTGGATTCCTTGTAAAGGGAAGCAAGGCAGCCGCTATATTCGGGTTGTGAGAATTTTTTGAAACTAGATTTTATTAAAAATCTCCTTCATATTAAAACCATTAACTAATGGAGTAACAAATCATTCAATATGGTTCTTGAATTGATTAAAGTAGTACTTTTTGTTAGGGAGACCATTCTGAAATTGCATTACGAGGTGAAAAGACAGTTAGGAGACTTGGGCCTTGGATATATCCTCGTATATGTTTGCAAGAACATTTGAATGTTATTTTGGAAGGAAACTAAAGGATGATTATAGTGTATGATGTGCCATTAAGCCAAGTACAAGGTGAATAAAGGAAAGAGCAAGAAAATTTTGCACAAAATATTGAGATATTTTTGTTAAAACTGAGGTTATAGAGGTTGCACATGTCTTAGAAGACGGTAGAAGAGATGTGGTGCGTTGTCGCAAGCAACCAAAAAAAATAAAACCTAAACTACTAAAAATATATGTAGTAGTGAGAGTAAGGATCATTCCCACGGAGAGTATCTAGCCTAGTTTTATGCTACGTGAACAAAGGTGGGGGGTTTGAGTATAATGAAAACAATTTTAAGAAAACAACTAAAGAACAATTCAAATTAAAGTATCGAAATCAATCAAAAGAACAAGCATTGATCTAAGTCAACATCCACCATCAAAATTATATAGCTGATCATTGATGCAAGTATATATCAATTCACACTTTGAATATTTACTATTGGAATTATTTTCCTATCTCTCCTTAGTCATAGTTCATTAGAAAACAAGATATCTAATTAACCCTATGTAATACCCTGACCCAAATGTAATCGAGCCGATAAGGTATTATGTTGTGATGATGAAATAAACGGGTTTAATTTCAATAGCTTGAATATATAAACGATGCTAGGGAAAACGAATAGCATCAATAAAATAAATAAATAAAATAAAATAAAAATAAAAATAAAATTTAAAATGAAATAAAATAAAATAAAACTAAAATAAAATAAGAATTTGAAATAAATAAAAATAGAAATTTGAATATGTGAATAATATATATATATATATAGATATAGGTGTAAATATAAAAAAATATGTGTGTGGGTGTTTCAATCGTTACAACAACTTTAAGAAGGGACATGGGAGGTTTATGAACGCAAGAAAATGAAGGGTCAAGGAGAAAATTAAGAGAGCATTATATATATATATATATATATATATACATATACATTCAGCATGCCATGCATGCATAAAGAATTGAAGCAATAAGGGAAGAAGCAGAAGGTGGGAAGAGGAAGAGAAGAAGAGGAGTAACAGAGCAAAGGAGATTGGGTTGAGGCTTTGGAATTTAGAAAGTGAAGTCGGGGTGACTCGGACAGAACACTGCGCGCAGACTCGGAACGAGGTAAGCTGGATCAATTTCTATCTTTTTAAATTTTAAGCATGAAGTATAGATTTGATGATAGGGCCCCAATCAGCATTTAACAAGGATTATTTAGCAAAAAGAAAGAAGTGATTTGGTCCAAAAATGAATGAGAAAATGGCATTTACAGGTTTTTGGTGTTTGAATTGGGTTGGGTGAGTTTGTGCATTAAACCTTGATTTAACCATGAGGAAATATTCTTAGGAAGTGCAGAAACTAATTAGGGAATAAAATGGGACAAAACAGTGTAGAAAATGGTGTGAAATTAGGAAGAAAACAGCTGGCTGGAAAACTGCACAGCCCACTGGAGCTGTAGTTTCTTCCTATTTTGGGGAGATCTGATGCTCTAATCTCAGAACCGAGAGTATATATGAGTTGCCCGTAACTTGTCGGTTCGAATCCATCGAGAAAACCCAAGAAAATGACCCCCGGTGAGTCACCATCGCAGGAGAAGATGACCGGCAGCTCGCCAAAAAAACATGGGTGACTGCCATGGAACGGGCTACTTTATGCCATTTTATTTCAGGTTTTTAAATGGGATAGAGGCTGTTTGGGGTCTGGAAATTCAGGTCCAATGGGTATCTTGATTGGGTATAAGAGTTGTTCTATCCTAGGTTGATTAATGATCCATTGTTTGGCCTGCATTGGTAAAGGAAATGAAAAAAATGGTACAGGGGCTGTTGTCCCTGCAACTTGAACCCAAGACCTGAGAGTTGGGGGTTTGAAGAACAAACCACTGTGCCACTAAGGCACATGTGATCAAGTTGGCCTCAAATAATATTTGTATTAGTTACAATTAATTAACTTAATAAAGTAGTTTAAATTAATTAAATTTGAATTAAATTCCGACGTGCAAATTAGTCCAACGAATAGTGTAAACTTACTATTTTGGACCTTCCGGATCTAATGGTGAGGTCCGTTCCAAGAGACGGAGTCCTAAAAAATAAAATATCCGTAGAAATGCCAAAATGACCAAAATGCCCCTACGTCGAAGATGAGTCAAACGGACTCCGAATGAGTTAAGTAAATAGTGGATTTTTGTTATTTCAAACCTTTTGGACTCAAAGGTAAAGTCAAAATTGTGAAAACAGAACAAAAAAAATAGAGACACGTAAATGACCATTTTGCCCTTGGGTAAATAAAGTCCAAATCGAAAGTCGTAAAAGCAATTGATGTATAGGCAAGTCAAAAGGAAAGGAGACAGTCACGGGATACTAAGACACTGATATGGTAAGTAAATTTCTATCTTTGATACGTGGTTTTCCAAGTCACAATCTTTCTATTACTGCCAAAACTTGTACTCATGTATATATATCCACTGTTATTGTTTCCACCATGGATATTGTTTTACCTAGGGGATGCCTTTTGTTTGATATCTCATGACTTGATTCATTGTATTAATGTCTATTCACTGTATGCTTATGTTATGATGGTTTATGCTTTGTACACTTCATATGGAATACATTAGAATTATGATTTATGTTAAGTGCCAGGTTTTGTGCTTAGTCACATTACCCATCTGATGCTATCTGATTGACTAAGACCTACGGGTCAAATGGACACATGGCAAATTTGGTGTTTTTACGTAGTAAGTTTAATGGGCATTTTATATGCATTCATGAAAATGGGGGGTATGCCGGGCCCCGAAAGATCGAGGGTTTGCCAAACCTTGAACAGAGTAATTGCATCATCCATGTTTAATTTATATATTGACGTTTATTGAACATAGGATAAGTTCGTTTCCCTATGAATAGTTCTGTATTGATTGTTCCTATTTATTGGACTTGACTATGACTGTTTTATTGTGGTAGTCTTTTTGTTGATAATGATTATTGAGCTTTATCCATATTCATGTTATACCATCATTCACACTGGTTATTGAGCTTTATTTTTCATTGGCCATTGTGACATCTTACTATTAACTGCAATCGTTGTCACGACTGGCTATCATGTCAACTTGAATTGTATTCATCTATGACATCCCTAACTCGTATTGGATATAGGCTTTTACTTACTGAGCTTTGTTAGCTCACCCCTTTTATTATATTTTTCAGGTGAGAATGCTACAGAACCACAGTAGGAGATCCGGAGCGTAGGGAGACGGTTGAGGAGCACAATAGAATACAGTAGTTTCTCCCATGCACTCACCACTTAAAAGTGGTTTATGATTAGTTTATGTTTGGTTATTGTCAGACTTATTTTCAATTTTTGAACAATGTTGTAATAAGGCTTCTGCACTTATGGTTACATTGCTTATTGATATCATTGGTAGAAGAATGTAAAAAGTAGGGACAACCATTGGGTTGGCCCCACGACACGAGATCCACATACAGTGGGTTTCGGGTCGTGACAGCTTGGTATCAGAGCAAGGTTTTAGGTGCTAGCGAGTTATGGGAGATAGGACTAAGACACTAGAACTGTTACGTCTAGGAATGAAGCGATAGTAATATCGATACCTTTATATTAAGCCTTACGTATTTATTGATCGTTATCTTATGTAAATGTACTGAATGTCTTTTCAGCAATGGTTGACACAAGAACTACCGCAACTGCTATGGAGCATATCGAGTGTTTGGAATAGTTGATGGAGAAGGTTATCAAAGCATTACCATGGACTCAGGCTGGTACGAATCAGACAGGCACTAGCCAGCCAGTACGACAGGTGCCGCTTGTCAACGTGGGTGCTAGTTAGCTGGTACAACAGGAGCAGCCGGTTAACCAAAATTCTAGCTAGCCAGCGTGACAAGGACGACCTATTGACAGGGGTAGCTCTTAGAGGGATGAGTATGATCCGGTATTCCCATACGAGCGGTTCCAAAAGATGAAGCCACCATTATTTGACGGTACCCAAGGAGCCATAGCTGCAGAAGAGTGGCTCTTGGAGATGAACAGAATTTTCTATATCTTACCATGCACTGAGACATTAAAGGTGGCATATGCCACATATCAATTCAAAGGAGCTACCCACAAATGGTGGCTACTTGAGGAGGCCAGGGAACCGGACATAGATTGGCAGCATTTTGCTATGGTGTTCAATGAGAAGTACTTTCCCCGGGAAGTGAAGAATCCGACGATTGTTGAGTTCATGTTACTTCAGCAGGGCAATATGACAGTGGAGTAGTATGAGGCAGCTTTTAATGAGTTGGCTAGATTCCCCCGAATCTTATCAATAGTGAGGATCTTAAGGCCTGGATGTTTGAGGAGGGGCTATGGTGGGCCATTAAGGACAGATTGAGGCCTCAGCGATTACCTACCTTCAATGAGGTAGTGGCCACTGCAAGAATCATTGAGATGAGTGGCGAAGAGTTTGCCAAGAGACGGGCAAAGTAGAGGCCAGGTGGAGGTCAGAATCAGAGGTCAGGGTCTTCTTCCTCTAGGCAAGGACCCTTATTCACCAGAATCGGGACTGGATCCCAAACCACAGGGCCCAGTCTGAGAAGGCCAAACACTACTGAGGGGACCGCAACTAAATTCCCCAATTGTTAGAAAATTCACAAGGGTCAGTGTCTGAAGGACAGTAATGCTTGCTATTATTGCGTTTAGGCGACACATTTTGCTAGGGAGTGCCCTCAGAATAACAGAGCCACTACTAGTATTGCTTCGGTTAGGGCACCAACACCAGCAACAGTACTTAAGGCACCAGCACTTGTGTCTACAGCTACAGTGAACAGGTCATCGAACCGTAAGAATGGACAAGGAAATGTTCCACAACAGGCAAGACAGGTTTTCGCCATAGTGCTAGGGGATGTTCATGCTTTGACTTTTGTGGTCGCAGGTACTCTTTTAGTTTGTGCACAACCTGCCCATGTTTTATTTGATACTGGTTCTACACACTCTTTTATATCCCCTACATATGTTACTAAGTGGAATAGATTAACGGACCCCCTAGGATACTTACTTAATGTGACTGTACCATCGAGGCAATCATTAATATGGGAGACCATGTATAAGAACTGTGAAATACAGATTATGGGGGTATCTTTACTTGCCGATCTGATACCATTAGAAATTTGTGGGTTTGACGTTATTCTTGGAATGGATTGGTTGACTGCAAACCATGCCATAATAGATTGTATGACCAAGAGAGTGCTTATTTAGAGCCCCAGATTCCCGACCGTTGAGTTTGAGGGGATCGGAGTGGTTGCTTCACCTTATTTTGTTTCTGCTATACAGGCTAGACGTTTACTTCGCAAGGGGTGCCATGGTTTCTTGTCTAGTATCCAGAACACTGAGTCATAATAGCCTGTGTTGGAGAGGATTACTATTGCTAGGGAATTCCCTGAGGTGTTTTTGGACGATCTTCCAAGGATGCCTGTTGATCGAGAGATTAAGTTTAGCATCGATGTACTGCTAGGCACTGCACCGATATCTAAGACACCCTACCGAATGGCCCCAACTGAGCTAAAGGAGTTAAAGCTACAGTTATAGGAACTACTAGACAAGGGTTTTATACAACCCAGTTCATTGCCATGGGGTGCACCTGTACTGTTTGTCACGAAGAAAGATGGGACTATGAGGCTATGTATAGACTAGCATGAACTGAATAAGGTTACTATAAAAAATAGGTATCCACTGCCCAGAGTAGATGATTTATTTGAACAGCTGAAGGGGCTCAAGGGTTTTCAAAGATTGATCTAAGGTCCGGCTATCATCAGTTGAAAGTTTGGCCTACAGACATTCAAAAGATGGCGTTTAGAACACGGCATGGACATTATGAGTTTTTGGTCATGCCTTTTAGAGTAACTAATGCCCCAGCCGCATTCATAGATTTAATGAACAAAGTGTTTAAGTCGTACTTGGATGATTTCGTGATCGTATTCATTGATGATGTTCTAGTCTATTCTAAGAACTAGGAGGAACACGAGGTGCATTTGAGAAAGGTCCTACAGATGCTAGGGGAGCAGAAGTTATATGCTAAGTTGAAGAAGTATGAATTCTGGCTCCCAAGCATTTCCTTCTTAAGGCATGGGGTCAGTAAGGATGGGATCTCCGTGGACCCCCAAAAGATAGAAGCTATTACCAGTTGGCCCCGACTGACTACTATCACGGAGGTTCGCAGTTTCACGGGTTTAGCTAGTTACTATAGGAGATTTGTCAAGGATTTTTCCAAGATAGCCATGCCAATCACCCAACTGACCAGGAAGAATGCTCCATCCATCTGGACTGAGGAGAGGGAGCAAAGCTTTCAAGAGCTGAAGAACTGATTGGTTACAGCTCTAATCTTGACAGTACCAGATGGGACAAAGAGCTTCGTGATCTATAGTGATGCCTCACGCCAAGGCTTGGTATGTGTTCTGATGCAACAGGGAAAGGTAGTAGCTTATGTTTCACGGCAATTGAGGCCACATGAAAAGAACTATCCAATTCACGACCTTGAGCTTGCAGCTATTCTCTTTGCATTGAAAATCTGGAGGCATTATCTATATGGAGCTACATGTGAGATTTTCACTGATCACAAGAGTCTCAAGTACTTGTTTACATAAAAAGAGCTCAATATGCGCCAACGACGTTAGTTGGAGTTGATCAAGGA
The DNA here is from genome assembly GCA_008638375.1 of Nyssa sinensis. NCBI lineage: Eukaryota > Viridiplantae > Streptophyta > Magnoliopsida > Cornales > Nyssaceae > Nyssa > Nyssa sinensis. Next base: position 20,946,385 of record CM018050.1, read on the forward strand.
CTATGAGCTCAGTATATAGTACCATCCAAAGAAGGCGAATATAGTAGCTGATGCTCTTAGCAGGAAGTCATCAGGGAGTCTTGCTTACCTATTGACTACACAAAAAGAGCTACTACAAGAGTTAGAGGCCATGAAGATTGAAGTGATTCTGCCAGGTTCTAGGGCAATGTGTGCTAATGTTACAATCGGTCTTATGATTGTTGACAAGATCAGGGAATCGCAGGTTCACGATAGCAAGTTAGTTAAGTTTCGTCAAAAGGCCGAGACTGGAGGGAATACAAATTTCTCTTTACGAGATAGGGTGTTGTACTATCATGACAGGGTCTACGTGTCAGACTTACCTAAGATTAAGAAGGAGATTCTTGATGAGGCACACAGTTCTATATTTGCTATACCCCTAAGAAACACAAAAATGTACCACAACATAAAGGGCACTTACTGGTGGTCAAGGATGAAGAAGGATATAGCTGAGCACATTGCACGATGTATGGAGTGCCAGCGGTTCAGGTTGAGCACCAGAAGCTAAGAGGGCTTCTACAGTCACTGCCAATACCAGAGTGGAAATGGGAGCATATTACAATGGATTTTGTATTAGGGTTGCCTAAGACATCGCATGAGAATGATTTTATATGGGTGATCGTCGACAGATTGACAAAGACAGCTCATTTCCTTGCGACTAAGATGACTTAGACTTTAGAATGATTGGCCATGCTCTATATTAGGGAGATCATTCGATTACATGGAGTCCTAGTATCCATTGTATCCGACCGAGATCCACGATTTGTGTCTAAGTTCTGAAGGAGTCTACAGAAAGCCATGGGTACTGAGTTGAGTCTTAGAACTGCATATCACTCCGAGATAGACGGACAGTTTGAGAAGACGATACAGACAATAGAGGACCTATTGAGATTCTGTGTCATTGATTTCAAGGGAAGTTGGGAGGACCAACTACCATTGGTAGAGTTCACGTATAACAACAACTACCAATCCAGCGTTGGTATGGCACCGTACGAGGAACTACATGGCAGGCAGTGTAGATCTCCACTATGCTGGACGGAGGTGGGTGAGAGGAAGGTATTTGGGCTAGAGATAGTATAGCAGACCATTGATATGATCCATCTAATCAGGCAGCATTTACTAGCAATTCAAAGTCGATAGAAGAGTTACGCTGACACGAGGAGACGAGAGTTGGAGTTCATGATAGGTGACTACGCATTCTTGAAGGTATCACCAATAAAAGGAGTAGTCAGATTTGGCAAGAGAGGGAAACTAGGACCATGATACATTGGACCGTTCGGGATTGTTAGACGAGTCGGACTAGTAGTATATCGGTTAGTATTGCCATCTGAGTTAGCTCACGTACATGATGTGTTCCATGTTTCGATGTTAAGAAAGTGTGTGCACAACCTAGATCAGATAATCGAGCACGAGCCTCTAGATATTCAGGAGGACTTGAGTTATATTGAGCAGCCGGTACAGATTTTAGACTGACAAGAGCAAATTCTACCGAATAAGACCATTATACTAGTGAAGGTATTGTGGAGGAATTCTCAGCTTGAGGAGGCCACTTGGGAACGAGAAGATGAAATGCGTATAGGTGAAGGTGGAAATAAAGAAATATATACATACATATATATATGTATATATAGGTGTAAGTAAAGAAATATTTATATATATATATATATGTGAAGGTGTGTATATGTGTATTAGTTACAACATGTAACTGAATAATTAAAAAAAAAAGGGAAATTTGGGGAGGGGCGTTATAGGTGTAAGAAAATGAAAGGGCAATGAGGAGAGAGAGAGAGAGAGAGGGAGAGAAAGAAGGAGAAATAAGGGGGCAGTTTTAAATATAAAGCATGCAATACATGCGTGAGGAATTGAAGAGAAAAAAAAAAACGCATGCATGAGGAACTGAAGAAAAAAAAAACAAAGAGATGAAGTGAGAGATTTGGGGCGCTGTATGCGTGAGGATTAGTAGCCTTGGTGAGTTGTTGCGAGGAGAGGAGGAGTAACAGAGCCAAGGAGATCGGGACCGAGGCTGTGGAATTTAGGACGTGAAGTAGGGGTGACTCAGACAGAACACTGCGCGCCTGCTTGGAACGGGGTAAGCTGGATCAATTATGTCTTTTTAAATTTTAAGCACAAAGTATAGATTTGAATGTAGGGTCTTTAGGAGCATGGAAAGAGGATCAGTTTTAAAAAAACGAAGGAAAACAAGTTAGAAATAAGGGAGAAATCAACATTTATAGGTTGTGGTGTTTGAGTTGGTTTGAGTGGTTTTAAGCATGAAAATTTGTTTAGATCATGAGGAATTTATCCTCTTAGGTACAAGAAATTTATAGGATCAAAATTGGATCAAAAAGGTGGAGAAAAAAGTGGGAAAAAGGGGAGAAAACGGTTGGCCGGAAAACCACACAACTCCACCGGAGCTGCGATTTTTCCTATTTTGGGGGAGATCCGACACTCCGATCTGAAAACCGAGGGAAGATTTGAGTTTCCCATGAGGCATAGGTTCGAGCCCAGTGGAAACCGCGATAAAATCCGTTGCCAGCGAGTCACCGTTGACGGAGAAGATCATTGGCACTGCGTTGGGAGGGAGACGCGCTACTAGGTTTTTTTTCTTGATTTGGGCCAAACTGAGTTGGCTCAGATGGGACCCGCCCATTTAGAGGGCTGCCCAACATTGTTTCTTTATTGGTTGTGTTTTAAATTGGAGTTTGGGGGGTGTTTGGTTGTGAAGGAAAAGCCATCCATTGTTGGTTTATAAGTGTACAGGAAATGGAAAAAAAAAAGAAGTTGCACAAGGGCTGCATGCCCTGTGACTTGAATCTGTGACCAAGGGGGGAAGGGTGAGAGAAACAGACCACTGTGCCACTAAGGCACATGTGATCAAGTTGGGCTCAAATAATATTTGTATTGGTTACAATTAATTAACTTAATAAAATCGTTTAAATTAATTAAATTCCGATGCACAAATTAGTCCAACGAATAGTGTAAACTTACTATTTTAGACCTTCTAGATCTAATGGTGAGGTCCGTTCCAAGTGACGGAGTCCCAAAAAATAAAATACCCATAGAAATGCTAAAATGACCAAAATACCCCTACGTCGAAGGTGAGTCAAACGGACTCTAAATGAGTTAAGTAAATAGTGGGTTTTTATTATTTCAAACCTTCTGGACTCAACGGTGAAGTCCAAATTGTGAAAACAGAACCCAAAAAATAGAAACACGTAAATGACTATTTTTCCCTTGGGTAAATTAAGTCCAAATCGAAAACCGTAAAAGCATAAATTAGTAAAAGAGATATTTAGAGTAGCGAGGCCTAAATTTGATAAATGACATTAAAGCTGAAACGTGTTTATTGATGTATAGGCAAGTCAAAAGGAAAGGAGAAAGTCACGGGATACTAGGACACTAATAAGGTAAGTAAATTCCTATCTTTGATACGTGGTTTTCCAAGCCACGATCTTTCTATTACTGCCAAAACTTGTACTCGTGTATATATATCCACTGTTATTGTTTCTACCATGGATATTGTTCTACCTGGTGGATGCCTATTGGTTGATATCTCATGACTTGATTCATTGTATTGATGTCTATTCACTGTATGCTTATGTTATGATGTTCTATGCTTTGTACACTTCATATGGAATACATTAGAATCCTGATTTATGTTAAGTGTCGGGTTTTGTGCTCAGTCACAATACCCATCTAATGCTATATGATTGACTGGGACCTATGGGTCAATTTATGGGACTACGGGTCAAACGGACACATGGCAAAGATGGCATTTTTACGCAGTGAGTTTAATGGGCATTTTATATGCATTCATGGAAATGGGGGGTATGCCGAGCCCCAAAAGACCGAGGGTTTGCCAAACCTGGAACAAAGTAATTGCATCATCCATTTTTAATTGATATATTGACGTTTATTGGATTCATATGATGTGTTCATTTCCCTATGAATAGTTCTGTATTGATTGTTCATATTTATTGGACTTGACTATGACAATTTTTTTTGTGGCAATTTTCATGTTGATTATGATTATTGAGATTTATCCCTATTCATGTTACACCATCACTCACATTGGTTATTGGGCTTTATTTGTCATTAGCCATTGTGGCATCTTATTGTTAACTGAAATCGTTGTCATGACTGGCTATCATGTTACCTTAAATTGTATTCATCTATGTCATCCCTAACCTGTATTGGAGATAGGCTTTTACTTACTGAGCTTTGTTAGTTCATCACATTCATTATATTTTTCAGGTGAGAATGCTACAGAACCACAGTAAGAGGTCAAGAGCATAAGGAGACAGTTGAGGAGCACAATAGAATGATATAGTCTCTCCCATGTACTCACCACCTAAGAGTGGGTTATGTTTAATTTAATGTCAGATTTATTTCCAGTCTTTGAACAATGTTTGTAATAAGGCTTTTACATTTTAATGTTATGGTTACATTATTTACTGTTATCATTGTACAAGAATGAAAAAAGTAGGAATGGCCATTGGGCCGGCCCCGCGACAAGAGATCCGCATAGGGTGGGACCAAACTTATTTAAGGGAGGGTGAATGTAATACCTTTACCCAAATGTAACTGAGCCGATAAGGCCTTATGTTGCAATGATGAAATAAACGGATTGAATTTCAATAGCTTGAATATATAGACGATGTCAGGGCAAACGAATAGCGACAATAAAAAATAAATAAAAATAAAAATAAAATTTAAAATGAAATAAAATAAAACTAAAATAAAAGAAGAATTTAAAATAAATAAAAATAAGAATTTGAATATGTGAATAATATATATAGGTGTAAATATAAATATATATATATATATGTGTGTGTGTGTGTGTGTGTGCGTGGGTGTTACAACCGTTACAACAACTTTAAGAAGGGACATAGGGGGTTTATGAACGTAGGAAAATGAAGGGCCAGGGAGAAAATTAAGAGAGCAGTTTTATATATATATATATATATATATATATATATATAAATTCAGCATGCCATGCATGCGTAAAGAACTAAAGCAATAATGGAAGAAGCAGAAGGTGGGAAGAGGAGGAGTAATAGAGCAAAGGACATTGGGTTGAGGCTTTGGAATTTAGGAAGTGAAGCCGGGGTGACTCGGACAAAACACCGCGCGTAAACTCGGAACGGGGTAAGTTGGATCAATTTTTGTCTTTTTAAATTTTAAGCATGAAGTATAGATTTGATGATAGGGCCTTAATCAGCATTTAACTAGGATTATTTAACAAAAAGAAAGAAATGATTTGGTCCAAAACTGAATGAGAAAATAGCATTTACAGGTTTTTGGTGTTTGAATTGGGTTGGGTGAGTTTGTGCATTAAACCTTGATTTAACCATGAGAAAATATTCTTAGGAAGTGCAAAACTAAATAGGGAATAAAATGGGACAAAATAGTGTAGAAAATGGTGTGAGATTAGGAAGAAAACGGCTAGCCGAAAAACTGTACAGCCCACTGGAGCTGCGATTTCTTTCTGTTTTGATGAGATCTGACGCTCCAATCCCAGAACCTGAGAGTATATTTGAGTTACCCATGACTTATAGGTTCGAACCCATTGAGAAAACCCAAGAAAATGACCCCCGGTGAGTCACCGTTGCCGGAGAAGACGATCGACAGCTCGCCAGAAAAAGAGTGGGTGACAGCCATGGAACGGACTGCTTTGTGCCATTTATTTTACGTTTTTAAATGGGATAGAGGTTGTTTAGGATCTGAAAATTCAGGTCCAATGGGTATCCTGATTAGGTATAAGAGTTGTTCCATCCTAGGTTGATTAATGATCCATTGTTTGGCTTACATTAGTAAAGGAAATGAAAAAAATGGTACAGGGGCTAATGTACCTGCAACTTGAACCCAAGACCTAAGAGCTGGAGGTTTGAAGAACAAACCACTATGCCACTAAGGCACATGTGATCTAGTTGTGCTCAAATAATATTTGTATTGGTTATAATTAATTAACTTAATAAAGTAGTTTAAATTAATTAAATTTGAATTAAATTTCGAAGCGCAAATTAGTCAAACGAATAGTGTAAACTTATTGTTCTGGACCTTCTGGATCTAATGGTGAGGTCCGTTCCAAGAGACAGAGTCCCGAAAAATAAAATACCTGTAGAAACGCCAAAGTGACCAAAATGCCCCTACGTCGAAGGTGAGTCAAACAGACTCCGAATGAGTTAAGTAAATAGTGGATTTTTTTTTTCAAATCTTCTGGACTCAACGGTGAAGTCTAAATTGTGAAAACAAAACCCAAAAAATTGAGACACTGTAAATGACCATTTTGCCCTTGGGTAAATTAAGTCCCAATTAGAAACCGTAAAAGCATAAATTAGTAAAAGATATATTTAGAGTAGTGAGGCATAAATTCGATAAATGACATTAAAGCTGAAACATGTTTATTTATGTATAGGCATGTCAAAAGGAAAGGAGAAAGTCACGGGATACTAGGACACTAATAAGGTAAGTAAATTCCTATCTTTGATACGTGGTTTTCCAAGCCACGATCTTTCTATTACTGCCAGAACTTGTACTCGTGTATATATATCCGCTGTTATTGTTTCTACCATGGATATTGTTCTACCTGGTGGATGCCTATTGGTTGATATCTCATGACTTGATTCATTGTATTGATGTCTATTCACTGTATGCTTATGTTATGATGTTCCATGCTTTGTACATTTCATATGGAATACATTAGAATCCTGATTTATGTTTAAGTGTTGGGTTTTGTGCTCAGTCACATTACCCATCATGATGCTATATGATTGACTGGGACCTACGGGTCAATTTATGGGACTACGGGTCAAACGTACATATGGCAAAGATGCCATTTTTACACAATGAGTTTAATGGGCATTTTATATGCATTCATGGAAATGGGGGGTATACCGGGCCCCAAAAGACCGAGGGTTTGCCAAATCCTGAACAGAGTAATTGCATCATCCATGTTTAATTGATATATTGATGTTTATTAAATTCATAGGATGTGTTCATTTCCCTTTGAATAGTTTTGTATTGATTGTTCCTATTTATTGGACTTGACTGTAACCGTTTTATTGTGGCAATTTTCATGTTGATTAAGATTGTTAAGCTTTATCCATATTCATGTTATACCATCACTTACACTGGTTATTGTGACTTGTTTTTCATTGGTCATTGTGGCATCTTACTGTTAACTACAATCGTTGTCATGACTGGCTTATCATGTTACCTTGAATTGTATTCATCTCTGACATCCCTAACCCGTATTGTAGATTGCCTTTTACTTACTAAGCTTTGTTAGCTCACCCCTTTTATTATATTTTTTCAGGTGAGAATGCTACAGAACCACAGTAGAAGATTCGGAGCGTAGGGAGACGATTGAGGAGCACAATAGAATACAGTAGTTTCTCCCATGCACTCACTACTTAAAAGTGGTTTATGTTTGGTTATTATTAGACTTATTTTCAGTTTTTGAACAATGTTGTAATAAGGCGTCCTGCACTTTAATGTTATGGTTACATTGCTTATTGATATCATTGGTAAAAGAATGTAAAAAGTAGGCCCCACAACATAAGATCCATATAGGGTGGGTTTCGGGTCTTGACACCCTAACTACTAAACAACCCAAGACAAGCGCTAAAGGTTTAATCTAGTAGCAGCCTTAAAAATTAGAGAAATCGAATGAAGCTAAACAATATAAGCACAAGCAGTTGCATTTAATTTAGTCGGGCATTCTTTCTAAGATCTAGTAATTTTTGACGTAGCAAATCATTAAATCTTAGTTGCTTTACAAATTAGAGGGATCAAACAATTATAGATTTGATATCTAACCTTGTAGTAGATTGCAACGAATAATAAACTAGTAGGCCTCATAGTAATTAAACGAGACAATCATGAAAATAAGCCTAGAAGAACATCTAATACTCAAATCATAAATTGAACAATAAAAACAAATTAGATCTCACAGTTTTAGTGATTCTGAGGCTTCCACTTCCTTTGACCAATTATGAAAGTTTAGCCATGCACGGCCATGAAAACTTGAAGAAAAAATTAGAGAAGAGGGAGGGAGAGAGGCGTGCAAATGTATTGATCTCTCTTTTTTATGTTAAAAATCAGACTTTGAAGCTTACTAGAACTCCTAAAGATATTCTAAATATTATCCTAAGATAAAAATATCCCAAATCTAACTAATTAAGGGAAATATTAAAAATAAAATAAAATCCTAATATAACTAGGAAAGTGATGTTTGAAGCTGGAATTCTTGTGCACCAGATCTGGGATTTACAAAAATAAATCGTGTGGACCCACACATTAGAATTTCGCATAGCTAAGGAACGTCAGCAATGTAGGTGCTGAAACTTCAAGCCCGATTTTGACCTTGAATGCAGCCAGAATCTCTCAAAACTCAAAACATTAAAGTTGTATCACTTTTTCTTGGATTTCCATATCATCCTTGAATCATCAGTAATCAGAGCTCGGATGAGAGAGTTATGCCTAGATTACGAGGCAATGTCGAAACTATCCAAAATCGCCCAATTAGCTTCGTTTTGCACTTAGAGCCTTCATTTGCATCCTAAATAAAAATATAAGAATAATGAGTACATTTAGGCACTAAATAAGTATAAAAGATTAAACATTAAGGGAGAAAAATATGACATTTTGCATTGTCATCAAATTCTCCCACACTTGACTTTTGCTCGTCTTCAGGGCAAAACTAAAATTCACTTTCCCAAAAACACCAAGGTTGCAATGCCATCAACAAAGAACACCCAAGCTCTTCAAAACTCATAACATATCATGAAAAAACATTCTTAAATAACTTATAATTACTTAGTAAACATTTTCACCTCGAAGATGGAGTGAACTAAATACGTAGACCCTCATGGAAATAAACACTCGACTTTTATGTGTTTGAAGGGTATGTATTTCGCTCAAACTCATTCTAATGGAAATAATCTACCATAGGCTTGCATATCTTCTCATTCCCCACCACTGAGATCACATGCATAACACGGATCATAAGGACTTTTCAAGGGTTGTAACGGGGCTTAGGATCAAGGTGGGAAATATTTGGGAATGTAGCTCAAAATCCATTAAAACTAGTGGAGCAAAAATGAATCAACTCAAGCTCGAATATACAAGACATGTAAAACCAATCACTCCATTCAGCAGCTTCTTCAATCTGGCTTTAATGCATTTAAACCATGTAAAACTTCCTGTATTGAAAAATAGATCGTTCAAAAGGAACACTTTTCGTTTGCAGCAGGGAACGATCCTTCGCAACAACTTCCACCTTTGTATATATCACGTATAAACATACCCCATTTTCTTAGGATTTTAGGAGGAATTATGAACATGGACAGTTTGTAACATTAAAAGTAATTTCCTCCATCACTTCCTTTCTTCTTTTCTCTTTTTTTTACCAAAATTACATCAACAATGAAACTCACGAATTGAGAATGAAAACATGTTCCATTTCACCAGTCATAGCCATACCACAAATCCAGACACCCCCACACTTATTTCTTGCACACCCATACATATCATAATGATGAACAATGCTCCACTAGCTCTACGGCTTGGGTAAAGGCATTATTTTCGGGTTAAAGCTTGTAACGTGGGTTCACAATAAATGAAAGAAAAAAAAAATCAATAAAGCTCAAAGGGGTTCAACAAAGGAAAAAAAATTAATTACAAGGTAGGCTATTTGGCTTATGTAGCTTATAACAAAGAGGGCCTTAATCATGTTCATGCATGCATGTGTCAATATGACCTCAAAGAGAATCAAGGCAAGTTCTAGAGAAAAAAATTCATAGAAGAATATCTTACATGAAAGAAAATAATGAGACTGATATAGATATGTCAATCTTAAGGCTCAAAATCTCACCGGCTTTTGTCTACAAAATTTAGTCACTACCATTTTCAAGGAAAATAACTAGACTAATTAATTCTAAGTTGGAAGAATACTTATTCAATCATGTTATGAATTTGTCAAGCTTAATTGAATCTTGCTCATGACATATACAACCTAAATTCATTGAAAACCACAAACCAAAAACCACAAACAAAGGCAAAACTCTTTTGTTTTTCAAAATTTTTTGAAAAACCACGCAAAATCAAAACACAATGTAAATCGAACTCCCCTTGGGTTGCCTCCCAAGCAGCGCCTTTGTTTATTGTCATTGGCTTGACTCAATGCTTCCTTCTTCAATCAGTGAATCGGAATCCTCAAGGTCTAAGTTTTCCACATTCTCTACTTGGAAACCTTCATAGAAAGGCTTAAGTCTATAGCCATTCACCTTGAACACTTTGGAAGTTACTAAACTTTGAATTTCAACCTCACAATGAGGAAAAACATTAGTAACAACAAAAGGTCTAATCCAACAAGAACGCAACTTACCCGGGAACAAACGAAGCCGTGAATGGTATAGAATGACTTTTTGACCAACTTTAAACTCCTTCCTAGAGATCATCTTGTCATGAAAAGCCTTCTTCTTTTCCTTGTAAATCCTTGCACTCTCATAGGCATCATTGCGAATTTCCTCTAACTCTTATAGTTTCAACTTCTTGTGTTCTCCACTTTCATCTATCTTCATGTTGAGACTCTTCATAGCCTAATAAGCCTTGTGTTCTAACTCAATTAGGAAGGTGGCATGGTTTCCTAAACACCAACCGATAAGGTGACATACCAATGGGCTGTCTTATGCTCCTTAAGGACTTGCACAAGCTTTTCTTTTTGTAGTGCACTAAGTTTACTAGGAGATGATCACTGGTAACGTTCCTCCGTCTCCTAAGGAACACGTACTTGAGGTGACTAGGGAGAGGCTTCAAATCTGGAATGGGTGCCTATAAAGCAGAGGGTAAAGGCCTCTCGTTAGAAGCTAGTAACGCAATATAAGGAACGTTACTTGACTGCTGTAACTTTGGAAAATCATTCAACACTACAATAGTTTCTTGGCAAATCAGTACTCAAGACTAACTCCTCATTCTCTTTCTCAAGATGCTTACTAATGGCAACTTCCAATCCATCTTTTCCATCAAGTTCAAAAACTTTTTGTGCCTAAAGAATCAATCACATCAATAGAATAAACTAGGATTATCATCATCAGGATATTTCATGGCATTATAAATATTAAACTTAACAATTTCACCATCAAATTCCATGTTAAGTGTGCCACTATGAACATCTATTTTAGTCTTGGATGTTTTTAAGAATGGTCTTCCTAACAAAATAGGAGCAGTTTGATCACCATTCTCCGATATCAAGCACATAAAAATCTGCAAGAAAACCTAAATCATTAAGTTGCACAAGAACATCCTCAACTACACACTTAGGATAGGCATTAGATATATTAGCTAATTGAATCATCAACACCAGTTTTATTCAAAGTTTCAAGTTTAAAATAATCATATATAGAGTATGGCATGACATTGATAGAAGCTCTTAAATCTATCATAGCCTTCTCCAATCTAGTGTTACCTATCATACAATGGATAGTAAACATACCTGGATCTTTGTACTTCGTAGGAAATTTTCTTTGAATAACTGCAGAAACATTCTCCCCCACATTCACCTTCTCACATCCTTTAAGTTTCTGTTTCCTCTTAATTGTACACAGTTTTTTTTAGGAATTTAGCATAACGAGGTACTTGTTTAATAGCATTTAAAAGTGGAATATTTACCTCGTATCTACGAAAAGTCTCATATAAATCTTTATTTTGCTAATCTTTTCTAGATTTTGCTAAAACTTGAGGAAAAAGGGGGTACAGGTTTATAATTAGAAAAAGGTAGAAACTTACGCTTAGGTACGTCATCAGTCATTGGGAACATTCCTGTCTGTAATGACATTTTTCTCATTTTCTTGCTTCAACGATGCAGGGGCTGCCTTTACTGGAATCTTAACCTTTTTACCACTTCTTAAAATGATTGCACTTGCATTTTCTCTTGGATTTACTACCGTTTGAGAGGGTAATTTTCCCAAACTTTGCGCCTCTAGCCGACTAATTGCGGTTTCCATCTAGCCCATCTGATTGTCCAAACTTTGAATACTGGCCCTCGCCTCTTGTTGAAATTGTTTCCTCTCCTGTTGAAATTGCAAAGTATTAGTGGCAAGAGACTTAACAATATCTTCTAAAGACAGACCAGAATTAAAAGTTTGGCCCAATTGTTGTCTAGGAGGGCATGGCTGCTTATATTGCTGGCAACTTGGGCGGTTTTGAGTCGCGAGCTAATTTACTTATGGATTCCCACAGCTAAGATTGGGGTGATCCCTCCATCCTAGGTTATATGTGCTCGAATAGGGATCATACTTCCTTTGGGGTTGTCCAGGAAAATCACTTGCCGCATTCACTTGCTCAATGGGCTCCTCTTGAAGAGTTGGGCACGTAACGGTTGGATGCCCTACTACCGAACAAATCCTACAAGCCTTTGTCAATTGCATATTACCTACAGCCATTTAATGAACAAGAGAAGTTAGACTCGCAATTTTTTGTTCAAGGGTAGAAATAGTTATCTCATTAACATGCTTAGATGGAAGGTCAAGCCTAGTGCCAAATTATTGAGAATTGGCCGTCATATTTGCAATCAAGTTTCTCTCGGCCTTGGGAGTTTTATCCACCAAAGCTCATCCACTAGTAGCATCAATCATGCTCTTATCAATGAGTAGAAGGCCCTTATAGAAATACTGGATAAGTAGTTGCTCACTAATTTGATGATGGGGGCAGCTTGCACATAATTTCTTGAAACGTTCCCAGTATTCGTGTAGGGACTCTCCGTTGTGCTGTCTTACACCACAAATTTCTTTTCGAATGTTGGCCGCCCTTGAAGCTGGGAATATTTCTCCAAAAACAACCTCTTCATCTCGTTCCATGTGGTAATACTCCCGAAGGGTAGATAATAGAGCCAATCCTTAGCCAAATCCTTCAAAGAAAATGGAAAGGCTCTTAATTTAATTTGCTCTTCAGTCACCCAGTGGGTCTCATACTCGTGCATACCACATGAAACTCCTTTAGATGCTTGTGAGGATCTTCACCTGCAAGGCCATAAAAAGTTGGCAAGAGATGTATTAGTCCAGATTTTAATTCAAAAGTAGTAGTAGCATTTAAAGTAGGGAACGTTATGCATAAGGGCTGTTGATTCAAATCAAGGGTGGCAAGCTCTTTCAAAGTTCGAATTCCTGCCATGACTTCCTCATTTTCTAAATCAAAATCGCTATCAAATAGGGAATCAAGAGCTAGATCGTTCTCTTCAGAATTTCTCTGAGCTTCCCTCCTTAACTTGGGCAAAGTTCTCTCTATTTCTCGATCACACTACAAATCACCTTGATTAGAAGATCGAGTTACAGTTATAAACAATCAAGGAAACTCAAATAAACCATAAAAAAACAAGTCAGGAAAAATCTAGAGTAATGATAATAAAATAAAAATTAAAATTAAAATTAAAATAAAAAAAAAAATTCTACGCTAAAACTCTTTTTTTTTTCAAAAATTTCAAGAATGAAATAAGGATCACAAGAAGCACAAAAATTAACTAGAATCACTACCCTAGCAACCGTGCCAAAATTTGGTGTGCTGTCGCAGGCAACCAAAAAAAATAAAACCTAAACTCTTAAAAATATATGTAGTAGTGGGAATAAGGATCATTCCCACGAAGAGTATTTAGCCTAGTTTTATGCTACGTGAACAAGGATGGGGGTTTGAGTATAATGAAAACAATTTTAAGAAAAACAACTAAGGAACAATTCAAATTAAAGTATCGAAATCAATCAAAAGAAAAAGCATTGGTCTAAGTCTAATCTACTATCGGACTTTTATAATTGATCATCAATGCGAGTATATATCAATTCTTACTTTGAATATTCACCGTTGAAATTATTTTCCTATTTCTCCTTAGTCGTAGTTAATTAGAAAACAAGTGATCTAACTAACCCTAACTACTAAACAACCTAAGACAAGCGCTAAAGGTTTAATCTAGTAGCAACCTTAAAAATTAGAGAGATTGATGAAGCTAAATAACACAAGCACAAGCGGTTGCATTTAATTTAGTCGGACGTTCTTCCTAAGATCTAGTAATTTCTGACGCAACAAATCATTAAATCTTAGTTGCTTCATAAATTAGAGGGATCAAACAATTACAGATTTGATATCTATCCTAGTAGTAGATTACAATGAATAATAAACCAGTAGGCCTCCTAATAATTAAACAAGACAATTATGAAAATAAGTACAGAAGAACATCCGATACTCAAAGCATAAATTGAACAATAAAAACAAATTAGATCTCACAGTTTTATTGATTCTGAGGCTTCCGTTTCCTTCAACCAATTATGAAAGTTTAGCCACGCACAACCATGAAAACTTGAAGAAGAAATTAGAGAAGAGGAAGGGAGAGAGGCGTGCAAATATGATGATCTCTCATTTTTACGTTAAAAATCAACTTTGAAGCCTACTAGAACTCTTAAAGATATTCTAAATATTATCCTAAAATAAAAATACCCAAATCTAACTAAGGGAAATATTAAAAATAAAATAAAGTCCTAATATAACTAGGAAAGTGGTGTTTCAACTAGAATTCTCGTGCACCAGATCTAGAATTTTCAAAAATAAATCGCGTGGACCCGCGAATTAGAATTTCGTGTAGCTAAGGAACGTCAGTAGTGCAGGTGCAGAAACTTCAAGCCTGATTTTGACCTTGATGCAGCTAGAATCTCTTGAAACTCAAAACCTAAATGTTGTAGAAACGTTTTCTTGGTTTTCCATATCATCTTGAATCATCTCAATCGGAGCTCGGATGAAAGAGTTATGCTTAAATTACAAAGCGATGTCGAAACTGTCCAAAATCACCCAATTAGCTTCGTTTTACACTTAGCGCCTTCATTTGCATCCTAAATCAAAATATAAGAATAATGAGTACATTTAGGCATCAAATAAATATAAAAGACTAAACATTAAGGGAGAAAAATATGACATTTTGCATTCTTATCAAGATGCGGTGGCATATGAAAAAGCATGTTGGTGAGAAAAATGTATATAGACATCTAGCAGACGCTCAATCTTTGGCTGAATTTGATAAAATCAAGAAAGGTTTCAAATGAGTCGCATAATGTACAGTTTAGGTTGGCTAGTGACAATTTCAATCCATTTGGTGACGAGTAATGCCTACATTATATGGTCCGTCTTGCTTGTGCCATATAATTTCCATCATAGAAATGTGTAAAAGACTTATTTATCTTCGTGTCCTCACTTATTCTAGGGTTGAATTCTCCTAGTAATTAAATTGATATTTACTTCGCGTCCATTAGTACATGAGTTAAAGGAATTGTGGGAGATTGGAGTGGAGGCGCATGATATCACCAGGAAATAGACATTTTGATTGCATGCAATGATATTATGGACCATAAATAACTTCCCTACAGGAACTTGTCTGAGTGGAGCATTAATGGGTATTAGGCATGTCTAGTTTGATATAAAAATGTGTGTTTGCTACATTTTTCCAATGGAAATAAAATATGCAACATGTGCCATCATCATTTTCTACCGCCATCGCATAGTTTGCGAAATTGGTAGAAGCATCTATTTGATGGCAACACTAAGCACAAGTCAGCGCCTCATTTGTTGTTTGGGGAGGATGTGTTGGTGCAATTGAAACTCATCCAACTAGTGAGGTTTGGGAAGATACCAGCTTCTAAGAAGAGGAAGTGTACTAATATAGAGTTAAATTGGACAAAGAATAGCATATTTTTTGAATTATCGTACTGGAAAATGCTTAAATTGAGACACAATTTGGATGTTGTGCACATTAAAAAGAACATTTGTGACAATATGCAAGGATCTTTAATGAAGGATGAAGGGAGGACAAACGATATTGTTAAATCTCGGCTGGACTTACAAGAGCTGGGTATAAGGAAAGAATTGTACCTATTATGCGGAGGTGATATGTCACGACCCGAAACCCACCCTATGCGGGGCCAACCCTTTGGCCGTCCTTACTTTTTTCCTTTGACTGTATCAGTGATATCAATGTGTAACATAAAAATTTAAAATAGTAATACAACGAAAGTCAAAATAGTCATAATAAGGTTCTACATATATCAAATGGGAACCAACATTACATCACCCATAGGTGGTGAATACATGGGAGAACTATAACATCATCTCTATTACATTTTTCAAAATGTTCTCCTATTGCTCATAAGCTTTTACTACTTACTCGCAGCATCCCTTCTTGAAACAAATAAGTAAGTCTGAATGAGCTAACAAAACTCAGTAACTAAATTTCCATCTCTGCCATGAGTCAGGATCAATATAGAAAAGAGTGTAATTCAAGATAACAAGGGTATGAAATATGATAGCCAATCATAGAATAAAATGCAGCAATAGCCAATTAGAGGTAAAATGCCATAATGGCCAATGAAGACAATAGAGATCATGATAACCAGTCATGAATAATGGGTAACAATGATACAATGAACATGAGATCATCAATGGTGGTCTGTCAGAACAATAGATATACTGCCACAATAAATAGAAAACCAATCAATCATAAATCAATGGACAAGCTTTCAATATATGATTATTCATAGGGAATAATATGATCATCCTATGAATCCAATAAAAGATATGATACCAAACATCAGTGATACACAATTTGTTCAAGGCTTGGCACACCATCGGTCTTTTAGGGCCCGACATAGCCCCCAGTCAAAATACTCACTGCGCATATCGTGCCATCTTTGCCATATGTCCATTCATGGACTTCGACCCATAGGTCTTGTCGATTTAGAAAAGCATCGAATGGACGTTGTGACTGAACACAACTCCAGCATTCATAATATATCATTATCATTTATAATTCCATGAAAAGTGTACATATGTAGAATATTAACCATTTTAGTGAGAAATGTAATACCCCAACCCGAGTTAGGCAGTACTCGACCCGGGTTGGACTGGGCCATGGCATGTAATCCCAAACTGTAAGCCAAATTATTACATAAATAAAATCGAATGTATAATTACATAATGTGTTCAATATACGATGCACGGGTGTGAGTTACATGCAGTTTCGAGTATCCCAGAAGTCGTTGTACCGGAAGTTTTTTTTTTGTGAGAAAGCGTGCATGTGAGCATATATATATATATATATATTTGTATTTAAATATACATATATATATATATAATTACTTATTATTAAGTATGTGTATATATATATATATATATAAGTAAACTAAAAAAAAGGAAGAAAGAAAAGAAAAGAAGAAATCATAAGATGATGGAAGAAAGTAGAAGGTTATAGAAGAGTGGAGAATTAAGTGGAAGGAAAGAAAGAAAGCGTGAGAGAAAAAGAGAGAAACTGAGGCATAAAGGGAGAACAAGAAGAGAGAAGGAGAAGAAGAAAAAAGATAAAATCTAGAAAAGGAAAAAATGGCAAAACCGGTAACCAATTTATTTTATTGCTTCAATTTTGACTTTAGATTTTTATAGATTAAGTACTGAAAAATTAAGAAACAAAATCATTAAGAAAAATCCAAGAAAATGAACCTGTAACTCTCGGCCAAACATGGTGAACTTTTATACGTTAAACCAAATTCAATTTGAAGACTTGAAATGAGTAGAAAAGTTTGTTAGGGTTCTAAAATAGTTGAATTTATGAAAAACTATCAAAAGATGACCATTATATGGTCAAATTATTCTAACCGGTGCATCACCGGAAAACCCACGTGGGTGTCAAAAAAGGGTTAGTTGAGGTTCAGAATTGTTCTAAAAGTATGTTAAGGCTCTAGAATTAATTTGATACAAAAGGAGAAAAAAAGGGACGTTAAAATTATAAAAATTAGTGAGGGAACTATAGCAGTAACAGTTCCAGCGATCGAGGCTGGAGAAGGCACGAAATAGACGACTGGAAAGTCGTGAGGGTATCAGCTCAATTGGACTGAGTTTTGGGTCGGGTCAGGTCGGGACCTGACCGAACGCAAAAAAGTTTATTTAAAACTGTGTCGTTTTGAACTTGTTTTTAAATGAATTGACCTTGTTTGGTTACAGAAATAATAAATTAGGAATTGAGAATGAGGATAATCTAAAATATGGATAAGGAGGATTCAGGGATATTCTATTTCGGTTCACTAGGGTGGCTGAACCAGTCGGTTCAAAGCTGGGTTAGACCGGTCTAGGGTTTTGACTTAAAAACCCACTGGTTCAGTATTTTAATTAAAAAGGAATAAACTGAAACTTTGGGAAATTTGAATTTGACCCCAATAGTTATGAATAATTACACTGAGGCCCAACAATAAATTAATTTAATAATATTAAAATAGAGAAATTACCAAATTACCCCTAAGTCTAATATGGGTCAAACGAACTCCAAACGAAGCAAATGAATAGTCAATTTTTATTATCTCGGGAATTTTGAACCCAATGGTAAGGTCAAAATTATGAAAAGAGGTCATGAGAATAAAAGACATGTAAAAGTACAAAATGACCATTTTGCCCTTTTCAATCCAAGAGTCCAAATTGAAATCTGTAAAAGCCTAAACTAATTTTATTCAACATTCCAAACTTGATAACGAGATCCAAATTAGCAAATAAAATACTTATAGCCATGATAGATATATTTGAATACATAGCATAGACTGATTACGGTTATAGATTGAATTATATTTTTTTAATGACAGGAACGTCAAAAGAAAAGGGAAAGGTAGCTTGAATTTCCAGGGAAATAATAGAAGGTAGGTAATATTCGGTCTCTGCATGTAGTACACTCAGCCATGTCACAGTTCTTGCTATACACACTTGTACTTTTATTTATCGTATCAGATTCTCTATGATTCCACTTATGTGATATTGTTTATCAGTGGAATAGCTTAGCGATGATGTTGTATCTTGCTCACGAGTTCCTATATTTATTGATGATGTTATATCTTGATCATGAGTTCTTGTACATTTATGCAAAGGACGATTCTGTACACTTGTACGTAAGGCCAAGAGGGGCTAGATGTCATTGTTCTCGACAGCCTGGTAACATAGCCGTAAAAAGATATAGTTATATTATGTTGCCTTGAACCAGTTATGATCCATATTCTCTTCCGTGGAGATAGCATGATGTTGATATTTATCAGTGTCAGATTTGTGCTCAGTCACAAACTCCATCTAGATGCATAGTATGACCTGAGTAAGGGGTCCTGTCCCGAGTATGGAGACCAGTTTCCATGATAGCTATGTCGAGGCATTATGTATGACTGCAGTCCTAGAGGACACAGTTTATGTCACGACCCAAAACCCACCCTATGCGGATTAGGGGTCCGTGACCGGGTTTACGGCCCGTGGGTCTTTCCCCATCAAAAGGATTTGAAATGCTAAGTGAGGTTTTTAATAAAACATTTTATAGTTAACAGTAAACCTGGTATCATAGTTAGGTCATCATTTAGTACATGCTAAAAAAAAAAAACGTAAGTGTTTATAAGTACGGATCCTCTAAAAATACAACTGAAATGACCTTGGTGACATGGGAGATATTAAGACCATCCAGTATTTAATTTAATACAAAACTCGCCAAAAAGAGCTACTAGTGGCTAGCGACATCTAAGCCTCCAAAGCGCTTGAGGGTTCTCCTACTTCCTGTTGTCTTGAAAAAAAATATAAGGGAGGAGTGAGCTAACAAAGCCTAGTAAGTAAAGTCCCTTCCTCTGTTATGGGAAAGATTAGTTCAAGAATGTAAGCAATGAACAAATACCAATAGAGTGTAATATATTAATGCATGTCAGAACAAAAGACATGATGGAAGTCACAATAGCCAGTCACCAATGTATAAATCGATAGAAATGACCTTCAGGTCCTATAGGCATATTCCAAGATGAGTGCACAAAAATAACAACAAGAAATAGCCAAATAATATGCTACCGAAATCAGAAAACGTCTATATAGGCATGTCATTATATGAAATAGTACAATGAGGGGTATTCCAAGGAAAAGCTCACAAGCATGTCAAGAATCCAAGGAATACAATATTAATGATGCTCAAAGGTATATAACATATTGAAAACCAAAAGCATGTCATGTAGGAGATAAAAAGAAACCATCTGTTAGATGTTATCTGTTAGGGCCCGGCATACCTTTTCGTGTTTACAGCACAGCGCTATTAACTTTTCGTGTCCTCTAGGACTCAAGTCGTACGTCATGCCTTGCATGACTACGTGTCGATCGTGCAAAATGACGCTCACACCCACGCGTAGAGCAGTCGTGCGATGTGACACTCACAACCATGTGTAGACTATCAGCATCTTGCCCTTAAGGGCTGAAGTGTGTAACGAGTCAAGTACTATCACGGATAAAATTAGGTCATGTATAGATAATTTCACAAGTTGTGGAGTAATATTTTTCTTATCGTGTACTATTCAATCATCAAAGAATACGTATAAATCACATCAGGGTATTAACATGCAAGAACTCATCAAGTCCATAAGATAGAACAATATCAATTGTGGAGATCAAGGCATATCAGATAATAGAGTACAAGGTGGCAGCAGGAAGAAAGAAATGTGACATGGCTAAGGAAAGACCACATAACAAAGTCCGGGTTTTACTTACCTCAAAAATAACTTTCAGCAGTTCTATTAATTCAAGTCTCCTTCTCCTTCCCTTTAGAGGTTCCCATAAATCAGAAATTTAATTGTTATTAACTCATCTCAATTATTTAGGTCGAGGTTAACATCCGTGATTTATTTAACTCTCTCGGTATTATTTAATTATATTTTTAAGGTTGCTAAATTTATTACATTATCCTTCAGAGTATTTTATTTGGGTAAACGAACTCCACTGTGGAGTCCGAAACGTCCAAGAAAATAAATCTAAGCATTTGCAGCTTCTTATTTGGCTTCAGGTACCCCTAAGGGTGAAATGGTAATTTCATATTTTATGTGACTTAATTTTTCAGAACCCTAGTTCACAAAATGGACCTCACCATTAGGTCCAGAATGTCCGACATAGTCAAAATATACTATTTGTTTAATTAATTTGGACATCAGGACATTTACCTATTTTTAAATAATTTAAATTAATTAATTAATTTAATTATATCAGTATAATATATATATATATATATTCGGTGGGACTTATGACCAGCGAGAATTGGGTGGCACAGTGGAAAAGTGTCACCCCCCTCTCCATTTGGTCCTAGGTTCAATTCGGCGAAACAACAGGTTTCCCCCTTTTTTTTCAATTTAATAATTTATATATGATATATATATATATATATATTTTGTGCAAATTAGGTTGGGCGAGAATTGGGTGGCACAGTGGTTAAGTGTTACCCCCCTATTCGTTCGGTCCTGGGTTCGAGTCAGGGGAGCTGCGACTCCCTCCCTTTTTTTTCTTTTTTTTTCTAGATCCAAACGGCAGACAAGCAGGGCTAGGATAATGCAGTATCCCTATTCCACGCGTGAACATCCAATTAAACCCATTAACTCTGTAACCAAACAACCCAGATGCCTTTTAAATAAAAGGATTACTCCCCAAACGGTGTCGTTTCAATAATACGGTGTCTCGCCTATGGTTCAACACGTGTCTGAGTTGACATGGTGGCTGTTTATCTCGGTTAGGCTAGGCCGATCAACTCACGAGTTGACTCAGCAGGGTCTTCTTCTTCCCCCACGCCTTGACTGTTGCCTTAATTTTCTGGTTTTAATGTTTTTCGATTTCGTGCATTTGAGGGTTGTCTCCTTCTCTGTTTTTGGGTGGTGAGGGTTTCTGAATGTCTGGGTAATGGTTTGGCATTAATTTCAAGTTTCAAATCAAGCTATAGAAGCTACGGTGAGTGCGATAGTTGCGACCTACAACTGGCTTATTCATGGCCATTTCATCCCATTTCGTGCGTGGTTTGGTTTGTTTTGACCGTCGTGGCAACGGGGTTTGATCCTCATTCTAAAACAAAAGAATAGGGCTATATTTTAGAAGTTGGGTTCTAAACCCGTGACTTGCAAGTCGATATTTTGAGGTCTTTTCCTAAGCTTCTAGGTTGCGGCCTAGCATTTTTGAAACCCTCATAAGGCCTATGTTGGATTTAAAACACTAAAAGTAAGTTTTATGAAGGTCGTTTCAAACCTGCTTTGTTGAAGGTTCAACAATGGCAGTCATTCACGGTTTAGGGCTGTTCAAGCCCTTTTCACCCTTCCAATTTATTCAGGTTAGTCCCTAATTGGTTTCAGTATCTCAGGCATGCATTTTTGTTCTTAAATAAAACACAAAATTTTAAAAGGAAAATATTCAGTTTAGAGAGTCATATACCTTTTGGACAGTGACCTTCTGTCCAATCGTGGCTCAACATGGTCCTCTCAAACTCCCTCAAGTCAGCTAAGTCTCTTCCCTCCTTGTGTCCCTCTAAGTGGACACCCATATGCATGCATGCCCACACACTTGTACAAACACACACAATGTCTCCCTCTCTCTCACTATCTCTCACGCACACACACACTGTTTGGTCACTCTCTCCCTCTATATATATATATATATATATATCTAAAAAGGATTCTAGAGTCCTCAGCTGCTGCACCCTACATATATATATGCTCAGTCCATGGCTTGTCTTTCACTCAACCACCATGGTGCACTCATTATGCTTCACACAGCAGCTCAAATATGAGTGTAATCTAAGGTTAGGTCTACTTGTTACCTGTAGCAAGCCAACAGCCATCATACCACCTATATATATATATATACACATATATACATTAAGTGTTTTATAATTGTTTTATTTTAATTATTTATTCTAGGGTGTCCTTTTTATGTGTAACATATAATATAAAATTGGTTGGTAGCCCAATGGTTATCTTTTTGGGTAGCAAGGTGCTTGCCTTACTTGGTCAAGGGTTCAAAACCCATCCATTGCGATTTTTTGATATTTTTGTCATGTTTTGCCTTAAGGTCTTGTTTGGCTATTGGCATTCCCAATTTTAGCTTCTCTCTCTCTTTTCTTTTTTTTTATTAAAATCTAGCTATGATGATTAGATCAACACATTAAATTCTGAAAATACATCATTATATTAATTAATTGATAAAATAAGTTCGGGGTATTACAGTTTACATTATTGAGCTCAGTGCTTTATGCACACAGGGGTATGCCGGGCCCCGTAGTTGACCGCATCCACAGTTTTGACATCACTATCTATTTATTGAAATTCATAGTATGATCATGTTCTTGTATGAATGATCAGGCAGTTGCATAGCTTCATTTAAGTACTTACTATGATCATGTATTTGACAGCTTTTGTTTATAGCATATGATGTTGTCATTCAAACTAGATGTTCATTGATTATTATCTATATTCCTGATCAATTGATATTCATTGATGAGCTACGATTGTTGTTATGATGTTGACTGGCTATCATATCTTTGTTATTGGATTATTCAGTTCTTTCTAGATAATGTACACATGGCAGAGTAAGGGACTTACTTACTGAGCTTAGTTTAGCTCGCTCCAAATTTACATGTTGATTTCAGGGATTGACAAAGAGGACAGACCGTAGGAGGTTGGGACTATAGTTTGGACATTTTTGAAAAATAATGGTAATAGTATTACAGTCTTATAGCACTCCAGTCTATTCACGTCCTAGGGCTGAGATGATGTATTAGAAATTTTTATAAGTTGTATTTTGTATTAGCAGAATGATATGTACATGTAACCTTTCACCTGATGTCTTCTGCTATGTTATATATGATGATGTATGTGGTTACATGTTAGTTGCACTGATGATAGTGTAACAGGATTATCAGGTCCGGTTCGGCGAAAAGGTCGGGTCAGATGGTTGCGGCCTGCTAATCCGTAGATGGTGGGTTGCAGGTCGTGACAAACTTGGTATCAGAGCATTAGGTTTAGAATGACTAGGGAAACTTAGGTTTACAAGTGATTCATGGGAGTTAAGACTAGTGTACTACTATTGTCAAATGTCCAAGTAGAGTTAGTATGTAGGCTTAGCATAATTGATAAACGATTATATATATATATATATGATGCTAACTATTAACGTTTTGGTAGTGAATGGTCCAAACTAGATTGGCAGCATTACGTTACTCACAGATGGATCCCATAGTTGGGGAGAGGATGGATCGTATGGAGCGTATGCTGGAGCGGGTGATGCAGTCCTTACCCTAGAATCAGGCCAGCATTAGAACACCAACAAAGCCAGCAAGTACACCAGCACAGCCAGTAGTTCAACCAGCTCAGCAGGAGCAGCCCCTAGTACAGCCATGCCACCAGGGGAATGATAGAGATCTAGCTTATCTCTATAAGCAGTTACAGGTGATGAAGCCATCCAATTTTGATGGCACCAGAGGCTCTATAGCGACTGAGGAGTGGCTGTTACAGATAGAGCGTATTTTTTAGATCATGACGTACACTGAGGTCCAGAAGGTGGCCTTTACTACATTCACTTTCAAGGGAGTAGCTCACAAGTGGTGGCTGCTAGAAAAGGCCAGGGAACCGTAGATGACATAGTAGAGGTTTACACAGGTGTTCAATGAGACATGTTTTCCACAGGAGGATAAAGATAGACGGGCAGCAGAGTTCCTTGTTCTTCAATAGGGGAATATGACTGTGGAGCAGTATGAGGCCAAATTTACGGAGTTAGCCCGGTATGCTTCTATAATTATCATGACAGGGGCAATAAAAGCCCTTAAGTTCAAGGGCAGTCTGAGATAGGCGATCAAGGATCGCATTGAGCCCATGCAGTTGACTACCTACAGTAAGGTAGTGAGTACCGTCAATATCATTGAGTGGAGCGAAAAGGCGTTTGCCAAGAGGAAGGCAAACAAGAGCCAGAGGCCAGTAGGGAACCAGAGCAAACAGTTAGGTCCTACTTTTACCAGGCCAAAGGCAAGGTCCATGAATACAAGAACCAGCCAAAGGAGGGTTGTTTCCACCAGTAGGGGCGTAGTCAAATGTCCTGCCTACTAGAGGAATCATAAGGGGCCATGTTATAGGGACAGCAATGTCTGCTATTCCTACGGTTAGACTGGTCACTTCAAGGCAAATTGTCCCTGGAGGAATAGATCGATAGTGAGTACTACAGCTACACCACCTACCCCAGTTAGTGCCCGAGGACTAGATCTCAGACACAGACACAGAGTCAGGGGCAGAGAGATGAGCAGTAGTGCTCAGGGCAGGTATTCTCATTAACTTCAAGGGATATACAAGCTACTACTTCAGTAGTCGCAGGTACTTTACAGATCTGTTCACAACATGCTCAAGTTTTATTTGATATTGGTTCCACGCAATCCTTTGTCTTTCCATTATTTGCTGCTAAACTGAACATAGAGATAGAACCCCTAGGATACACGTTATCTATTAAAATTCCATTAGGGGAATCATTATGTGGGAACACTATCTATAAAGCATGTACAGTATAGATAAAAGGCACACAGTTATCGACTGATTTGATACCGTTACAGATACAGGGATTTGATATTATACTTGGCATGGACTGGTTAGAAGCACATCATGCCACTATAGACTGCATGGCTAATACAGTTAGTATATGGCATCTAGGTTATCCGAGTATTCAGTTTCAAGGGGCAGGTGTGGCTTTTCCACCATATTTTGTCTCTTCCATACAGGCTAGGCGACTACTACGTAAGAGGTGTCAGGGGTATTTGTGTAATGCTGTGGACACCCGATCATAGTAGCCTGCCTTAGATCAGATTCATATTATGAGAGGATTCCTTGAGGTATTTCCAGAAGATCTACCAAGGTTACCAGTAGACAAAGAGATAGAGTTCCCCATTGATGTTCAGCTAGACATGTCACTTATTTTTAAGAATCCTTACAGAATGGCACCAGCCTAACTGAAAGAGTTGAAATTCCAGCTCCAGGAGTTACTAGATAAAGGTTTTATCAGACCCAGTACATCACCATGGGGTGCACCAGTTCTATTTGTAAAAAAGAAAGATGGAACTATGCAGTTGTGTGTTGATTACCTCATGCTGAACAAGGTGACTATCAAGAACAGATATCATTTGTCACAGATTGATGACTTATTTGATCAGTTGAAAGGAGCACATGTCACGACCCGAAACCCACCCTATGCGGATCTTGCATCGCGACCACCACCTTCAGGCCCGGGGACCTTAAGGCGAAGGCTCACATAAGCAGCGGTATCGAATAGATATGTGACACGTGTTTTGTAGAAGCGTGAAAAAACTTTTTTCTTTTCTTTTCTTATTTTTAAATTACACACATCCGTCCGGTATTACCATTCCTTACATAGCATACATGATTTAACATTCAGAGTATAACTAAAACTTAAAACTTTATAAACAATACATGTTTAATTGCCCTGTGGGGCTTATACATAATAGGGTATCACTTTACTAGTACAAGATTTTATACTTAATGTTCGTAGTGCTAGACAAAAACTACCTGAATATAACTTCCAAAAATGGTAGATTCTTCATCATCGTCTTTTAATCCAAACTGCCTTTAATCACCTGAAAGGGGGATCCGAACAAAGTTCGGGTAAGCTAATCTAAGTTTCTGAGCAATTCCAGTATTCGTTATGGGGTTTCAATTAGCAGTGGTTTTTAGTACATAAAAGTTTGTAAAACATTCACTGTTATTTGCTCGTATGCTTGAACATAAAACATATGCATTTCTTAAAACACATAGCTTTGAAACATTTAAAGTATTCAAGCTAAACTCGTACTTCGTTAAATAAAGTGTATAATTTGAAACATATGCATTTCATCAAACAGATAGCTTTAAAACATTAAAAGTATTCAACCTATACTTATACATATGAACTTCAAAACATATAGCATAACATGTATTTCTTAAATAGAGTATATAAAACTCAAACATATGCATAGTGAAAATGAGGGTAAAACCTACTTCCATTTTCAACATAACATCATATATATGTATTCCTTTAAAACATAAAACTTGAAACATTTAAAGTATTCAAGTTAATCTTGTACTTCTTAAATAGAGTATAAAACTTGAAACTTATGCAAAGTGAAAACAGGGGTAAAACCTGCTTCTATTTTCAAACTCATTTATCATCTTCTCTCTTTCATTAGTGGAATCTGTTTCGAACCAGACTCCCATTTTGCTTATAAGTGAAGATATCTTATGCCTGGGGGATTAGATCCTGCTACTTGGCATTTCACATGACAGGTCAATTGAGTTCCGAAGAAACCCAAAATCCTGACTATGTTGTCTTTGACAGGTCAATTGAGTTCCGAAGAAACCCAAAATCCTGCCTGTGTGCTTATGCACCATTTATCTTGCATTTAAAATACATTTAACACATGAGTTTGTCAAATAGATATTTCTCGTGAGCACTTTAAAACATAACATTCATAACTTCGTGATAAATATCCGTATACTTGAAATAGGCAAACTCAGAATATTTAACAAGATTTGTATTTTAACTTAGACATGCTGGAAACACATTTTTAAGAAACTGTAAGGAAAACAATTACTGAGCATGTCACCATAGGGTTTATAAGAACATAAATGATTTAAAACTAAAATCATGTAATATATTGAATTTGAAATTCAAATACTTCGTATCTTTTGAACTTAAAACCTTTTCAAATCCATGGAGTTAAATCTCCACTTCAAATACAGGGTTACTCACCTTGGTCCTTTAGGGTTAGTGCTAATAATGCGCTTTCCCACTTTCTTTGTAATTCCTAAGAACAATTCATAAACATCTCATCAACTTCACATTCATTGTAATATCATCTCGATATTCCTTAACTTATGCTTAAATCGTATTAGATCCTAAAACGATTTCATAATTTCATATACTTAACTCGTACTCTTAACCTATGACACAATTTAATGTGTTAGAAATTAAATTCATTTCAATTTATACTCTTCTGGTAGCTCCATTAACTTTAATTTAAATTTATTTACTTCACATATTTACGTGTCGTGTCTTTTCGTAATTCATTTCCTCGTATACGCCTTAGATTAATACTTTGGCATTACTTTAATTTATAGTCATCTGACAGATGCTATTCATCAAATTTTATGTCTTTTTATTTTTGACATCTCTTTTGGTTGAATAGACTCTACCATTGAGTCCGGAGCGTCGAAGAAAGTCGGTTTAGGCTTTCTTAGAAGTAAATTCGGACTTTTATATGTAAAAGGACAAAATGATCATTTACCGTTTTACGTCACATTTTTTCGTACTTCGTTTCGTAATTTGGACTCCACTATTGGGTCCGGAATGTTGAAGAAAGTCAATTTAGACCTTCCTTGGTTTTAATTTAGCTTTAGAGGTACCAGGGGTAATTTAGTCATTTTACCCCCTTATGTGTCTTTATTTTTGAGACCTCGTCTCGTGTCGTGAACCTCACCATTGGACTCAGAAGGTCCTAGATAGTAAGAATACACTAATAACTTGTTAATTTTGGACAAGGGGTATTTTGGTCATTGACCCCTTTACGTGTCTTTATTTTTTGAGCCCCGTCTCATGAAATGGGCCCCACCATTGGCTTCAGAATATCTAAAATAGTAAGGATACACTATTCATATGTTTAATTTGGACTTCATTTGCTTCATATATGACCCAAGGGTAAAATAGTAATTTTGCTTTATTTATTAAATAATTAAATTAATTATTTAATTATTTTTCTAAGGGTTTAATTGCAAAAATTCTCATCAGCT
Source organism: Nyssa sinensis (assembly GCA_008638375.1). Classification (NCBI taxonomy): domain Eukaryota; kingdom Viridiplantae; phylum Streptophyta; class Magnoliopsida; order Cornales; family Nyssaceae; genus Nyssa; species Nyssa sinensis. Next base: position 20,975,049 of record CM018050.1, read on the forward strand.
AGGCCACAGTAGGATTTTCCAGAAGTTCTGGGGTCAATCCGTAAATAGAGGAAATCTTGGTTTATTTAATTGAATTAAAACCAAAAACTAGTGGGTTCGGTTGGATTTTAAGTGAACCGGTCTAGTCCATTCGTAAGCCAACCGGTTTAGCCAGTTTGATACGTGTTACTGACATCATGATGATGTCAGCCCTATCGTTATTTAAAATTTAAAACATATTGAAACGCCGTCGTTCCATTATTTGGTGGCAATCCCAGATTCTGCCACGTGTCCCGAGCTGCCCCAGTCTTTTAAAACGAGTCATGAGTCGACTCGGTCGTCTTCCCCACTTCAAACCTAGTGTAACCCTAATTTTTGAATTTCATTTTCTTTAATTTCGTGTAGTTTGGATCCATAGATCCTCACTGTTTTCAAACCAATCCATTTCTGGAACATAAGGCAAAGGTTTGGCATTCATTTTTGAAATTAAAACTAAGTTATATGTTCGATTTAGATTTTGATAATCCAAACCTGCAAGTTGGTCGTATATGCTCAGTTCTGAGCTAAAACCTTTGGGGTTTGATCCGTTGTGATCCATTTTTCATGTAGTTTCATTTTCCATTTCAATATACTCGTTTTGGTGCAGTTTTGAAAGGTTGGTTTCCACAACCGAAACCTGTAACTCGTTTTATGGAGGTCGATTCTTGTGATTTATGATCATGGCTAAATGTTTTTGACATGCTTGTAGGATCTAGTTCTTGTCTCAATAAACCAAATAAGGTTTGGTTATGATGGAATCAGACCTACTGTAAGCAAGGTCTTCAATGGAGGTTTTTTGTGGGTTAGGTGTTTTTCATTGTTTTCATGGCATGGCCTAAAATCATGCTTAACAGTCGTATAAACATATATTTAAACATCCTACGTATATAGACTGTTCCAAACAGTTCATATTCATGCAAAATTTTAGAGAGAAAATTTGGCAAGTTTATGTGTTCATACCTTTTTGGTTGTGATTCTTGCCCCTTTTTCTTTCTGATTTCCTATATTTCCTTAGCTTATTGTATTCCTTCTTGCAGAGCAAGCATACAGTGCATGTTTTTGCCCTTATAGCCACCTCAACCGACCTCTCTCTCTCTCTCTACACGATTTAAGCCTACACCTAGCCTCTATCAATCTCTCTTACACTCTATTAAATTATGCTTTTTACAATTTTAGTTTTCCATTAAATTTCATTTGGATTTTATGCTTGATATTTACATGTTATATATATATATATATATATATATATATATTATATCATACACATGCACTCACACACTAACACATGAAGACACACACACTGCCGACATTCCCCATACACACACTGTTCACATATATATATATATATATGTATTTTTATTTCATTTATGCATATATACATGGACGCATACTTGGTTACATATACATATACACATTACACCTTCCATGTAGTGTAATGTGAGTTTAATTTATTTAATTATAAATAAAACTAATTATTTCATATAATTAATTAATTATTTATTTATTTAATTAATTATTCTCTTTGAGTGTAAATATTTTTACACTAATTTTCTTTAATCTCGTAATACGTATCATATGACTCGGTATTTTGGGTCGGGATATTAGAACACATATGTTCTCTAAGATTGATTTGAGATCTGGATACCATCAGCTGAAGGCGAGACTTCGAGATGTGGAGAAAACGGCTTTCAGGACCAGATATGGGCATTATGAGTTTTTAGTGATGCCATTTGGGGTCACTAATGCCCCAGCCGCGTTTATGGATTTGATGAACAGGGTCTTCAAGCCATATTTAGATCATTTTGTAATTGTGTTTATTGATGATATCCTGGTTTATTCTAAAAGCCAGGAAGAGAATGAGGTACACCTGAGGAATGTTTTATAGAGACTACAGAAGCAGAAACTATATGCTAAATTAAAGAAATGTGAGTTCTAGCTTCCTAGTATTTCATTTTTGGGACACATGATTAGCAAGGAGGGGATCTCTGTTGATTCTCAAAAGATAGAGGCTATTGTCAATTGGCCCCATCCCACTAGTGTTACAGAGGTACGAAGTTTTATGGGATTGGCAGGTTACTACAGGTAGTTTGTTAAATATTTTTCCAAGATGGCTATGCCAATCACTCAGCTGACTAGGAAGAACGTATCATTTGTCTGGGCTGAGGAACATGACTAGAGTTTTCAGGAGTTGAAGAATAGGTTGGCGACAGCTCCGATATTGACAATGCCAGACGGGACAGAGGGATTTGTGATTTACAATGATGCCTCATACAAGGGCTTAGGGTGTGTGTTGATGTAGAATGATAGGGTAGTAGCCTATGCTTTACACCAGTTGAGGCCACATGAGAAGAATTACCTAACACATAACCTCGAGTTAGCAGCTGTCGTTTTTGCACTGAAGTTGTGGAGGCATTACTTGTATGGGATGACGTGTGAGACATTTACTAATCATAAGAGCCTCAAGTATCTGTTTACACAGAAGGAGCTTAATATGAGGCAGCGTCGTTGGGTAGAACTGATCAAGGAGTATGAGCTCAACATTCAGTACCATCCAGGGAAAGCAAATATGGTAGCTGATGCTCTTAGCAGGAAGTCGTCATGAAGCCTAGCTTATCTGTTGACGACTCCGGTGGAGCTATTGAAGGAGCTGGAGGATATGGAGATTGAGGTGGTTCTGCCAAGCTCAGGGGCAATGTGTGCCAATGTCACATGATACAACATTGACCAGACTTCGTCAGGATGTTAAGATAGGTAAGGACTCGGAGTTTGCTATCCGAGATAGAGTGTTGTATTATCAGGGCCGAATCTGTATGCTAGATATACTTGAGATCAGAAAGGAGATTTTAGATGAAGCACACAGTTCGAGATTCACCATGCACCCAGGTAACACCAAAATGTACTATAATGTCAAAAATACTTATTGGTGGTCCGGGATGAAACATGACATAGCTGAGTATGTTGCACACTATACCACATGTCAGTAGGTTAAAATCGAACATCAGAAGCCCGGAGGACTTTTTAGTCGCTTCAAATACTAGAGTGGAAATGGGAGCATATTACTATAGACTTTGTGTCAGGGTTACCAAAGAAGTTAAAAGGGAGCTATTCTATATGGGTTGTTGTGGACAGACTCACCAAGACAGCTCACTTCCTTGTGACCAGGATGACACAGACATTAGGGCGTTTAGCTGAGCTCTATATTAGAGAGATAGTTCGACTGCATGGAGTTCCAATGTCTATTGTGTCAAACTGAGACCTACGGTTTGCATCTCGATTTTGGAGGAGTTTACAGCAGGCTATGGGCACAGAGCTGAGTCTTAGTACTGCATACCACCTAGAGACAGATGGTCAGACAGAGAGGACAATACAGAATTTGGAGGATCTATTACGATTCTGTGTCATAGATTTCATAGGGAGTTAAGAGGATTCCTTTAGTGGAGTTCACATACAACAACAGTTACCAATCCAGTATTGGTATGGCTTCATATGAAGCGTTGTATGACAGGAAGTGCCGATCACCTTTATGCTGGATTGAAGTGGGTGAAAGGAAGCTCTATGGGCCAAAGATTGTAGAACAGACCACCGAGAAGATACAACTGATCGGGCAATGTTTATTAGCGACTCAAAGTAGATAGAAGAGTTACGCTGATGTACGGCAGAGAGCACTAGCGTTTGTTTTGGGTGACTACATTTTTCTAAAAGTGTCACCGATGAAGGGTATAGTGAGGTTCGACAAGAAAAGGAAACTGGGGCCAAGATACATTGGACTATTTAGGGTCATGAGCAGAGTGGGGCCCGTAGCATATCAACTTGCCTTACCCTCAGAGTTAGCACATATACATGATGTATTTTCTGTCTCGATGTTGAAAAAATGTGTACACAGTTCAGATCAGGTGATAGAGCATGAGCCTCTAGAAGTCCAAGAGGATTTAAGTTACATAGAATAGCCAGTGCAGATTTTGGACAGTCGAGAGCAGGTGCTACGGAACAAGACAATTCCTTTAGTCAAAGTTCTATGGAGGAATTACTAGGTTGAGGAAGCTACTTGGGAGAGGGAAGATGACATGTGAGCCAAGTACCCTCATTTATTTTGGCCTTAGTATGTGATAAGTTTGGGTACAAACTTTTTATAAGGGAGGGAGAATGTAATACCCCAACCCGAGTTAGGCAGTACCCGACCCAGGATGGACCGGGCCATGACATATAACCCCGAACTGTAAGCCACATTATTACGTGAATAAAATTGAATGTACAGTTACATAATGTGTTCGATATACGATGCACGGGTGTGAGTTACAGGTAGTTTCGAGTATCCCAGGAGCCACTGTACCGGAAGCCTAATTTTTACGAGAAAGCATGCATGTGAGCGTATATATATATATATATATATATATATATATATATATATATATAGACACGACTGGGATATATATATATATAAGTAAACTAAAAAGAAAAGAAAAGAAGAAATTAGAAGATGATAGAAGAAAGTAGAAGGTTATAGAAGAGTGCAAAATTAAGTGGAAGGAAATAAAGAAAGTGTAAGAGAGAAAGAGAGAAGCTGAGGCGTAGAGGGAGAACAAGAAGAGAGAAGGAGAAGCCAAAAAAAAAAGAAAATTTGGAAAAGGAAAAAATGGCAAAATAGGTAACCAATTTACTTTGTTGCTTCAACTTTGACTTTAGATTTTTATAGATTAAGTAATGAACAATTAAGAAACAAAATCATTAAGAAAAATCCAAGAAAATGAACCTATAACTCTCGGCCAAACATGGTGAACTTTTATATGTTAAACCAAATTCAATTTGAAGACTTGAAACAAGTAGAAAAGTTTGTTACGGTTCTAGAACAGTTGAATTTATGAAAAACGGTCAACAGATGACCATTATACGGTCAAATTATTCCAACCGATGCATCACCAGAAAACCCATGTGGGTGTCAGAAAATGGGTTAGTTAAGGTTCAAAATTGTTCTAAATAGTTTTGTTAAGGTTCCAGAATTAATTTGATACAAAAGGAGAAAAAACGGATATTAAAATTGTAAAAATCAATGAGGGAATTGCAGCAGTTCCAGCAATCGGCACCAGAGAAGACGACCGGAAAGTCGTGAGGGTATCGGGTCAGTTGGACTAGGTTTTGGGTCGGGTCGGGACCTGACCAAATGCAAAAATGGTTATTTAAAACTGTGTCATTTTGAACTCATTTTTAAATGAATTGACCCTGTTTGGTTACAGAAATAATAAATTAGGAATTGAGAATGAGGATAACTGAAAACGTGGATAAGGAGGATAGCAGGGATATCTTATTCCAGTTCACTGGGGTGGCTAAACCGGTTGGTTCAAAGTTGGGTTAGACCGGTCTAGGTTTTTGACTTAAAAGCCCACTAGTTCAATATTTTAATTAAAAAAGAATATACTAAAACTTTAGGAAATTTGAATTTAAGCCCAACAGTTATGAATAATTACACTAAGGCCCAACAGTAAATTAATTTAATAATATTTAAATAAAAAAATTACCAAATTACCCTTAAGTTAAATATGGGTCAAACGGACTCCAAACGAGGTAAATAAATAGTCAATTTTTAGAATTTCAGGTATTTCGAACCCAATGGTAAGGTCAAAATTATGAAAAAGATGTTCTGGAAATAAAAGACATGTAAAAGTGCAAAATGACCATTCCAAACTCGATAACGAGATCCAAATTAGCAAATAAAATACTTATAGCCATGATAGATATATTTGAATGCATAGCAAAGACTGATTACGGTTATAGATTGAGTTATATTTTTTGAATGACAGGAACATCAAAAGGAAAGGGAAAGGTAGCTTGACTTTCCAGGGAAATAATAGAAGGTAAGTAATATCTGGTCTTTGCATGTAGTACACTCAGCCATGTCACAATTCTTGTTATACACAGTTGTACTCTTATTTATCGTATCAGATTTTCTATGATTCCACTTATGTGATAGTGGAATAGCTTAGCGATGATGTTATATCTTGCTCACGAGTTCCTATATTTATTGATGATATTATATCTTGATCATGAGTTCTTGTATATTTGTGCAAAAGACCATTCTGTACACTTGTACGTAAGGCCAAGAAGATCCAGATGTCATTGTTCTCGGTAGTCCAGTAACATAGCCACAAAAAAATAAAGTTATGTTATGTTGCCTTGAACCAGTTATGATCCACATTCTCTTCCGTGGAGATAGCATGATGTTGATATTTATCAGTGTCAGATTTGTGCTCAGTCACAAAATCCATCTAGATGCATAGTATGACCCGATTAAGGGGTCCTGTCCTGAGTACGGGGACCAATTTCTATCATGGCCACGTCGAGGCATATTGCATGACAGCAGTCTTGGAAGACACAGTTTACATTATTGAGCTTAGTGCTTTATGCACACAAGGGGTATGCTGGGCCCTGTAGTTGATCGCATCCACAATTTTGACATCACTATCTATTTATTGAGGCTCATAATATGATCATATTCTTGTATGAATGGTCAAGCAGTTGCACAGCTTCATTTGAGTACTTACTATGATCATGTATTTGATGGCTTTTGTCTGTAGCATATGATGTTGTCATTCAGACTAGATGTTCATTGATTATCATCTGTATTCTTGATCATTTGATATTCATTAACGAGCTATGATTGCTATTATGATGTTGACTGGCTATCATATCATTATTATTGGATTATTTAGTTCTTTCCAGATCATGTACACATGGCAAAGTAGGGGACTTACTTACTGAGCTTAGTTTAGCTCACTCCAAATTTACATGTTGATTTCAGGGACTGACATGGAGGACAGGCCGTAGGAGGCTGCGACTATAGGTTGGACATTTTTGGCAAATAATGGTAATAGTTGTACAGTCTTGTAGCACTCTTGTGCATTCATGTCTTGGGGATGAGATGATGTATTAGAAATTTTTGCAGGCTGTATTTTATATTAGTAGAATAATATGTACATGTAACCTTTCACTTGATGTCTTCCGCTATGTTGATGATGTATGTGGTTTCATGTTAGTTGCACTGATGATAGTGTAACAGGATAATCAGGTCCGGTTCGACAAAAGGGCCGGGTCAGATGGTTACGGTCCACTAATCCGTAGAGGGTGGGTTGGGGGTCGTGACAAGAACATAGCAGTTGCCCTTTCAAGGCATGGTATCACTTTGTGGAAATAATAATGTAGCGTACAACATTTATGATCAAGAATATGATAGTAAAGAATGTCCACAAGATAGAACAAGTATCACTTTGTGGAAACAATAAGCATCGAGTACGTATAAGAGTACAACTTTGGCAGTAATAGGAATAACCATGGCTGAGAATACCACATGTAAGAAATCGGGTTTTACTTACCTTTTAATAGTCCATTCTACCTTAGTATTTAGTTACTTTCTCATTTTCCTTTGAAGTTCCTATAAATTAGTGGACAAATCTTAGCTCAATACTACGTATAGTTTAATGCCCTAAAATTAGTCAATTTCATACACATTGTTATTATAGGTATCTTATTTGAAAAAATGGACTCTATTGTTGAGTCTGGAACATCGAGGAAAATAGGTTTAGACTTTTACGGATCTCAATTTGGCTTTAGGCATCACCAAGGGCAATATAGTAATTTGGCATTTCTATGGGTCTTAATTTTTTGGAATCCCGTCTCGTGAAATGGACCCTTCCATTGGTTTTAGAATACCCAAGATAGTAAAAATACCCTATTCATTTATTTTATTCGGGTATTGGGATTAATTACTATATTTAACTTAATTAATCTAATTTAATAATTTAAAATAATATATTTTTTTTTAGTGAAATATGGACACATGTGCCTCAGTGGCATAGTGGTCTACGTGTGGGGCATAAGTTCCCACATGTGCATAGGTTGTGGGTTCGACTCTTGGGGGCAACAGCCCCCTTTTATTTTTCAATTAAATCCTAAACCAAACAATGGACAAGGGGTCTAACGAAGGATAGGTGATCCCCGTTCCAGACAGGTCTATTAAACCAATTTCCTACACTTGTTACCAAACAGATCTGTTCAGCTTTTAAATTTAAAATAGACATCACAAAAATGATGCAGTTTCATTTAAATAGGGTTCAAAACGACGCTGTGTCATTTACAGCTCATCTTCTTCCTCATCCTACACAACACTATTGCCCTAATTCATAATTTTCTTCTTTCTCTATTTTGTGTAGTTCTAGAACTCCATTTCACCTGTAGTTTATTCCTATGGACTCCTAAGATCATGGAGATCATTTTGGCATTGGTTTGGGATATCGAGGTGGCCTAGAAAGCTTGGTTGAGCTCCCATGGTAGTTTCGGTATTTTGCTTAGTAAATGCTCATTTCTCCATGAAAATGGGCATGGTTTGGTCTGAGATGATCCTCACATTATGGGGAATAAATCCCTATTCAGAAATCATGCTTTGGTGTTCATTTTGGGGAGATAGGTCTATTGCGCCATTTTTGTAACTTGAGGTTTGGGAGTCATTTCCATGGGTTTTTGGTTGTGGACTAGGGTTTTCATAACCCTTGTGACCTCTAGTTTCAGTTTCAGGCATTGGATTTAGGTTTCATAGAGGTTGGTTCAGACCTGAGCTTTGAAGCTCATCAATGGTGGGTTTGTTGTTTCCCTTGGTTTTCTAGGTCTGTCCGACCTTGTTTCCTTCTAAATTAACATGTGTAGTACTTACAGAGCATACCTTCGAAGTTTAACTTCCTAAAACTTAAATAGAACTTGAAAAACATAAAGAACTTACCTCTGTTTGTTTCAGTTATTTCTCTCCCTTCTCTTCCTTTTTCCCTTCTTCTTTTATGGCCTTTTCCTTTGTGTTATTTTCTTTCTTTCCAAGCATGCAAGGCATGTATATATATATAGGTTGTTCACACGCACACACTATAATACCCTGACCCGAATTGTAACCGAGCGACCTATGTAAGTCCGAGCTGTTAGGGCTCTATGTTATGATATTGAATGAAATGGACAGTTTTAAAATATGAACAGTCTCGAATATACAGATGATGCCCGGGCAATACCTGAGCAAGCTATAGGTGAGTATCGAGATGCGTGTATATGTATGTATACATATATATATATACATAGATGGGTATGTATATATATATATATGTATGCGTCTATGTATAATATATATATATATATATATGTATAGCCATATATATGTATATATAGATACATATATATAACTGTATATATATATATATATATGTATATAAGAATGTATATAATGTGTTTGTATAAATGTTTATATGTATATATAAAGGTATATATATGTATATAAATCACATGTGCAGTGAAAGTGTTCTGTGTGTGCTGAGTGTGTGTTTGTGTGTGTTGGGGGAAGAAAATGGCTGCGAACACAAAGGTGGATGAATACAACTATATATATATATATATATTACAAATATCCCTCAAGCAATTAAATGCTTGAGGTTAAGGCATGAAAAAACAGAAAAGGGAAGTCAAGGAGTGGAGGGAGAAAGAGGAAGGATGAGAGAGAAAAAGGTGGTGAGATTTTCCTATATATATGGGTTTGGTGTCATTGAGAGATTTAGAAAGCAAAGAGAGAAACTGAAAGTGAGAAGTTGATTTCTAAAATTCAAAAGAGAAACAAGGAAGAAACAGAGAAAGGAAAAGAGGAGATACTACGAGCCAAAAGCTCAACTAAGGTGAGTGCAACTTTGATTCTGTTTTAAGTTTTCAAAGCATGAATACTAGATTGGGTTATAGGGTCTTAATGAGCATAAAATAAGGATTTGTTTGCAAAAAGAATGAACAAAATTGGTTTAGAAATGAGGAAGATATAGTCAGTTGCAGGTCTGGTGAGGATAATCAAATTTTGTAAATTTATGCATAAAATCTTGATTTAACAATGTAGAAATGTTAAAATTTTATCCAAATAATGATTTGTGATGATTTGGGGCTAAAACAGCGACTTAGAAGTCATGAAATAGGAAAGAAGTTGGGGGCTAGAAAGTCGGGTCTCACTGGAGACCTCTACTGTTCTTCTTATTTCGAAAAGATGGGTTGGATGATTTGAAAAACTGAAGTGAGTGTTGTAATCCTCATGAGATTTGGAAGAACATCGGTGCAGGAGTGGATGACGAAATCGCACCAAAGAAAATGATGAACAGTACTTATGAAACGGTGTCGTGTTGTGATGTATTGTGACAAAACTGTGTCATTTTAGTTATAAATTATTTTTAAATTAAATGCGATTATGGCCTGTTTGGTTACAGAGGTTCTAAATTGGATTTGTTATACTGGATGAGGGCTAGGATAACTTATCCCTGTTTAAGCCCTTTATCTGCTATTTGTTTTAAGTAAATAAAGAAAAATAAAAGGGGTTGCTGCCCCGATGACTCGAAGCTGAGATTAAGTGCAAGGAAGGGTTTTAAACCCTGAAGTGTGGACCATTATGCCACTAAGTCACATGTGATCAAACCCACCAAAAAAAAAATATATATATATATAATATATAATTAAATAAATATTTAAATAAATTAAGTAAATTAAGATAATTAATATAAATTAACCCGATGTCCAAAGTTAGTAAATGAATAATATTTTCTTTATGTGTCAGACATTCTAAAGGCAATGGAAGAGTCTGTTTTACGAGATGGGGTCCTCAAAAATAAAGACCCGTAGAAATGCTAAATGACCAGAATGCCCCTAGTGATGCCCAAACCCACCAAAGAAAATGATGAGCAGTACTTATGAAATAGTGTTGTGTTGTGATGTATTGTGACAAAACTGCGTCGTTTTAGCTATGAATTGTTTTTAAATTAAATGCGATTATGGCATGTTTGGTTATAGAGATTTTGAATTGGATTTGTTATACCGGATGAGGGCTAGTATAGCTTATCTCTATTTAAGCCCTTTATCCGCTGTTTGTTTTAAGTAAATGGAGAAAAATAAAGGGGGATGCTGCCCCCAAGACTCGAAATTAAGACCAAGTGCAAGGAAGGGTTTTAAACCCTGAAGTGCATACCACTGTGCCACTAAGGCACATGTGATCAAACCCATTGAAATATATATATATATATATAATATAATTAATATAAATTAAGTAAATTAAGATAATTAATATAAATTAAACCGATGTCCAAAGTTAGTAAATGAATAGTATTTTCTTTATGTCTCAGACATTTTAAAGCCAATGGAAGGGTCCGTTTTAAGAGACGGGGTCCCAAAAAATAAAGACCCGTAGAAATGCTAAATAACTATAATGCCCCAAGTGATGCCCAACCCAAACTGAAATTCGCGAAAGCCAAAACCGACTTTCTTCAACGTTCTGGACTCAATAGTAAAGTCTATTTTAGCAAATGAGATACTTATAGTAACAAGATATAAAATTTGATGAATAGCATTAAACTAAAACATGTTTACTAAATTATAGGGAAATCAAAAAGGAAGAAAAAGGTTACAGAAAACTGAGTTAGAACACACTGATAAGGTAAGTAAAACCTATATTTCTACATGTGGTATTCCAAGCCATGTTCATTCTATTACTGCTAGAATGGTACTCTTGTACGTACCAAACGTTTATTGTTTCCACAATGTGATATTGTTTTATCTTGTAGACATTTATTGACTGTTATATCATTGATCATTTTATTGTACCACACCTTGAAAGGCCGGTTGTTATGTTTTTACTGAATGAATGATATTCCATTTATATACACTCTTATGGAATTACGAATGATCATGATATATTATGAATGCCAGATTTGTGCTCAGTCACAATATCCATCTGATGCTTTCTGAGTTGACAAGACCTACAGGTCGAGTCTGTGAACGGACATATGACAATAATGGCATATTTATGCACTGAGTTATGATGACATTTTATATGCACTGAGTTATGATGACATTTTATATGCACTGAGTTTAAGGGGGGTATTCTGGGCCTCAAAAGACCGAGGGTCTGCCAAGCCCTGAACAAAGTAATTGCATCACTTATGTTTGATTGATATTATTACGTTTATTGGATTCATAGGATGATGTTATTCCCTATGAATGATCTTATGCTGAAAACTTGTTCATTGATTTCGATTGATTGTTATTGATTTATTGTGGCAGTACATTTATGTTGTCAGACTCTTATTGAAAATTCCATATTTATTATATCCATTACTCATGATTGATTATTGTGACCTCTATTGTTCATTAGCCATTGTGGCATTTTACCCTTATTGGCTATCACAGCATCTTATCCTATGATTGGCTATCATGTTTCACATTCATGTTATCTTGGATTCATGTTCTTTCTATGTTAACCCTAACCAATGGCAAAGATGGGAATTTACTTACTGAGCCTCGTTAGCTCACTCAAACTTACTTATTATTTCAGGTAGGGATGCTGCGAGACAACAGTAGGAACCTAAGAGCATAGGAGGACATTTGAAAAAATGTACTAGTGATGATGTAGTTCTCCCATGTATTCACCACCTACGACTGATGTTATGTTGGTTCCTATTTTGATATATGTAGAACTATATTATGTTTATTTAAGACTTTCGCTAATTTACTGTTTAAGTTTTGTACATTACACGTTATTATCATGATACAAGAATGGAAAAAGTAGGGACAGCCATAGGGTTGGCCCCGTGATACGAAATCCACATAGGGTGGGTTTCAGGTCGTGACACACACTTACACAAAATATATTCTCCTTCACCGCCTTTCTTTCTCTGTCTTTGTCTCTTTTCCTCTCTGTTTCTCTCTCTTCTTTTTTTCTTTTCTATTTTTAATTCTTGATGTTTTATATGATATAATATATATATATATATAGGTCGGCACACTCACAGTTTCACTCAAACTGCCACACACACTCTTTCACCTCCTCTCATACACACATGGCTAACTTGTGGTACACACACACACACACACACATATATATATATATATATATATATATATGTATGTTGCTATATATATACGTATATATATATACACTATACATACACAGTGTTGTTTATATATATATATATATCTATACACACATGTATATATGCACATATATACACACACACACCTATACCACATACTCACACACACAACACATTATATATATATATACACATATATATATATGTATATTACATGCACATACACATTTATACACACACACTTCACATGTATACATGTATACTAACATATATACATATATATAGATACCCATATATATATATACATATATACGTATGCACGTAAGTATATACACTCGCTGCTTTCTTGGATATTATTTGTACATTCGAGACCCTTCGTATTCCAAAATCGGGCAATTTATTTAATATAAAAAAACAAACCCTAACAACTCGGGTCTACAGTAGTTGCTCGGTTACATTTTGGGTCGGGGTATTACATGATAAATATATCGTGTCTCCGTTATGTGTACATTATCATTTGAGGAGTTTCGATCCCCGGATTGTGACTTATAGAAGAAAGAGTAATTTTAGGAACCTAAATTTCAAAAATGGCCCATATTGGAGTAAACAATGCATCACACACCGTACAAATGACAAAATACACTTGTACAAACCAACAACACTTAGTTATGATCCCTAACTTGCAACATATGCAAGAAAGAGTCATTTTAGACACTTAGATTTTGAAAATGGGCCTTGTTGGGGGATTTGAGGGGCTAAAATGCCAGATATCGGTCTAATTACCCCGAAACCATATCACATCCCTCCCAAATGATAAAATACATTTGTACAAACTTAAAATACTTAGTTACAATCCTTGACTTTCAACTTATGCAAGAAAGAGTCATTTTAGATACTTAAATTTTGAAAACATCCCATTTTGGGGTTTTGAGAGGCCAAAATGCTCGATATCGGTCTAATGACCCCGAAATAGCATTACACACCTCACAATGAAAAAATAAAGTTATAAAAACTTATGATACTCAGTTCCGATCCCTGACTTGTAACTTTTGAAAGAAAGAGTCATTTTAGACACTTGGGTTTCAAAAAGGGCCCATTTCGAGATTTTGTGCAGCCAAGACACCCAGCATCGGTTTAACGACCCCAGAAAAACATCACACATGTACAAATGTCAAGATACACTTATAAAAACTTATGCCACTTAACTACAATCTGTTTCTTGCAACTTATGCCAGCAAGAGTCATTTTAGACACTTAGATTTCGTAAATACCCTATTTTGGGGTTTTGAGCAGCCAAAATGCCCAATATTAGTCTAAAGACCTAAAAGATGCATCCCACACCTCCCAAATGAGAAAATACACTTGTAAAAACTTATAACACTCAGTTTCGATCCTCCACTTGAAACATATGTGAGAAAGAGTCATTTTAGACACTTAGATTTTGAACATGGCCCATTTTAGGGTTTTAAGCTGCCAATATGCTTGATATCTGTCTAATGACCTCAAAACTACATCCCACACCTCACAAATGACAAAATAAAATTGTAAAAACTTAGGACACTCAGTTTCGATCCTCCATTTGTAACTTATGTGAGAAAAAGTCATTTTTGACACTTAGGTTTCAAAAATGACCCTTTTTGGGGTTTTGAGCACCAAAATGCCCGATATTAGTCTAAAGATTCCAAAAATGCATCACACAAATCACAAATAAAAATTCAATTATACAAACTTATGACACTCAGTTACGATCCTCGACTTGTAACTTATACAAGAAAGAGTCATTTTAGACATTGAGGTTTCAAAAATGGTCCATTTAGGGGTTTTGAGCAACCAAAACACCCGATATTAGTCTAATGACCTTGAAACTGCATTACACACCTCATAAATAACAAAATACACTTGTACAAACTTATAAAAAATCAGTTTATATCCTTGACTTGTAACTTTTGCAAGAAAGAGTCATTTTAGACACTTGGATTTTTGAAAACGACCAATTTGATGTTTTGAGTGGCCAAAATACCTGATATTGGTCTAAAGATCCCAAATACACATCACACACCTAAAAAATGAGAAGATACACTTGTAACAACTTACGACACTCAGTTACAATCCCCGGCTTGCAACTTATGTAAGAAACAGATATTTTAGACACTTAGGTTTCGAAAATGGTCTATTTTGGAGTTTTGAGCAGCTAATATACCCAATATCTATCTGATGAATTCAAAACATCATTATGCACCTCACCAATGAAAAAATACACTTGTACAAAATTATGACACTCACTTTCGATCCCTATTTTGAGAGGCCAAAATGCCCGATATTGGTGTAACAACCTCAAAATTGCATCATACACATAAAAAATGATAAACTACAATTGTACAAACTTATGACAAGAAATTACAATCTCTAACTTGAAACGTAGGAAAAGTAGAGTTATTTTAGGCACTTAGGCTTTGAAAACGATCCATTTTGGAGTTTTTAGCGGCCAAAATGCTTGATATTGATCTAATGACCTCGAAATCGCATTACACACCTCATGAATGAACAAATACACTTGTACAAACTTAAAACACTCGGTTTTGATCCTTCAATTGCATCTTTACAAAAAAAAGAGTCATTTTAGATGCTTAGGTATTGAAAATCGCTCATTTTGAGGTTTTGTGGGACCAAAACACCTAATACTGGTCTAACGATCGCAAAACTACATCACACACCACACAAATGACAATATACACTTATACAAACTTACGCCACTCAGATACGATACGTGTCTTTCAACTTATGCAAGAAATAGATATTTTAGACACTTAGGTATTGAGAACGACACGTTTTGGGGTTTTTGAGCGGTCAATATGTCCGATATTAGTCTAATAACATCAAAACTACATCACACACCTCACAAATGATAAAATACACTTGTCTTATATATTTTTGTCATTGATACAAAGAAATAGAAAAATAGGGACGGTCATTGGGTCGGCCTCGCGATACGAGATTCGGATAGGGTGGGTTTCGGGTCGTGACAGCTTGGTATCAGAGCTGAGTTTTAGGTTTTAGTGAGTTATGGGAGACAAGATTAGAACACTAGAATGGTTACGTCTAAGAACGAATCGATAATGATACCGACATCTTTATGTTAGACCTTACGTGGCTACTGACGGTTATCTTATGTAAATGTACTGAATATCTTTTACAATGATGGTTAACACAAGGACTACAGCGACCGCTATGGATTGCATCGAATGATTGGAGCAACTGATGGAGAGAGTCATTGAGGCTCTACCCCGAAATTAGGCCGGTACTAGCTAGCCAGTATGAAAGGAGCAGCTTGTCAATGTGGGTGGCCAACAAGGGAATGAGCGTGATTTGACGTTCCCATATGAACGGTTTCAGAAGATGAACCCTCCATCCTTCGACGGTACTCAAGGAGCCATAGCTGTAGAGGAATGGCTCTTGGAGATGAATAGGATTTTTCGTATCCTGCTGTGCACTAAGACTCAGAAGGTGGCATACGCCACATATAGGTTCAAGGGAGCTGCACACAAATGGTGGTTGCTTGAGGAGGCCAGGGAACCGGGCATGGATTGGTAGCGCTTTGCCACAGTTTTCAATGAGAAGTACTTCCCTCAAGAAGTGAAGAACTAAAAAATCGCTGAGTTTATGGTACTACAATAGGGCATCATGACAATGGAATAGTACGAGGCCACGTTGATTGAGTTGGCCAGATTCACCCCTAATGTCATCAACAGTGAGGATCTCAAGGCCCGGAAGTTTGAGGAGGGGCTACGATGGGCTATCAAGGACAGACTCAGGCCCTAGCAGCTACCTACCTACAATGAGGTAATGACCACTGCTAAGATCATTGAAAGGAGTAGCGAAGAGTTCGCTAAGAGACGAGGGAATCAGAGATCAAGGGGCAGTCAGAACCGAAGGCCAAGGTCTTTTTCCTTTAGGCAAGGACTCTCATTCACCAAACCCAGAACTGGATCCCGAGACACAAGGCCCAGTCAAAGGAGGCCGAGCAATTCTGAGGGGGCCGCAGCCAAATGCCCCAATTGTCAAAAGGTTCATAGGGGCCAATGTCTTAAGGACAGCAATGCTTGTTTCTATTATGACTAAGTCAGACATTTTGCAAGGAAGTGCCCTCAAATCAACCTAGCCACGGCCAGTGCCACTTCAGTTAGGGCACCAGCACCAGTACCAGCACCTATAACCACAGCGAACAGGCCCTAAAACTGCAGAAATGGATCGAGAAATGTCCAGCATCAAGTCAAACGGATTTTCTCTATAGTAGTAGAGGACGTGCAAGCTTCGACTTCTGTAGTCACAAGTACTCTTCTAGTTTGTTCACAGCCTGCCCATGTCTTATTCAATATGGGTTCTACACATTTTCTATATCCCTTGTATATTTTATAAGTTGAACAGATCAACAAAACCCCTAGGATATTTACTAAATGTGACTATACAATCGGGAAAATCATTACTAAAGGATGCCATGTACAAGGGTTGTGAGATACGAATTATGGGAATACATTTACTTGCTGATCTTATACCACTAGAAATTTGTGGGTATGATGTTATTCTCGGTATGGACTGGTTAACTGCAAACTACGCCACTATAGATTATGTGACCAAATGAGTGCTTATTCAGAACCCCAGATTTCGACTGTTGAGTTTGAGGGGACAGAAGTGGTTGCTCTACCCTACTTTGTTTCTTCTATCCAAGCTAGGCATCTGCTTCGCAAGGGATGCCATGGTTTCTTATGTAGTATCCAGGATATCGATTCATAGCAGCCTGTGTTAGAGCATATTCCCATTGCTAAAGAATTCCCTAAGGTATTTCTAGACGATCTTCCAGTGATGCTTATGGACAGAGAGATTGAGTTTAGCATTGATGTTGTCACATCCCGAACCCCACCCTACGCAGATGTCGAGGACGTGATGCCAGTCAGCCGCCACGCGACCAACCGAAGGCAATTTCTGAACTTTCCAGTGAATTGCACTCCGACTATAGAGTCAGATGCAGCAGAATTTAAAAACTTTTTGTCAAGGGAATGCAATTCATGTATCCACCGTAGGATATGTATCACATAGAGCAAGTCTAAATTCCAACAGCTAACAATTATAACCTCAAAGCATATCTATAATCCGACATATAACAACAGAGTAGAACTATAACCTCTAGAGTACCGTTTAAATCCATGAGCCATGTCTATATCTAGTACATATCAGTCAAGTCAGTTGTATTACATCACTCACCTAATTAAACAAATTCAATCCTCAATAATCTAGTCTCTACAGATCAATGCCATCAGATCCAATAGATATCATTCTTGAAAAATGTTAGGGAATGGGGTGAGCTTCGTAAAGCCCAATGAGTAACATAGGTTCCCTGTCATGGGTTTCAAACCATTGTTGTTTATAAAGCATATGGATGAAACAGGCATTTCGGAGAAGACAGTTAAGTACGTTCAGTTGAAACAGTATTCAAGATGAAAATACAGTTAAAACATCAGGGTAACAGAACATATCAGTTAAAATATCAGAGTAACAGAACAGATCAGTAATGAGCAGAACAGAACAGTATAACAGAATAAACAGTACAATATGCACAGATTAAACAGTGCAGTATGCTCATATAGTGCTCAAGACTGAGGTGGTACCAAGAGTCAGTTGTTCATTCAGAACCAGTTTAAAACAGCAATTTCAGTACAGAACAGAGAAGCCAGACAGAGTAAAGATCATGCATTTGGGTAAGAGCATGAAATCAGTGTATCAGATAAAACAGTACAATACAGTACAGTATTTTAAAATACAGTAACTAGACAGTGTACTTATACACCAATTCAGGAGTCAGGGTTACTCACAAATTGTTACGGTTATCTCCTTGCACAAACAATCTAATAACCTCTAAGTACGTCAGGCATCTCCATGTATGTCCTGAATAATCATCATCAATTACAGACAGATCAGAATTTATCCATTCAGGCCTTATTCGTCATCTTAGGTGTCTATCGGTTTACCTAAGATAGCCTAGTAGCCTATCGCCCTCTCATCGGGTTTCATCCGGGGCTATTTCATTCCTTAATTAGGCTTAGTAGTCTTCAGAACTATAATTTAAGTCATTTAGACTTCAATTGTTATCAGTTAGTTACTTTTTCAGCCTTAGGGGCAAAACGGTCATTTTATCACTCTTGCCCCGGGCCCTGTCAAGGCCCTTAGAATAGTCTTTATATCTTAAATATAAAGTTCTACGTCTTTTAGACTCCAATCGGTATTAGTTAGGTTCTTATTTTAACCATAGGGGCAAAATGGTCATTTTGTCATTCTTGCCCCGAACCCACTTGTGGTTCTCAGAATATCCCATATATCGTATACATGAAGTTCTAAGTCTTTTAGACTTGAATAGCTATCAATTAAGTGCTTATTTAGCCTTAGGGGCAAAATGGTAATTTGTCCATTCTTGTCCCGGACCCTATCGTGGTCCTCAGAATAGTCCACATATCAGAGATATAATTTTCTAAGTCCTTTGGACTTCGTTTGGTATTTGCTTTTGGTCATCAGGACACATTAGTCGTTTCTCGTTTTACGCGTTAACTGTTTCGGAGTCTTATTTAGCCCTTCAGTGTTCATAATTATCCCTATGATAATTTATCAGATCAGTTTGACCTTTATTCTACCTCTACTTTACACTTCATGTGCTCAGGGGTATTTTGGTCATTTTACGTTTCGTAAGATTCTGACTCTGATTCATCATTTAATCAAGTATACAGTTTCACAGGTATCTGGGCTTCTATCGGTATCAGTTTCGTCTGAATCAGACTTCATTTAGGTTTCGTATGGCATTAGGGGCAGTTTGGTAATTTTACATTTCCTGATGTTCTGATTTCGAATCATAATTTAATCGTATATATGAGCCCATAAGTAATTGGGCTTCAATTGGTATTAATTTTGCTCAATTCGGACTTTATTTGGCCTTCGTACAGTATCAGGGGTATTCTGGTAATTTCACATATTGTATAACCAAACTGTTCGGAACCTCAGTCCATAAAATGGACCTTACCATTGGGTCCAGAGTGTCCGACATAGTTAACTTGGACCATCTTTTATGTTTAATTGGGCCTGGGTATCTTTAGGGGTAATTTAGTCATTTTACAATTTATGTGTCTGTATTTTTCGGGACTTCAGTTCATTAAACGGACTTCACTGTTGAGTCCAGAATGCCCGACATAATCAGAATAGACTGTCTTTTATTTTTATTTGGGCCTGGGTACCCTCAGGGGCAGTACAGTCATTTGTCACTTGCAGGTCTGTATTTTTCGGTACATAATTTCCCAATTTGGACTGTACCATTGAGTCTAGAATATTTGAAATAGTGAAAATACACTATTTATTTAATTTATTTGGACTCCGTTTGACATATATAATGTCTAGGGGTAAAATTGTAATTTTACCCATTTAATAAAATAATTAAAATAATTATTTTATTATTTAATTAATTTACCAGGGGCTTAAATGTACAATTTTTCCAAAATCTGGGCCACAGTACAATATCCAAAACTGTTGGGGTCAAAAACTAATTTACAAAAGTTTTGGTTCAGTTATTCAATTTCAAACAGTGGACCATTGGGTTTTCAATTCAAAATCCTAGACCAGATTGGGCATGTGGTGAACCAACCGGTTCACTGGACCTCACAGAACCGGAATAGCATAATCCAATTAACCCCAATTTGGCCCTTATCCTCGGTTTGGACAGTCCTTCAATTTCAATTTATTAACCATGTTACCAAACAGGCAGGATTCAGGTTTTAATTTAAAACCTTTAACACCAAAACGGCGCAGTTTCAATAATTTGGTGGCATCCTCACAGGCCGACACGTGTCCGAGTCAGCTCGGCTTGGCTCGGTCAACTCGGCCGAGTCGATTCCATCTTCCCCATCTTTTCCCCATCCGTTGCCCTAGTTGCAGGTTTGCTATTTCTTTAATTTCGTGGGTTTTCAAGGGTTGTTTTCGATATGTTTTGATTCCAAAACATTTCTCTATGTGATTCCAACAATTTTGCATTGATTTCGAGCTTCGAATCCAAAGATCCAACTCGGTATAACCGATTATTGTGAGGGGACATCGTTCGGTCATACAGCCCCGTTTCCTAACCAAATCGCACGAGGTTTGGCTTGTTGTGACCGTAATTCCATGGGGATCAACATCCCATTTTTAGATTTCAGTTTATTATTTACGAGTTTGGGTTCCAATGGCCGAGACAATAGGTTCGGTTTTGAGGGCCTTCCATGTGTTTCCAAGTCACGGGTCAGTATTTATGGGGTCCTAGAAGGGTCTAGATCAGTTCTAGACCATCAGATTTCAGTTTTATGGAGGTCGAATCAGACCTGTTACAGGAAGGTCGTTAATGGCGGTTTGTCACAGTTTTGGGTTTCAAGGCTTACCCGACCCTCCCAACCAATTCAGAACAGTTCTAGGGTCTCACAGTAGTATATATGTACAGTTTGTATAGATCCAAACTATCAGAAACAGTGCTAAAATTTTTGAACAGAAATTTGACAGTTTTGTGTGTTTACCTCTGGTTCAGGCCATTATTCCTCCCTCTCATGGCTCAGTTCAGTCCTTTGGCACCTCAGGTGTGCCTTAGTCCCAATCGTGCACCTCAGTTTTGTTCTTCCTTCATAGAGCAGCTCCATGGGACACAAACACTCACCTTGTTATACACATGCAGTTCTCACTTTCTCCCTCTAACAGCCCCCCCTCTCTAGCAGATCTCATGCACCAATTTCTGATTTCTCAATCCTCCAATACACATATGGAGACTTGTAAATGCAAATTAGATTTTTCTTGTCCAATACATCTCCCAACCTTATGATTAATTTGCATGTATTTTGGTTGGAGGAGAGGTCATCAAGTGTTGAGGTAGGTGATGATGGGGGCTGGGGTGCATAGGGGTGATGTGTTGCATGTTTGGCCATTGGCCAATTTGGGTGGCAGCTTGGGGCAATTTAGAGATCTATACATTTTAGTTGTATAACTAAGCACAAGACATTGGCAGCTTACATGGTTAATTTTTTTTGGATAAGAGTTCTTTCCACTAAAAGGTCAAGGGTTCAATTCCCTTGGCCTCCCATTTGACCATTTTTTCCACATTTTAGGCTAAGGCCCTGTTTGGTTGCGCATTAATTCAGTTTCAATGTTTGCTACATAACTTTCATTCCGTAGCTCCTTTTTTGACGCGGTTTCTTCCGGTTAGTTTCTATTTCAGTTATCTTCAGTGTCAGGGGTTCCGTGTCATTTATTAATCATCCGGGATTTCTCGGGTTAGCTAATTCGGATTCCGTTGGTGTTAAAACAGCGTTATTTCACCGAATTAATCAGTAATCGGGTTCGGGTATTATACCATTCTCTCCAGACATATTTAATTATTTTAATCTGTCTATCATGACCATCAGGATTATGATTAATTCCCTTAATCATTCATTAAGTCAGTGCTAATTAATAATTAACAACTAATTATTAATTATGCAAGGTTGGGGTGTTACAGATGTACTGCCAGGCACTTCACCTATATCCAAGACACCCTACAAGATGGCCTCGACAGAGTTGAAAGAGTTAAAGTTTCAACTGTAAGAACTGCTAGACAAGGGTTTCATACAACCCAGTTTATCACCATGGGGTGCACTTGTACTGTCTGTCAAGAAGAAGGATGGGACCATGAGGCTATGTATAGATTATTGTGAACTGAACAAGGTCACCATCAAGAATAGGTATCCACTGCCTAGGGTAGATGATCTATTCGAACAACTAAAGGGGGCTCGAGTGTTTTTAAAAATTGATATGAGGTCCAGTTATCACCAGTTGAAAGTTAGACCCACAGACATTCAAAAGACGACGTTCAGAACCCAGTATGGACATTATAAGTTTTTAGTCATGCCTTTTGGAGT
The DNA here is from genome assembly GCA_008638375.1 of Nyssa sinensis. Classification (NCBI taxonomy): domain Eukaryota; kingdom Viridiplantae; phylum Streptophyta; class Magnoliopsida; order Cornales; family Nyssaceae; genus Nyssa; species Nyssa sinensis. The sequence goes on from CM018050.1 coordinate 20,997,928, forward strand.
GACTAATGCCCCAGCCACATTCATGGACTTAATTAACAGGGTGTTCAAGCCGTACTTAGATGATTTTATAATCGTATTCATCGATGACATTTTGGTCTATTCTAAGAACCAGGAAGAGTACGAGGTGCTTCTGAGGAATGTACTACAGATATGGGAGCAGAAGCTATATGCTAAATTAAAGAAGTATGAATTCTGGCTCCCCAGCATTTCATTCTTAGGGCATGTGATCAATAAAGATGGGATCTCTATGGACCCCTAGAAGATAGAAGCTATCACCAGTTGGCGCCGACCGACTACTATCACGGAGGTTCGTAGTTTCATGGGTTTAGCTGGCTACTATAAGAGATTTGTCAAGGATTTCTCTAAGATAGCTACACCAATCACCCAGCTGACCCGAGAGAATGTTCCATTCATCTAAACTGAGGAGAGGGAGCAAATTTTTCAAGAGCTAAAGAACTGACTGGTTACAGCTCCAATACTGACAGTACTAGATGGGACAGAGGGTTTTGTGATCTACAGTGATGCCTCACATCAAGGCTTGGGGTATGTTCTGATGCAACAAGAAAAAGTAGTGGCTTATCTTTCACGGTAACTAAGAACACATGAGAAGAACTACCCAACTCATGACCTCGAGCTTGCAGCTATTATCTTTGCACTTAAAATATGAAGGCATTATCTGTATGGAGCTACATGTGAGATTTTCACCGATCACAAGAGTCTCAAGTACTTGTTTACACAAAAGGAACTTAATATGCGCCAACGACGTTAGTTAGAGTTGATCAAAGACTACGGGCTCAGTATATAGTATCATCTAGGGAAGGCGAATGTAGTGGTCGATGCTCTTAGTAGGAAGGATCAGGGAGTCTTGTTTGCCTGTTAACTGCACAAAAAGAGCTATTACAATAATTAGAAGCGATAGAGGTTGAGGTGATCCTGTCAGGTTCCAGGGCAATGTGTTCTAACGTCATGATCGATCTTACGGTTGTTGACAAGATCAAGAAATTACAGGCTCACGACAGGAAGTTAGTTAAGCTTCGCCAGAAGGCTGAGACTGGAGGGAATACGGATTTCATTATATGAGCTCGGGTGTTGTATTATTATGACAGGATCTGCGTGCCAGATGTACCTGAGATCAGGAAAGAGATTCTTGACAAGGCACATAGTTCCAAATTTTCTATACACCCAGGAAATACAAAGATGTACCACATTATGAGGAACATTTACAGGTGGTCATGGATGAAGAAGGATATAGCCAAGCACATTGCACGATGTATGGAGTGCCAGCGGATCATGGTTGAGCACCAAAAGCCAAGAGGACTTCTACAATCACTTCCAATACCAGAATAGAAATGAGAGCTTATCACGATGGATTTTGTATTAGGGTTGCCTAAGACATCGCATGGGAATGACTCTATATAGGTGATTGTTGATAGAATGACAAAGACAGCCCATTTTCTTGCAACCAAGATGACTCAGACTTTAGAACGACTGGCCATGCTTTATATCAAGGAGTCGTTCGATTACATGGAGTTTCAGTATCAATTGTATTCGACCGAGATTCACAATTTGTGTCTAAGTTTTGGAGGAGTCTACAGAAGGCTATGGGTACAGAATTGAGTCTTAGCATTGCATACCACCCAGAGATAAACGGACAGTTCGAGAGGATGATACAAACGTTGGAGGACCTACTATGACTCTGTGTCATTGATTTTAAGGGAAGTTAGAAGGATCAATTGCCGTTAATAGAGTTCACGTACAACAACAGCTACCAATCCAGTATCGGTATGGCACCGCATGAGGCACTATATGACAAGCAATGTCGATCTCCACTTTGCTGGATGAAGGTGGGTGATAGAAAGCTATTTGGACCAGAGATAATGGAATAGACCACTGACAAGATCCATCAGTTCAGGCAGCATTTTTTAGCAACTCAGAGTCGATAAAAGAGTTACGCTAATACTAGGAAACGAGAGTTGGAGTTTACAACAAGCGACTATGTGTTTTTGAAGGTATCACTAATGAAAGGAGTGGTCAGGTTTGGCAAGAGAGGGAAACTAGGGCTACGATACATTGGACCGTTCAAGATTATCGGACAAGTCAGACCAATGGCGTATCAGCTTGCCTTGCCATCTGAGCTAGCACATGTACATAATATTTTCCATGTTTTGATGTTAAGGAAGTGCATGCATAACCCAGATCCGATAATCGAGCACGAGCCGCTAGATGTTCAGGAAGACTTGAGTTATATTGAGCAAGCGATACAAATCTTAGACAAACACGAGCAAGTTCTACGAAATAAGACCATTCCACTAGTAAAGGTATTATAGAGGAATTCTTGACTTGAGGAAGCCACTTAGGAATGAGAAGATGAAATGCGTACCAAGTATCCTCATCTATTTACACCATGATATAGTCCAGTTTAGGGGACCAAACTTATTTAAGGATGGGATAATGTAATACCCTGACCTGAATTGTAACCAAGTGAACCATGTAAACCTGAGTTGTTAGGGATTTATGTTATGATATCAAATGAAATGGACGGGTTTAGAATCTAAATAGTTTGAATGTACGGATGATACCTGGGCGATGCTCGAATAAGCCATGAATGAATATCGAAATAAAAATAAAAATAAAATAAAAGAAAAATAAAAATCATGTTATATACATATATGAAATATATATATATATATACATAGATGTATATATATATATATATAACTGTAAGTATATATATATATATGGGTGTGTGATATATATATATATATGTTAACTACATAATGGCAGAAGTAATGAAGGGGAGGAGGTTACCATCAAAAGAGAATAAAAGAAATAGAAGGGAGAGGGAGAACTAGAAACGAGAAGGGGAAAAACTGAGGGGGCGTAGGGTTAGCTATAAACCCATGCATTGAGTTGGAAAAAAAAATAGAAGGAAGTAGAGAAACTGATAAGGATTTCAAAGTGCAGAAGAAAAACAGGAGGAGAGAAGAAGAGGAAGAAGGAGAAGAGAAGGAAGGAGGGGAGATGTCATAGTAAGGTAATGCCAAAGTTTTGACGTGTAATTTCTGGAATTTTTTTGAAGTTGCATGAAGCTTAGTTCTAGACGTAGAATCTTAATCTAGGAAGAAAACTATGAATTTAGGAAGAAACCGTAGGTTAAGCGGTCAAGAAATGGGGGAGAAACAACCCATGATCGAAAAATGTAAAATTGAGAATTTCATGGTATTCACTGAGTTTTGAGGGCTCAAAATGTGATAGGAATGTTTAAAAATGTGTTTAGAGAAGGTTAAGATCAAAAAGGGCTCCAAACGGTGAAGGAAAAAGAAAGAAAAATTTTCTGAAAATTAGTTTTCTGGCCACCAACGCCGGAACCCGACCCACCGCAGGTCCAATGGGTTACTGTTTTGTTTATAGGTGATTGGGGTTGTTTGGTTACAGGGATATTGAATTGAAATTATAGAACCTATCTAGTACAAGGATAACTTATGCACATATAACCTATCTATTTTTTGGTTAGGACTCAATTAGAAGAAAAAAAATGGGGGGAGGGGAAGGAAAGGAACTGCGGTCAGGGGGACTCGATCCCTTGACGCGCATAGGCCAAGGGACTTATGCCACCAAGGGAACTCACCGTGCCACTGAGGCACGTGTGGTTGTAATTCTCATTAAATAATATAAATTATTAATTTAATTAATTAATTAATTAAATTAATTTAGTTAATTATTAAATTAATTCTTGATATCCAAAGTAATCAAATGAATAGTACAAATTTACTATTTTAGACCTTCTGGATCCAATGGTGAGGTCTGTTATACAAAATGAAGTCCCGAAAAATAAAATACCCGTAGAAATGCCAAATGACCAAAATGCCCCTAAGTCAAATGTGAGTCAAATAGACTCTGATTAAACTAAATGAGTAGTGAATCTTTATATTTCAAACATTCTGGACTCAACGGTGAAGTCCAATTTATGAGAATAGGTTTCAAAAAAATAGAGACATGTAAAAGTGTAAAATGACCATTTTTTCCTTTTCGGTATAGAAGTCCAAACTGGAAACCGTAAAAGCCTAAATTGACTTTCTTTGACATTACGGATTCAATAGTAGAGTCTAAAATAGTAAAAAAGATACTTATAGTAACGAAATATAAACTTTGATAAGTAACATCAGAATTGAGACATGTTTACTGATTTAAAGGCAAGTCAAAAGGAAATGAGAAAATTACGAAGTACTAAAGTAGATCACACAGATTTAAGATAAGTAAACTCCAATCTCTTACATGTGGTCTTCCAAGTCACGTTTATTCTATTACTGCCAATTTTGTACTTTGTACGTACCAACTATTATTGTTCCACAATTGATATTGTCATATCTTGTGGATGTTTATTAACTGCTATATCATTGAATGTTATGTTGAACTGTGCCTTGAAAGGTCTATTGTTATATGTCCATTGCATGATATTCCATTTTATGCACTTCTTATGGAATCACAAATAATCATGAATTAATATGAATGCCGAATTTATGCTCAGTCACAATATCCGTCCGATGCTTTCTGAGTTGACAGGACCTACGAGTCGACTCCGTGAACGGACAAATGACAATAATGGCATTTTTACGCATTGAGTTATGAGGGCATGTTATATGCATTGAGGTTAAGGAGGGTATGTCGGGCCCCAAAAGATCAAGGGTCTGCCAAACCCTAAACAGAGTAAATGCATCATTTATGATTAACTGATATGTTTACGTTTATTGGATTCATAGGATGTTATCGTTCCCTATGAATAAATCACTTATGTTGACAGTCCATTCATTGATTGTACTTGATTGTTATCAATTTATTGTGGCAGTATTTTTATGTTGACTGATGTTTATTGAGTTTTTTCATGTTCATGTTATTCCATTACTCATGTTTGATCATTGTGACTTACTGTTCATTGGCCATTGTGGCATTTTACCGTTATTGACCATCACCGCAACTGATTTCATGATTGGCTATCATGTTCACCCTATGAGTTTATATTCTTTCTATGTTAACCCTAACCCGTGTCGGAGATGGGATTTTACTTACTGAGCTTTGTTAGCTCACCCTAGCTTACTTATTTTTCAGGTAGAGATGTTACAGACCATAGTAGGAGTCCAAAAGTATAGGGAGACAGTTGAGGAGTATGATAAAATGATGTAATTTCTCCCGTGTACTCACCACCTAAGAGTGGTATTATGTTAAGTTTATGTCAGTTTACATTTTTTCATTATCCAACAATATTTTATATTAAGACTTTCACTGACGTACTGTTTTAAGTTTTACCTTATATATTGTTGTCATTGATACAAAGAAAGAAAAAAAATAGGGACGGCCATTGGGTCGGCCTTGCGATACCAGATCTGCATAGGGTGAGTTTCGGGTTGGGACAACACACCTCACGAATGATAAAATACACTTGTACAGACTTATAATACTCAGTTATGATCTTTGACTTTCAACTTTGCAAAAATGGGTCATTTTCGACACTTAGGTCTCAAAAATTGCCCATTTTGAGGTTTTGTGCGGCCAAAACACTCGACAATGGTCTAACGACCCCAAAATTGCATCACAAACCTCACAAATAAAAATATACACTTTAAAAGACTTACGCCACTTAGATACAATCCGCGTCTTACAACATATGCAAGAAATAATCATTTAAGACACTTAGGTTTTGAAAACAGCCCATTTTGGGATTTTGAGCGGCCAAAACGTCTAAGATTGGTATAATGACCTTAAAACCACATTACACACCTCACAAATGACAAAATACACTTGTAAAAACTTATAACACTTTGTTTTAACCCTTGATAGGAAATTGTCCAAAAAAAGAGTCATTTTAGATACTTTAGATTCGAATATCACCCATTTTGAGGTTTTGTGCAACTAAAACATCCGATAATAGTCTAACAACCCCAAAAAAGAATCACACACCTCAAAATGACAATAAATACTTGTACAAACATACACCACTCAAATACGATTTGAGTATTGCAGCTTACACAAGAATTAGTCATTTTAGACACAGGTTTCGAAAACGGCCCGTTTTTTGGGTTTTGAGCGGTCAATATACTCGATATCAGTCCAATGACCTCAAAATGAAATCACAAACCTCACAAATGATAAAATACACTTGTACAAACCTACGACACTTAGTTTTGATCCCTAGCTTGTAACTTATGCGAGAAAGAGTCCTTTTAGACACTTAGGTTTCAAAAATGGCCGACTTTGAGGTTTTTAGAATCCAAAATGCCCACTATCGATCTAAAAAGCTCGAAACTGCATCATACACCTCAAAAATAAAATAAAAATCCACTTATACAAACTTATGGCAAGCAGTTACGATCCTTGACTTGAAACTTTGGCAAGAAGTAGTTATTTTAGACATTTAGGTCAAAAAATGGTCCATTTTGGAGTTTTGAGCGGCCAAAATGCCCAATATAGTTCTAATGATCTCGAAACTACACCATACACCTCAAAAATGAAAAAATACACTTGTACAAACTTGCAGCACACAGTTATGATCCCCGACTTTTAACTTATGCAAGAAATAGTTATTTTAGACACTTAGGTTCGAAAGTGGTCCATTTTGAAATTTTGAGCGGCCAAAATGACCGATATAGTTCTAATGACCCCAAAACTACATCACACACCTCCAAAATGAGAAACTACACTTGCACAAACTTATAGTACGCAGTTACGATCCCCGACTTATAATTTATGCTAGAAAGAGTCATTTTAGATACTTAGGTTCCGAAACCAGCCCATTTAGGGTTATGATGGGCCAAAATACCTGATATCGATCTAACGACCATGAAACCACATCACACGCCTCACCAATGGTAAAATACACTTGTACAAATTTAGAGCACTCAGTTTCAATTCACGGCGTACAACTTATATAATGAGTCATTTTAGACATGTAGGTTTTGAAAATGGCCCATTTTGAGGTTTTGAGCAGCCAAAATGCGTAAAATCAGCCTAAAAACTCTAAAATCACATCACACGCCTCAAAAATGATAATATACACTTGTACAAACTTACAAAACTCAGTTACGGTCCACGGCTTGTGTAATATCCCGACCCGGGATATGGCACATAAACTAGAGTAGACACGGTCAAGTACACGTAGATCGAGATAGGTCGAGTCGAGTAGCGTAATACCAGTTGTAATCGAGCATGAGTTTTGAATAAATAGAATAATTCCATTTTATCTAAAAAGAGTCAAATAATAATACCGAACTTTAACCAATCAATGATCATAATATCAAGAGTAAATTGAGACCGATTCAGACCAAGAATATTAGACCCCAAAATATACTAAACTATTTTAATGAGTAATATACAGTGAAGGGTACGATTACCTAGGTATATAGTAGAAGTTATAATCTCAGGAAATTAAGAGATTAATACAAGCCAAGTATGAGTAAACCGAGCCGATAAAAATAATATCAAAATAAACCCGAGTCATCATAATAAATTATGTATCATAATAGGCATGTAGTTCGAGACAAATAGCGAGAATCACAAATAAGAATAAAATACGATATTTAATATACGAGGAGTGGTTACAAGCGATCCTGAGCAACTAAGCAATATGCCTCGTAATGCATGCACGTACGCATTTCCATGCATGCACACGTACATACACATGCACAGCTTATGAAATATTAGTGTATGTGTATGTGCCTAGAAATTAGTATATATGTATGTATAAATGTATATATATATATACAAGTATGAGATATGTATTTATACATGCGTATATATAACATAGTGTAGTGTATATATATATGTATATGTTTATTAATATATAAGTAAAATAAAAAGAAAACAAAGAAAAGAAAAAGGGAAGCAGCCAAGCAGCAACATGTAGGTCGGTTGGGCATTCGTGTGTGTGTGTTAGTGTGTAATATAATATATATATATATATATACACACACACAAATATCATCCAAACAATAAATGCAAAGGCTAAAGAGAAAGGAAAATCAAAAAGAAAAAGTCAAGAATGAGGGCTTGAGGGGCGTAAGGTTGAGAGAGAGAAATGACAAGGGCGGTGGAGTGTGCGTGTGTATATGATATATATATATATACATGTACGTGGGATAGAAAAATAGAAAGGCTTAGAAACTGTGAGCACTGTCAAAAGTTGAGGAAATTAATAGAGAAGAAGAAGAAGTGAACTAAGAGGAACACATGAATAGAAGCAATGCACTACAACAAGAAAAATCAGAAATTATAGGTGAATGATTGTATTCTGTTTTTCAATTCTAGCATGATTCGTTTAATTTTGAGTATAAGGCCTAAACGAGCATGAAATATGGATTCTGTAGCAAGAAGAATCATCTAAAATGATTCAAAAACCAGTGAGAAACCCTCAGTTGCAGGTTTTAGAGAATAAATTGGAATCCTAACATTCTATGTTTAAAACTTAAAATGGATAATGGGGAATGGTTGTTGTGAGGTGTAGAAAAGGATTAGAAGAAAGCTAAGGTTAAAACAGTGAGCAACCCAGCACAAAATGTTAGATTTTCAGGTCACCGGCGCTTCGAGTTTTGCCATATTCATGGAGAGTTAGTGATCCAAATGGAAAACTAAACTTAGATTCATGATCTCCATGAAAAAAATATAGAAAACTACATTGAGCTAGGTCGAAAAACCCATCGAAACATATTTTCCATCGCCAGAGAAGATGACTGTTCACACCGAAACCCTACTGGAGTTTCACCGAAAAAACGGGAAAGAGTACTGTTTGGTTTAGGGTTTGGGTTCGGGTCATGGGTCAGATCCGAGTCGGGACCTGTCCGAAATAGAAATGGGTAAGCCAAAACGACATAGTTTTACTTAAGCTTAAAAGATTTTAAAATCAAATTGGGAGTGTTTGGCAACGTGGATAAGAAATTAAAGTTAGGGCTGAAACAAGAATAAGGATATCCAATCCATGTTCCATAGATATCCACTGTTTGGCTATCCTTAATTTGGATAGGATTTTTTGAAATTGTAATTGAACCCAGAAGTTACGAAAATTGCAATTAGACCCTCAACTTTTAATTATTATGAATTGACCCCCAGAATAAAATATTAATAAAATATTCATTTAATTAATTAATTTAAAAATAATAGAAAATTACTAAAATGCCACTGAGTTAAAAAGTGGTCAAATGAACTCCGATTAAAATAAAAGAATAGTGAATTTTTATTATTTTGAGCATTTCAAACTCAATCGTAGAGTCTGATTTGTGAAAAAAAGTCTCGAGAAGTGAGAACCCGTGAAAGTGTAAATGACCATTTTACCCTTTATAGTAACGATGTCCAAATTAAACATATGAATAGTGTATTTTAACTATCTCGGACATTCTAAAACCAATGGTGAGGTCCGTTTAACAAGATGAGGTCCCAAAAAATAAAAGACTCGTAACAGTGTAAAATGACCGTTTTGCCCTTTTTAGTACCGAAGTCCAAATTGAATTCTGCGAAAGCCTAAACCAACTTTGTTTGACATTCTGGATTCAATAGTAGAGTTTATTCTAGTAAAAGTGATATAAATAATAAAGAGACATAAAATTTGATTAATAGCATGAGTTATATAGAAATATATAGACTGAGATAAGTTTCCTGAATCATAGGAATACCGAGATACAAGAAGAAGGCGATTTTGACCTTCTAGACAGATACAGAAAGAAGTAAGTAAAATTCGATCTCGGCATGTGTTACATTCCAAGCCATGTCATAGTTCCTTGTATATATATTGCCTATTGTACTCTATATATGCACATCAGTGTTTATTTAGCCACATTGATATTGCCCTATCATGTGGGAGACAGTTATTGATTTCTATATATATCTCGATCATGATTGTACACTTATGCACAGATTTCTTTATGTACATTTGTACCTAGGGCCGTGAGGGCCAGACAGTTTTATTCGAAGCAGTCTAGTAACCATAATTTAGCTAACTATCATTACGTTAGATTGCCTAGAACCAGTTATGATTCCACCATACTCTTCGTGGAAGATAGCATGATCCCGATAAATTGTTAGTGCCAGATTTGTGCTCAGTCACATCTCCATCTAACGCTATTTATGACCTTCAGGTCCAGGTTCCAAGTGGAACATTTACTATGTCGCTATGCGAGGCATGGGACGTACAGTAACAGTGTACACAGAGCAGTATTCATATAGCCTGAGCAGATCTGAATACTATCTTATCGGGTAGTCGGGCCCCACTAGTGCATCTCAATTTTAGTTGATATCACTATCTTTTATTGTTGATATTCATAGCTTGATCATGTTATATTGCTATTGAATGATCATGAGATTTTACAGCTTTCAGTACAATGCTTACATTCCATACTTGATATAGCTCATGATTGTAGCAGTATGATATTGTTGGCATAGCAGTTTCATTTTCTTATCATTTGACTTCTATCATTTGATATTGAGTTATATTATTCATTGACTGTGTAATATCCTGACCCATATGTAATCGAGCCGATAAGTTTTACGTATTAGAATGAAGTAAACAATGGGATTTTCAATCACCTGAATATATGAAAAAGAAATAAATAAGTAAATAAATACAAAAAAAAAAGTAGTGATAAAAATAAAATTAGAAAGAGAAATAAAATAAAATAAAATAAAATAGAATTTAAAAATAAATTAAATAATTATTAAGAAATAAATAAATGAGAATTTATATACATGTATAAATACATAGGAACATATAGACATAGATATATATATATATATATGTATATATATGTAAATAAATTCAAGCAAGCATTATATATATATATATATGTGAGTCTAGTGTAATTAAAGAAGAAAAGAAGAGAAACGGATGGGAAATCAGGGGGCTTGAAACGGACGGGAGAGGAAGAGAAAAAGAGAAGGAGAAATAAAGAAGGGAGTCTCCATTTAATCCCCACCGTGCGTTAGAACCAAAAGAGGAAGAGAAGAAAAAAAAAACAGAGGAACGGCTAGACGCTAGAACAGGGGGAAGAAAAAGGAAGAAAAAAAGAGGAGGAAGATGGAAGAGGCAGGTCGGGCATTTTGCGTGAGTTGTGCAAGAAGAGGAGGAGGAAACGAGCCAAGAAAATCAGATTGGGCAGCAGATTCGGAAGAGAAATCAGTGATCGCTCTGTACGCGCGATTGGGTGAGTGCGTTTAATTTTCTGTGTTTGATTCTGTTCAAAGCATGAATTATTGTTTGATATAGATTTTTTGAAGCATGGAAATTTATTTGATTTATGCATGGATATAGTTGGTGTTGGAATCGAATCAAGAAAAAAAAATAAAAAAAAAAAGGAAAACCGAACAGAACCCAACGTGTGAAACGGTGGAAAACAGAGGTGAAAAACCAATCAGATGGGTGATTTTGTTGCGATCAATTGGGCTAGATCATAGGTAATTGATTCTCTTGGGTGTAGGGAAATTTTAGAATCAAATCGGGATTGAAACGTAGGAGGAAATGGAAAAAAATGGAAGGAAAAGGGGCTGCCGGAAAACCGCAGAGCCCCTGGTACGCTACTGTTCCGGTTATTTTGGGAGTGCTCTGGCACTCCGATTTGAAATCCGACGGTAGATTTGAGTTTCCCATGACTGGTAGGTGTGAACCCCACTAAAAAACGTAAGAAAATCCGCTGTCGGCAAGTCGCCGTTGACGGAGAGGACAACCAACACGCTGAAGTGTTGCTGTGCGGTTGCTGGGATTTGCAATTTTATTTTGGCCAAACCGGGCCAGGTCTGACCCGACTCACCCATTCAGATGACTGCCCAACACTTGTACTTTATGGGTAAATTTTTAAATTCGAGTTTGGAGGGTGTTTGGTTAAAAAGGAGAAGCTATCCAACGGATGGCTTATATTAGTATACAGGAATTGAAAAACAGAAAAAAAAAAAAAAAAAAAAAAAAAAAAAAAAAAAAAAATTGGAAAAATGGGTTAGGCAGAGAATTGAACCTATGACCAATGGAGAAATGATGAAAATTCGTGAACCACTGTGCCACTAAGGCACATATGATGTATTTTACTTAAAATAAGATATATATTAGACCCAATTCAATAAATTAAATAATTTAAGAAATTAAATAAATTTGAATTAAATTTCGACGCTTAAATTAGTCGAATGAATAATGAAAACCTACTGTTTTGGACCTTTTGGATTTAATGGTAAGGTCCGTTTCATGAGACAGAGTCTCGAAAAATAAAGTACCCGTAGAAACGTCAAAATGACCAAAATGACCAAAATGCCCCTACGTCGAAAGTGAGTCAAACGGATTCCGATTAAGTTAAGTAAATATTAAATTTTTATTATTTCAAACCTATTGGACTTAACGGTGAAGTCCAAATGATGAAAACGGAACCAAAAAAAAAAATAAGGACACATAATGACTATTTTGCCCTTGGGCAAATTAAGTCCAAACTGGAAACCGTAGAAACATAAATGAGTAAAAGAGATATTTAGAGTAGCGAAATGTACAATTGATCAATGAAAGTAAAACTGAGACGTGTTTATTGATGTATAGGCCAGTCAACGGGAAAGGAGAAAGTCCCGGAGTACTAAGACACAGATAAGGTAAGTAATATCTGACCTCTGCATGTTGTACACTCAGCCATGTCACAGTTCTTGCTATACGCATTTGTACTCTATTTATCATATCAGATCCTTTATTATTCCACTTGTGTGATTTTACTTTTCCATGGAATAGCTTAGTTATGATGCGTAGTATGTCCCGAGTATGGGGACCAGCCTTATATTATTGACCCGAGTATGGGGTCCTGTCCTGAGTATGGGGACCAGATTTACATGATTGAGCTCAGTGCTATGCACACAGGGGGTAGCCGGGCCCCATAGTTTATAGCATCCACCAGTTTTGACATCACCATCTATCTATTGAGATTCATAGTGAAAACATATTCCAATTTTGTTCGAGTACTTTCTATGATCTTGTATGTGACACTTTGGTCTATAGCTTGTGATGTCATCATTCAGACTAGATGTTCATTTATTGTGATGTTCACTGACGAGTTTTGATTATTGTTATGATATTGACTAGCTATCATATTTTTATTATTATTCAGTTCTTTCCACATCTTGTACACATGACAGAGTAGGGGACTTACTTACTGGGCTTTGTTTAGCTCACCCCGCCTTACCACATTTTAGGGACTGATGCAAAGGACGGACAGTAGGAGGCTTGTGGCTATAGGATGGACATTTTGACAAGTAATGGTAATAGTAGTACAGTCTTGTAGAACTCTCGTGTATTCACGTCCTGGGGATGAGATGATATATTAGAGATGTTATAGGCTGTGTGTTTTTTTTAATTGCAGAACGATTTGTATTTAGAACAATTCAGTTTATGTTTTCCGCTATGTTTGCATATGATGATTCATGTGGTTATCTATTAGTACACTGATGTGAATGAACAGGATGATCAGGTCCGATTCGGCCAAAGGGTCGGGTCGGATGGTCGCGGTCCGCTAATCCGTAGAGGGTGGGTTGCGGGTCGTGACAAACTGGCTAGTATTCTTTATACCCATGTGCACATGGTAGAGTAAAGGACTACTTACTGAGTTTTCATAGCTCATCAAATACTATACAACATTTGACTTGCAGGCACAAATATCGAGGACAGACAATAGGGCCTGATAGCTAGAGATGGACATTCATTTTTGAAGTTGCAGTGTAATACTTAGTACAGACAGTCTATAGCTCTCTCATGTTATCCACGTCTTGGGGATGAACAGTTGTATTAAGAAATTTTGTATTCTGCATTTTGTAAACATTATATGTATCACATGCAGCTTTTAATTATTTATTTTATATTTTAGTAGTTGCATGTTAGTAGTACTGATTGTGTAGCAAGTTGAGACCATTAGTTCTACAAACAGCGTCAGATCGGGTGCGCTACACGAGATCCGCATAGGGTGGGTCTCGGGTCGTGACAGCTTGCAACTTATGCAACAAAGTGTTATTTTAGATATTTAGGTTTCGAAAATGGTATCGGTCTAATGACCTCAAAATCACATAACACACCTCACAAATTATAAAATACAATTGTACAAACTTATGACGCTCAGCTTTAACCCTCGGCTTCCAAGTTGTAAGAAAAAGAGTAATTTTAAAAACTTAGGTTTCAAAAATGGCCCATTTTGAGGTTTTGAGAGGCCAAAATTCTCGATATCGGCCTAACAATCCTGAAATCATATCACACACCTCACAAATGACAAAATACACATGTACAAACTTACGACAAGCAGTTCTAATCCCTGGCTTTCAATTTATGCAAGGAAGATCTTTATTGACACTTAGGTTTCGAAAAAAGGTTCATTTTGGGATTTTGAGTGGCCAAAATGCTCGATATTGGTTTAACGACCTTGAAATCACATCACACATCTTAAAAATAACAAAATACACTTGTACAAACTTACGATACGCAATTCTGATCCCCGACTTGTAACTTATGCAAGAAATAGTCATTTTAGACACTTTAGTTTCGAAAATGGTCCATTTTGTGGTTTTGAGTGGCCAAAATGCCCGATATAGTTCTAACGACCTCGAAATCGCATCACACAACTCACAAATAACAAAATACACTTGTAAAAATTTACAGAATCCAATTCGAATCCCTGATTTGTAACGTATGAAAAGTCATTTTTAGAATAAACTTATGCAATAAAATATGTAATTTCATTTTTTTTCATAATTTTTTTATATTCGTATTTAGTAACTTTTTTATCTTTATTTTAAATCGCTTGAATTCTTGTATCGTCATGGAGGTTCTTTGGGGATAACTTTTTTTTTTCCTTTTTATTAGACATTTATATTTGTACTTCATACTATTTTTTTATTTTTAGTTTACTTAAAAATATTGTACATTTATAATATTGTAGAAACTTTAATCTTGTAGGTTAAATGTACTAATTTTTTTATATCTCATTTTTATAATGTATGAGATTGTATTATATCATTGTTGATATAGGTTTGAATAGGTAAAAATTAAAATAAATTATTATAATTTTTTTTTTTGAAAATAGGTGGTTAAAAAAATACTTTTAGTGACACAATATGAGCATGGCTAAATGTATTTTTGTGTTTTTAGTGACGCACACCTTTGCATCATTAAAAGTGGTACACTTTTCTTTTGGGGATGCCTAAGTATTCGTCGCTAAAAGTCATTATTAGCGATGTTAACATGTGTATCACTAATATTGCCTTTTTAGTGACATACATGTACCTCTAGAGTTATTTTAGCAACACATTTTACCATCATACAAAAAAGTCACTAAAGGTATATTTTTAGCGATGTTCACTGAGTGTGTGGTGCTAATAATATCAACGATGTTATAAATAGCAACAAACTTAGCAAAGCACGTTTGTGTGTCGCTAATAATCTTTACTAAATTTCCTTGGACTATTAGCGATGCGCTCATGCATCGCTAATAGTCCTTTTTCTTATAGTGTTCTAAATTTTTTTTGCATTGAAAAACCCTAAGTTTGAATTTTGGGGCTTTGATTTTAAACTTACTTTAACAAACATCACTCCAAGTTTGAACTTAGAATGGTAAGTTCAAATTTAGACAAGGTAAGTTTAAACTTAGATCAAACTCTGATCAAACTCAACATTTTAGTTACCTTTGTTTTCTGAACTATGGTTTAGGTGATTTATATATCATTAAAAAAGTTTAAGAAGTTAAATTTTGCATGGAGTTGGTCTCGTCTCATAATTCATAATAATTTTTTAGTTTTGATCAAAATAGTGTAGGTAGGTCATTTTAGAAATTATTTTTAAAAATTATTTTGATTAACCTCGTTCCAAAAAATCATGAGACCAATACAAAACATTGAAAAACATTCCAAATGAACTTCTACCTATTCCAAGATAGTTTCAAATTGAAAACCTTGT